>OZ016476.1:3334515-3450685 GCA_963966605.1 Caenorhabditis sulstoni | reverse complement strand
GTTCAGGGTCCTTTTTTCACGAGGTTCAGGGTCCTTTTTCACGAGGTTCAGGGTCCTTTTTCACGAGGTTCAGGGTCCTTTTTCACGAGGTTCAGGGTCCTTTTTTCACGAGGTTCAGGGTCCTTTTTCACGAGGTTCAGGGTCCTTTTTTCACGAGGTTCAGGGTCCTTTTTCACGAGGTTCAGGGTCCTTTTTCACGAGGTTCAGGGTCCTTTTTCACGAGGTTCAGGGTCCTTTTTTCACGAGGTTCAGGGTCCTTTTTCACGAGGTTCAGGGTCCTTTTTTCACGAGGTTCAGGGTCCTTTTTCACGAGGTTCAGGGTCCTTTTTTCACGAGGTTCAGGGTCCTTTTTCACGAGGTTCAGGGTCCTTTTTTCACGAGGTTCAGGGTCCTTTTTCACGAGGTTCAGGGTCCTTTTTTCACGAGGTTCAGGGTCCTTTTTTCACGAGGTTCAGGGTCCTTTTTCACGAGGTTCAGGGTCCTTTTTTCACGAGGTTCAGGGTCCTTTTTTCACGAGGTTCAGGGTCCTTTTTTCACGAGGTTCAGGGTCCTTTTTCACGAGGTTCAGGGTCCTTTTTCACGAGGTTCAGGGTCCTTTTTCACGAGGTTCAGGGTCCTTTTTTCACGAGGTTCAGGGTCCTTTTTCACGAGGTTCAGGGTCCTTTTTTCACGAGGTTCAGGGTCCTTTTTCACGAGGTTCAGGGTCCTTTTTCACGAGGTTCAGGGTCCTTTTTTCACGAGGTTCAGGGTCCTTTTTCACGAGGTTCAGGGTCCTTTTTTCACGAGGTTCAGGGTCCTTTTTTCACGAGGTTCAGGGTCCTTTTTCACGAGGTTCAGGGTCCTTTTTCACGAGGTTCAGGGTCCTTTTTCACGAGGTTCAGGGTCCTTTTTCACGAGGTTCAGGGTCCTTTTTCACGAGGTTCAGGGTCCTTTTTCACGAGGTTCAGGGTCCTTTTTTCACGAGGTTCAGGGTCCTTTTTTCACGAGGTTCAGGGTCCTTTTTCACGAGGTTCAGGGTCCTTTTTTCACGAGGTTCAGGGTCCTTTTTTCACGAGGTTCAGGGTCCTTTTTTCACGAGGTTCAGGGTCCTTTTTTCACGAGGTTCAGGGTCCTTTTTTCACGAGGTTCAGGGTCCTTTTTCACGAGGTTCAGGGTCCTTTTTTCACGAGGTTCAGGGTCCTTTTTTCACGAGGTTCAGGGTCCTTTTTCACGAGGTTCAGGGTCCTTTTTTCACGAGGTTCAGGGTCCTTTTTTCACGAGGTTCAGGGTCCTTTTTTCACGAGGTTCAGGGTCCTTTTTCACGAGGTTCAGGGTCCTTTTTCACGAGGTTCAGGGTCCTTTTTCACGAGGTTCAGGGTCCTTTTTTCACGAGGTTCAGGGTCCTTTTTTCACGAGGTTCAGGGTCCTTTTTTCACGAGGTTCAGGGTCCTTTTTTCACGAGGTTCAGGGTCCTTTTTTCACGAGGTTCAGGGTCCTTTTTCACGAGGTTCAGGGTCCTTTTTTCACGAGGTTCAGGGTCCTTTTTTCACGAGGTTCAGGGTCCTTTTTCACGAGGTTCAGGGTCCTTTTTTCACGAGGTTCAGGGTCCTTTTTTCACGAGGTTCAGGGTCCTTTTTTCACGAGGTTCAGGGTCCTTTTTTCACGAGGTTCAGGGTCCTTTTTTCACGAGGTTCAGGGTCCTTTTTTCACGAGGTTCAGGGTCCTTTTTTCACGAGGTTCAGGGTCCTTTTTTCACGAGGTTCAGGGTCCTTTTTCACGAGGTTCAGGGTCCTTTTTTCACGAGGTTCAGGGTCCTTTTTTCACGAGGTTCAGGGTCCTTTTTCACGAGGTTCAGGGTCCTTTTTTCACGAGGTTCAGGGTCCTTTTTTCACGAGGTTCAGGGTCCTTTTTTCACGAGGTTCAGGGTCCTTTTTTCACGAGGTTCAGGGTCCTTTTTCACGAGGTTCAGGGTCCTTTTTTCACGAGGTTCAGGGTCCTTTTTTCACGAGGTTCAGGGTCCTTTTTTCACGAGGTTCAGGGTCCTTTTTTCACGAGGTTCAGGGTCCTTTTTTCACGAGGTTCAGGGTCCTTTTTTCACGAGGTTCAGGGTCCTTTTTTCACGAGGTTCAGGGTCCTTTTTTCACGAGGTTCAGGGTCCTTTTTTCACGAGGTTCAGGGTCCTTTTTCACGAGGTTCAGGGTCCTTTTTCACGAGGTTCAGGGTCCTTTTTTCACGAGGTTCAGGGTCCTTTTTCACGAGGTTCAGGGTCCTTTTTTCACGAGGTTCAGGGTCCTTTTTTCACGAGGTTCAGGGTCCTTTTTCACGAGGTTCAGGGTCCTTTTTTCACGAGGTTCAGGGTCCTTTTTTCACGAGGTTCAGGGTCCTTTTTCACGAGGTTCAGGGTCCTTTTTTCACGAGGTTCAGGGTCCTTTTTTCACGAGGTTCAGGGTCCTTTTTTCACGAGGTTCAGGGTCCTTTTTTCACGAGGTTCAGGGTCCTTTTTTCACGAGGTTCAGGGTCCTTTTTCACGAGGTTCAGGGTCCTTTTTTCACGAGGTTCAGGGTCCTTTTTTCACGAGGTTCAGGGTCCTTTTTCACGAGGTTCAGGGTCCTTTTTTCACGAGGTTCAGGGTCCTTTTTTCACGAGGTTCAGGGTCCTTTTTTCACGAGGTTCAGGGTCCTTTTTCACGAGGTTCAGGGTCCTTTTTTCACGAGGTTCAGGGTCCTTTTTTCACGAGGTTCAGGGTCCTTTTTCACGAGGTTCAGGGTCCTTTTTCACGAGGTTCAGGGTCCTTTTTTCACGAGGTTCAGGGTCCTTTTTTCACGAGGTTCAGGGTCCTTTTTCACGAGGTTCAGGGTCCTTTTTTCACGAGGTTCAGGGTCCTTTTTCACGAGGTTCAGGGTCCTTTTTCACGAGGTTCAGGGTCCTTTTTCACGAGGTTCAGGGTCCTTTTTCACGAGGTTCAGGGTCCTTTTTCACGAGGTTCAGGGTCCTTTTTCACGAGGTTCAGGGTCCTTTTTCACGAGGTTCAGGGTCCTTTTTCACGAGGTTCAGGGTCCTTTTTTCACGAGGTTCAGGGTCCTTTTTTCACGAGGTTCAGGGTCCTTTTTCACGAGGTTCAGGGTCCTTTTTTCACGAGGTTCAGGGTCCTTTTTTCACGAGGTTCAGGGTCCTTTTTTCACGAGGTTCAGGGTCCTTTTTTCACGAGGTTCAGGGTCCTTTTTCACGAGGTTCAGGGTCCTTTTTCACGAGGTTCAGGGTCCTTTTTTCACGAGGTTCAGGGTCCTTTTTCACGAGGTTCAGGGTCCTTTTTCACGAGGTTCAGGGTCCTTTTTCACGAGGTTCAGGGTCCTTTTTCACGAGGTTCAGGGTCCTTTTTCACGAGGTTCAGGGTCCTTTTTCACGAGGTTCAGGGTCCTTTTTCACGAGGTTCAGGGTCCTTTTTTCACGAGGTTCAGGGTCCTTTTTTCACGAGGTTCAGGGTCCTTTTTCACGAGGTTCAGGGTCCTTTTTCACGAGGTTCAGGGTCCTTTTTCACGAGGTTCAGGGTCCTTTTTCACGAGGTTCAGGGTCCTTTTTCACGAGGTTCAGGGTCCTTTTTCACGAGGTTCAGGGTCCTTTTTCACGAGGTTCAGGGTCCTTTTTCACGAGGTTCAGGGTCCTTTTTTCACGAGGTTCAGGGTCCTTTTTCACGAGGTTCAGGGTCCTTTTTTCACGAGGTTCAGGGTCCTTTTTTCACGAGGTTCAGGGTCCTTTTTCACGAGGTTCAGGGTCCTTTTTTCACGAGGTTCAGGGTCCTTTTTCACGAGGTTCAGGGTCCTTTTTTCACGAGGTTCAGGGTCCTTTTTCACGAGGTTCAGGGTCCTTTTTTCACGAGGTTCAGGGTCCTTTTTCACGAGGTTCAGGGTCCTTTTTCACGAGGTTCAGGGTCCTTTTTTCACGAGGTTCAGGGTCCTTTTTCACGAGGTTCAGGGTACCCCACGAGGTTCAGGGTCCTTTTTTCACGAGGTTCAGGGTCCTTTTTTCACGAGGTTCAGGGTCCTTTTTTCACGAGGTTCAGGGTCCTTTTTTCACGAGGTTCAGGGTCCTTTTTCACGAGGTTCAGGGTACCCCACGAGGTTCAGGGTCCTTTTTTCACGAGGTTCAGGGTCCTTTTTTCACGAGGTTCAGGGTCCTTTTTTCACGAGGTTCAGGGTCCTTTTTTCACGAGGTTCAGGGTCCTTTTTTCACGAGGTTCAGGGTCCTTTTTTCACGAGGTTCAGGGTCCTTTTTCACGAGGTTCAGGGTCCTTTTTCACGAGGTTCAGGGTCCTTTTTTCACGAGGTTCAGGGTCCTTTTTCACGAGGTTCAGGGTCCTTTTTCACGAGGTTCAGGGTCCTTTTTTCACGAGGTTCAGGGTCCTTTTTTCACGAGGTTCAGGGTCCTTTTTCACGAGGTTCAGGGTCCTTTTTTCACGAGGTTCAGGGTCCTTTTTTCACGAGGTTCAGGGTCCTTTTTTCACGAGGTTCAGGGTCCTTTTTCACGAGGTTCAGGGTCCTTTTTTCACGAGGTTCAGGGTCCTTTTTCACGAGGTTCAGGGTACCCCACGAGGAGGAATTTTTTTCTTGATTTTTTCGTAATTTTTTTCTTTTTTTCCGTAATTTTTTCCTTGGTTTTTTTGTAATTTTTTTCCTTGGTTTTTTCGTAATTTTTTTCTTAATTTTTTCGTAATTTTTTTCTTTTTTTTTCTTAATTTTTTTCTTTTTTTTCGTAATTTTTTTCTTTTTTTTTGTAATTTTTTTCTTTTTTTTGTAGTTTTTTTCTTGGTTTTTTTCGTAATTTTTTTCATAATTTTTTCGTAATTTTTTTCCTTTTTTTTGTAATTTTTTTCTTTTTTTTGTAGTTTTTTTCTTGGTTTTTTTCGTAATTTTTTTCATAATTTTTTCGTAATTTTTTTCTTTTTTTTTGTAATTTTTTTCTTTTTTTTGTAGTTTTTTTCTTGGTTTTTTCGTAATTTTTTCTTAATTTTTTCGTAATTTTTTTCCTTTTTTTTCTTAATTTTTTCTTTTTTTTTCATAGTTTTTTCTTTTTTTTCCGTCATTTTTTCCTTGGTTTTTTTTTTCTTGGTTTTTTCGTAATTTTTTTCTTCATTTTTTCGTAATTTTTTCTTTTTTTTTCTTAATTTTTTTCTTTTTTTTCATAGTTTTTTCTTGATTTTTTTTTCGTAATTTTTTTTCTGGTTTTTTTTCGTAATTTTTTTCTTGGTTTTTTCGTTTTTTTTTTCTTTTTTTTTTGTAATTTTTTGTATTTTTTTTCTTTTTTTGTCGTAATTTTTTTCATTTTTTTTGTAATTTTTTTCATTTTTTTCGTAATTTTTTTCTTTGTTTTCGTAATTTTTTTCTTTTTTTTTGTAATTTTTTTCTTTTTTTTGTAGTTTTTTTCTTGGTTTTTTCGTAATTTTTTCTTAATTTTTTCGTAATTTTTTTCCTTTTTTTTTCTTAATTTTTTTCTTTTTTTTCATAGTTTTTTCTTTTTTTTCGTAATTTTTTTCTTTTTTTTTGTAATTTTTTTCTTTTTTTTGTAGTTTTTTTCTTGGTTTTTTTCGTAATTTTTTTCTTTTTTTTTCCGTAATTTTTTTCTTTTTTTTTCAAACTTTTTTCTTGATTTTTCAAACTTTTTTCTTGGTTTTTTAAACTTTTTTCTTGATTTTTCAAACTTTTTTCTTGATTTTTCAAACTTTTTTCTTGGTTTTTTAAACTTTTTTCTTGGTTTTTTAAACTTTTTTCTTGATTTTTCAAACTTTTTTCTTGATTTTTCAAACTTTTTTCTTGATTTTTCAAACTTTTTTCTTGATTTTTAAAACTTTTTTCTTGATTTTTTAAAAATTTTTTCTTGGTTTTTTAAACTTTTTTCTTGGTTTTTTAAACTTTTTTCTTGGTTTTTTAAACTTTTTTCTTGGTTTTTTAAACTTTTTTCTTGGTTTTTTTTAACTTTTTTCTTGGTTTTTTTTAACTTTTTTCTTGGTTTTTTAAACTTTTTTCTTGGTTTTTTAAACTTTTTTCTTGGTTTTTTAAACTTTTTTCTTGGTTTTTTAAACTTTTTTCTTGGTTTTTTAAACTTTTTTCTTGGTTTTTTAAACTTTTTTTTTGGTTCTTTTCTCCTACTACTTTTCTTTCTCGTTTTTCTGTGTTGTTTTGAACCCCTTTCTTGCTGTCACGTGTTTTCTCTTTCTCTTCTCTCTCAGCACGCACTGTTTTCGACGTGCACCCATAGCTTAGTGGTAGAGCGCTCGACCGTCAGGCCGAGAGTCCCGGGATCGAAACCCGGTGGGTGCACACGCTGCAATGATTGGCACTCTGTGTCTTGAGCGGTACCGTTGCCTGCGATGATAGGGTTCCGGCCCTTGAGCGGTAGCCGTGAGGACGGAGAAAGGCTCCTGAGCGGCGGGCGATGATAGACGGTCCCTCGGACTGCCTTGAGCCAAGCGTCGACGGACGGTCCCCCTCGGGACTGTCCTGTCGCCGCGCCGTTCCCGCACGGTGAGAGCGGGGTCAGGGGCTAGTTCGGCGTTCCGCCCTCTTTCTTTCCCTCCGGGCGGTTCGCCGGGCTAGCACAGGAAGAGGGCTTTTGCGCTTTTTCCTTTTACGGAAAAGCCGAATTAATTGAAGTGGGAAATGTGACGGGAAAACAGAAAAAACAACTTCAGAAGTTAACGTAACAAGAAAAACAAAACAAATGGAGAAAAAAGAAAACAGTGTGAAAACGAATAAGATTACGAGCTTAGGAGATTAAGAGACGAGATGGGCTTACGAGTCAAAAAGAATGAAAAAATCTATTCCTCCATCGCATTCTCGTTCACAAGGCTGACGCTGTCAATACGCGATCTTTCCACAAATCGAGATGGATTCAGAGTGCGATTCTGAAAACGAAAGAGAAGAGAAGTTTCAGATTACATTCAGATGAGAAACTTACGAAAGGAGTGTAGTTCCAGACCGGGAAGACGCGTTTGTAGAGATTAAGCATGACAGAATCCTGAGCATTCAGCTGCTGGTCGAATCGGCACTTCATGTTTCCATGCGTTCCAACTGGCTCGCGGATGTGTCCGCGACGTCCGGAAGGCGTATACAGTTCCACTGGTTTGAACCATTCGATGTCTTCTGGAATGAAAAGTTTAGAATTGCGACAAAAGAATCGAAGAAATGAATAGACCTCTGTTGAAGAACATGTATCGAACGACGACAGCGCGGCGGTTGATCTTGTACGGATGGCCAGAAAGGACGGTTCTCTTGAGCACGATCCGGTCCGGATTACTGTCTAAAACGGAGCCAGTGGCAACGAGTTCCTGGAAAAATAGACGGTCCCAAGTCAGTGAATGTTAATCTTTCACCTGTCGTCCTTTATCGTCCTGTCTGAAGCAAAGTACGGTAGCCGGGTTGAAAGTGATCGGCGCGTAGACGGTCGCCACGAACGTCTTGTCATTCGGCATGAATCGTTCGAGTTTGAATTTGTCTCCCGGGGTGTTCGACGAGAGAAGAGCGTTGGCCTCGAACTGACGGAAGCCGCAGTAGAAGATGAACTTCTGGTCAGAAGTGATGGGGATGGTGCACGTGGGATGCTTCTTGAGAACCATGTTCAGAACGGACATTTTCTGCTCGTGGGGAAGTGGTTGGAAAAGCACGAGATTCTTTATATCTTTGTAAGCCTCCAACACGGCGATCGGCACATTCTCGATGAATACAGATGCGAAGGCTCCGTTGAACTTCTTGTCAATGACTGCATCTCCCCCATCCACATCGTTTCCTCCGATCTTCGACATGACATTCTTTTTTGTATTTTTGTAGTTTGCGAACTGGAAGATGCGAGCGTAGTCCAGCGGGAGGTTCTCTTTCGGATCCCAGGTGGAAGTGCGGAAGCTTTTGAGTCCACGATACTTTTGGAAACGGACACGAGCCGGAACATCAAGAGGAGTGTCGATCTCATCCGGCCATTGAGCGTTTTCACGTTCTTTCCGGTACTTTTCCACCTCTGCCATATTGATATCCTCGTCGATTCCGTCATCGTCGATCATTTCAGAAGCGGTCGTCTCTCCAGCCTCCGACTTCAGATCCATCGCCTCTTCGTCGTCTTCGTCATTCTCCATCTCTTCTTCTTCATCCTCCATGTCTTCATCCTCGTCGTCATCGTCATCCTCGTCGTCTTCGTCATCTAGAATCCACGCGGCCTGATAAGAAGAGGTTCCTTTTGGCACTCTTCTCATTTCCGCTTCCTCAAGCTCTTCTTGAGTCGGCCACGTCTGCTCCGCGTCCATGTCGTTCGGAACGATTTCCGTCTCCAGCGATTGCCTCTTTTCGTCCGATTTGGCAATCACTTGAGCCTCAACAGCGGCCTTCGGCTTCAATGGATGCGGATCGGTGGCTGTCTCGATACGAGAGACCTGAAAGTCTCCGAAACCCGGAAGATGGACGAGATGATTCGCAGACCACTCGGGACCACGAAGATATCCCTGGGCAACCAAAGTGCAAGTCTTCTCGTTGGCATCCTCAGCGTTCAGATTCTCGACGAGCATGTACGAGTGTCGTGCTTGCAGAGTCAACGGCTTCTTTTTCGTCTCATAGAAAGTGCGCAGAAGCTGGAGTGAATCCGTTGTCGAGTCGGCAGGAAGCACGCCGGCATTGCTCATACTCCACTTGGAAATGGTGAACTCGATGCCTTTTCTCACGTCCTCCTTCTTTTTGTGATTCGCGATACCTCCAAGCCCCGGCACGACGCTCACGATCGTCGGTAGTCCGGCTGCCTTGCAGATTGTCAGAAGCTGCTCGTCCCACTCGGTCAGCTCTCCGGACAAAGGCCACAAGAAACAGAGGACGTCTGAGGCACGGATCGCATCGAGCACCGAATCCACGTTCTCCTTGTCAGGACAAACGAACGAGATGCGCGATTTGAAGCGAGGAACGGCAAAGTCGATGGTGGACGGGGAAGAGGTTTGGATGATCGTCTCGTCGCACGTCGCCAGTTTCTTGACAAACTCCGACGGCCGCGCGCCGACTCCCAACGATATGACTGTCTGAAAATGGGCTACTCATTCGTGTTTCCGACCGCCATTTCAAACCACAAGACAGGGGGCATTGGACGTTCTGCGTCTCTCCATCGCATCCGCCATTTTCCGTTCTCTCGCCATTTTGAGCTGATTGCGACGGGCATCTTTTGAGACGGCGCGATGGGAGGAGTGGCCACGAACTAGCTCTTTCACTCCTTCGCGACCTGAAAAAGATCGACTATTGTAATGCAGAACTCGAATTATTCTTTTTTCTTCAGAAATCTTTTCTTTGCAACTTTCGAGACAATGCATAAAACTTTCGCTATCGTATTTAGATGATTCCAATGAAATTGTTAAATCGCGCAAAGTTTTCGATTTTCGCACCGCCTACCTCGATTATCAGCGGTAATCTCTCCTTTCGTTCGTTTTCCTTTCCACGACTTGTGCGGCTTCGCTGGCTTCTTGAAAACTCCCGCTCGGTGACCAGTTGTACTCATCTGACACATGGATTCTTATCGGCATGGAAATATTTGAAGGGAAAAATAATACATTTTAAGAAAGGATGTCATAAACTCGATTTCAGGTACACGAGCAAAACTGTTCATTTCACTCAAAAAATCATTTGGAGTTTCTTTTTCTTAGAAATCAGTTTTTTCGCAGCATCCTTCATCTGTTAGTTCAACCAAACAGTTAGGAAAAATAGAAACCCGGTGAAAATCAACCAACACCAAAAAGCAGAGGAATTTTTAAGGGACAATAAATTATTTATTGAAAAACAAGAAGTGTTCAATCAACCAATAACGTCTTCTAAATTATCCAGGATAATAAATTACGGACCAATAAATATATAAATACTCTTACTTGGAAATATGTACTCGAGAACCCAGACAGTTATGTGCTTTGTGTGAATGGGATGGATGGAATAGTAGAAGAAAAAGAGAACCCAGTGGAACTATTAAAGGAGAGGGGGCAATCGAATTATTAAACAAGAGAAAAGAAGCACCACCGGGTTTCCCGAATAACTAGAATTAGGTAGGATGCATCACAGTTACACACTGAAACAAACAAGAGTATGGTTGAAGACGAAAAGATAAAACTTTCTCTAGAGTATGAAAAGGGATTTAGATCTCGTTTCCGGTGAAGTCTCCGAACTCCCAGATGTTCTTTCTGTACTTGCGCGCGGATTCCTCAGCCTCCTTGTACTCCGAAACGAGCGTCTGAAGACGTGGCTCACGGCGACTATCAGTCAGAGCAAGTCCTTCGGAGACGAGGGACTTTCCAATGTCGACCTTCTTGGATCCGTTCTCGTAGTAGACCTGCAAATCTCATTTGATTTTGTTTCCTTTTTTATTTCACTTACCGTCACATATTCAGACGTTCCGACCTTGTACTCGGTGTTGATGAAAACTGACGAGTATCCGAACAAGTATTGGGCAAACGCGTCCAAAGTCAGTTGCACGTAGTCCTCATTTGGCAACTTCGTCAGGGCAAGATTGTACTCCTTGACTCCAGCCGGAAGGCTAGCGAATCCGGCGGGGATCTGCCCGAGCTTGGCGGCCTCGACGGTTTCGCGGTTTCCGTAATCGATGTAGACAATTTCGGCTTGCCCAGCACGAACGCTCTCAACCTTAGCGCGGTACCATTGTCCGTCTTGCGAGAACTTAGCAACGCACAGATCGCCTCGTCGTGGACTGTAGGCTCCGGCTAGTGGTGGGTTTTCCGCCAGAGTTTGTCTCAAGTCAGCAGTCATCTTTTCAATCTTGGCTCCATCCTCAATGTTCTGTGCCGAGAAGCGAAGGGCTCCCGGAGCAAGATCAGTGACGGCGACTTGACGGAAGTTTTGCTTACGCTCAGAGGTATCGGCTTGTTGAACAACTTCTTCCTCCTGATGCTCCTGCTCGACAAAGTTGGCCCAGATGTTCTTCTTGGCAGCCTTAGCCTTGTTCTCAGCAGACAGAAGAGTATTGTAGTGCCCACTGCGCTCAGCGGTGAAGTGGAGAGTGGCCAGTCCGTTCTCGACAAGGGCCTCGCTGAGGTTGATTCCTCTGGAGGTGTTTCCGTCCGGAGAAACGAACAGATATCCGACGAAGTTTCCGTTCTTGTCAATGCTCTCGACCTCAAGCTGAACTTCATGCTGAAGAACAAGCTTGCGAGTGAAAGCAGCGGCCTCATCGGCGAACGGCTCGGCGGCGCCAAGAGGAACTCCTCCTGGTCCGACACGGGCCCCCTTCGGGCAGTTGATGCCTCCGAGAAGGAACGTGATGAGAACGGTCTCCTTCGGGATGTACACACGGAGACGGGATCCTCCACCGATGAACTCGACGACTCCCTCGGCTCTTCCTCCTCTTTGAAGGTATGGAAGGAACTGCTTCGACTTGGCAACGTCTCCGGCGATCTCTTGAATGCGGAGAGTATCTTTCTTATCGGCAGTTTTGTCAGCGAACAATCCCTTCTTTCCCTTCTCAGCGTTAGCCTCCGCCGCGAGAAGAAGATCGAACTCCGAGGAGCGGTTCTCGTCGTCGGCGCGATGACGGACAACCTTGCTGAGACCACGGCTGACAAGTCCTTCAGCGATGTTCATGTCTCCGACCTTGATAGTAGCGCATGTCTTCTCTGGGTAGTTCTCCGAACGTGGTTGAATGTAGTCGATGTGGACCTGCACCTTCTTTCCAAGGATTCTCTTGCGGAGGAATTCGCGAGCTTGGAACATGAACGGAATGTCGTAGAGGGGACGGAACTGACGGCCGACGGCAGGTTGCTTGTCGTCTCCGGTCTCTCTTGGAAGGCGGATGGAGGAAAGGTGGAGCTTCGTCTCAGTTCCATCCTCCTTCTGCACCACAACTGCATCGGAAAGAACGATTTCCGTAACCTTAGCGGTGAAAGACTTGCGATCTCCAGAGAGTGTCGTTGTCGATGGCTGGTAAGACTTCCACAGACGGAGTCTTTTCTCCTTGGCTTGTCTCTCGGCAGCACGCAGCTTCTCGGCTCCTCCAGTGCACATTCCGATGCTCCAGTCAACGCACTTGGCGTATCCCTCTCGAAGAAGCGACTCGGCAATGTTTCCCTTCGGGTGAAGAATAGATCCGACGAAGTTTTGATTGGAAGTCGACTCGAGAACAATTTGCACGTCACGCTGGAGTAGGCGAGACTCAACGAAAAACTTGGCCTCCTCAGAGAAAGGCTCCGAACGAGAATCGGGGAAGTTCGGGTTCTTGGTGGATGGCGCACGGACTCCGGAGAGTTGGAGAGTGATATACTCGAAGTTTGGAAGAAGGAAAGCACGAACAGTGGATCCATCGCGAACCATCTCAATGACAGCGTCGACGGGCTTCTGATTATACTTGTCGACCAACTCGCGTGGGTTCTCAATCACCCATCGGACCTCACGGATGGTTCCGACTCCAGAGCCCCACTTTCCTCGTCCAGCTGACTTAGCTTGCTCTTGAAGCTCGAGAAGCTTTGTACTGTACTCACTGAAAATTGAAAAGTTTGTAGGAAGCGGATTCAAAAACCACTCACTCTGTAATCTTTCCTTGACGAACTTCAAGAAGACCAGCAGCCACAGATCCCTCAGCAACATTCTCAGCATCAGCTGGGCTGGTTCCACCCAAGTAGACGCGTCCATGATCACGACCAGAACTGGCGGTGAAGTCACGGACAAAAGTCACAAACTGTCCAATGAGCTTCTGTCGGAGCCACTCTCGAGACTCCCAAGCGTACGGCTCGTCAAGAGTGGCAGGCGCATTCTCAGTCGGACGTCTTCCAATACGCGGAGCAGTCACGTTGCTCAGGTAGACAGTCCACTCTGGTGGCGGCCCGCTTTGAGGTTGTCCTTGCAGAATGACGGCGTCTCCAGAGAGCACCGACTTGACGAGCCCACGACGAACAGTCGGGGTGGTCGAGGAAGATGTGGCTGGCGGGACAACTGGAGAGCCGGCGTCAGTCATTATTGGAAATTTGTGTTTCCTGGAAAACTAGCGTTTCGAGAAAGAAAACAGAAAATTCGTCTGAATTCACAGAGATTTTGCGGGAAAAAGTATATGCATTTTGAAAGAAAAAATAGTCTGAAGATGTTCGAGAAGACGATTAAGCATTCAAATGAAGAGAAAAGTGAACGATTCATGGGGAAACGAGTCAGGAAACCACACGCTGTTCGGTTCGATGCATGCTGCCGCCCCCTCTCGTCTACCGTATCCGGACTGCAAGGTCTCGCCACGATTCTTGCTTCTCTCGCCGCACTCCTCGCTGCACACACTCTCTCGTTTTCCCGCCGCCGATCGCGAGCATCAATTTGAGAGATCTAAAGAGCGCGCGCGCTAATTAATTAATAACGCTTCGGCGAGTTTTCAGGGCGGATTCCCAGTTTTCAGGGTTTTTTCTTAGATAGAAAATGTCCAACCAAGATTTAGAAGACGGTGAAATCGCTTCGGAGCCGTAAGTTTTGGCCCAAAGGTTGTATTTATTTCTCTGTCCGCAGAAGCGGCACTTCATCAAACAGGAGCGGAGATGGGGATATAAACGATGAAATTCTCATTGACCAATATGTTCAAGAGGTTCATTTGTCACAATTTGGACTGAAAGCTTTGGCAAATTTGTAATTCTTGCAGACTGGGAAAGTGCGGCAAGGGGCCACCCCAAAAGACATCGTTTTTTGTGTTACGAATGAACGAGCTCGCGATCAAGAGCCGAGAAATTTGCAGCAACGTGTGAAAAGACGTTCTCGTAATGGTCAGTTGCAGACCTTCCATCAAAAATCTACAGTTCCTTGTTTTCCAGAGAGAAACGATAGTCGCATTTCGTACGGCGGCTCATCGACGTCTTCCAGACGCCAAAGACCATTGTCCCATTCACGGAGAAGCGGCGGATCCCCATCATCATCAACGTGGCGTTCCAACATATCTGGTACGTTACGGAAATTGGCAAGAAATCCACGAGATATTTACTCTGTTCCTCCGGTCTGAACTCATTTCTTCTCTCAGATGTGCACAGAGTATTCGTGTGTCCGCGGACGCTATTTTATTATTTGTGAGAGAAAAATGAAGATTTGTCGGTAGAAAGAATCAACACTTCTGATTTTCAGGTGGGGGAGAAAGTAGCAGACAAGTTCGACCGCCGCCTCTGGACTCGGCGGTTTTTCCGCCAAGTATCCACTTCGCTCCCCAAAGTTTGATGACTCTACCAGTAAGTAGGGGGAAGATACTGGAGGTCTCGAGGGATAGTTCAAGACAATGTGATCAGAAATCGATGCTCCTTCGACAATTTCCTTTAGATGTCGACAATGCAGTACTACCACGGACAACCAATGTCACGTCCACCATTTGAGTACTTCCAAGAGCCAGCGCCGATGCGTCATCAGCTTCAACACATTCATCACAACGGATATCTGCAAGATATTTCGCCGGAAGAACTTGTTTTTCGTGGCGGGAACTACGACAGCGTGACAATGGATGTAGACGATGACAGGGTGACTCCGGAAGAAGTTCCGATGACTCCAGAAGTTAGGCATCCGCCGCCGATCCAGATCCCGCTGGTTTCCACTGTCGTGTCGCCGCCACCACCCCCGCAGCCGCAACCGCAACCGCATGTTCCAGTGTTGACACCTACCCCACTTGCCACGTCAACTCCACTTCCAGCTGTCACCGACGACGACGATATCGAATCGATCAGACGAGACCTTCTGAGAGCACAAGCTGCGAAGAAAAGAGCCGCTCCGGATTCCAGAAAATCAGATGGCCCGGCGCAGAATCTTGCAAAAAAAACAAAGCCGACTCCGGGGAAGATTTCAAACTCATCGCCGCGGAAACGAAAAGAAGTCATCCAGCCAGCTTCAGCTGTCCGAAAAGGCTTTACTCCACCAGCCCAACAGATTCAAAAGGCTCCCGCTGTTGTTCCGGTGAAAGCTGCTGTCGCAACTCAACAAACGCCATTTGTAATTGCGCCCACTCCAAATCGAGTTTCTGCTCCCGCTCCCGCACCACAAGTTCTTCCTCCAGCTCCTGCACAAGTTCTTCCTCCAGCTCCTGCACTGGATCTTTCTACAGCTCCTGCACTGGATCTTTCTACAGCTCCTGCTCCGGCTCTTTCTACAGCTCCTGTTCCGGTTCTTTCTACAGCTCCTGCTCTGGCTCTTTCTACAGTTCCTGCTCCGGCTCTTTCTACGGCGCCTGCTCCGGCTCTTCCTACAGTTCCTGCTCCGTCTTCTTCTACAGCTCCTGCGTCGGTTCCTTCTGCAGAAGCTTCGGATGTTCCTCCACCAGCTCCAAGCGCACCAGCTCCCCCGGACGTTTTGCCTGCAGTGGATCCTGTTAATTTTGCCCGTCCGTTTGATAAACCAATGGAATCGCCCGAAGAAGGCAAGCGAGAGCGTATAATTGAACGCCAAAAAGTACTCATGGATATTATCAATGCCTCGGAAAAACAATTGCGTGAGGATTCCGAAGAGTGGAAGGCAATGACAATCAGGTGCAGAGAGCTGAAACAAGCGATGATCACATCAAGGGATAATTTGATGAGAGCGCGCGTGGAGAAGAACAAGCTAGAGATCCAGTTGGAAGCTATGCAAGACGTGGACATAGAGATTTTGTTCGATGCGGAACGGTGAGTTTTTATGTGTATCAACTTCTTCAAGTTTTATTGTTCAGCATCGATACACACCGCCCTCTTCGAAAACCAATGAAGGTGGAAAGCTCACAGAGTTTAGTCATAGACCAGGAGAAGTCAGTGGATCAGGAAGGCACGAGCCCAGCAAAAAAGGAAAAAACTCCTCCATTAACTCCAAAGAGAAAATCTAGCGCTTCTGAAAATCGAGTGAAGAGTCCCGTTGAGAAGCCGCGATTTCAAATGAGAGTTCCAACTCCAGTGGAGTCTAGGAATGCGGAATTGCCCGTTGCTCCCAAGAAATCTTTTTTGAAGAAATCTGATGACTCAGACGACGATTTGATAATTGATAAAGTAGTACTGGCTCCAAAGATAGCACTCGAGCAAAAGGTGGATCCAGTGTCAATGCATGTTGAAGAAGAAACGGAAGAACTCCCGGAAAGAGAAGAGAGCAACGCTGTCGACATGACGGGAGCTACATATGGTGGAGATACAGAATTAGAAGATGAGGACGAAGGCGAAGAAGATGAAGACGAAGACGCGGAGGAAAGCGAAGGATCGAGTCGCAAGGCATCGCAGCTCAGCCTTATATCCGCAGTGATCAACTCTTCGCAGGATCCTCTCAGCGGTGCCCCTCTAGTTGAAACGGGAATCAGTGCTGAGCAATCCCTCCGTGAAAAACTTCTTGCTGCTAAAAGATCCCGGTTTGAAATAGTCTTCTTATTGCCCAAGTTGCAGTTTATGACATTTAAGGCAGTCTCCTGAAACAGCGACAGAGGTCGTATCCTCGTCGTCCAATGATCAGAAAGAGGAGTGTCGTCAACTCCTACTCAAACTTTGCAAGTTTGATCTGAACGGACGGTGTACCAGAGGCCAAGAATGTAATTTGTGAGCAAATAAGATTTTGTTCTCGGATTTCATTGGTTGATTTTCAGTCTTCACTTGCACAACTTCAACAACGACTCCCGCCAGAAGATACTGCTCGAAGGGATCCTCCGCGAAGTGCTCAACTATCGAGAAGACGATATAGGTGTCTCCTTCGAATCCAGCGCTCTCCTCCACTCTTCCTCTCTCGCGACAGAATCACCTGCCCCTAATCACCATTTCCAGATTTTCCGCATCTTCTCCACAGCACATGTGCAGATCTCCCCGCAGCAATGGCACCTCCCCAGCACGAACTAGTTCCCTTTTCAGATCCGGGAATCCACGAAGTATTGGCATACAAGGATCGTCTCAAGACATTCGAGGCTCTCATGCACCAGTTTCTCGGACTCGCCATGGAACGAGAACCAGGCTATCGAAACAGGTTGTTCGCGTTTTTTGCAACACGATGAATGGTAAAAAAGTTCCGAAAAGAAAAAAACAAGGGACAACTACACCATTCCGATTTCTTAGAAACTTCCTAAATTCCTCCCGACTCTCACTTTTCTACCCTTTATTTTCATACAGTATTTATTGTGCTCTTCTCATCAATTTAATCTATCTCTTCCCTTTGCTCACAAAAACATTTCGACGAAGCGGTGATCAGCGCAGTGAAAGCTCATTCGACTATCAGTTATTTCATTTACTTAGTTTATCGTCAGTATTTAAGTTTATATCAATAAATCGTTTTAACACAATCAATTTTTGTTGCTAATTTCAGTTTTTGAAAGGAGGAAATAGTTCATTGTTTGATTCGCTGCTCAGTCGATTAAAAAAAAAGTAGTCACTTGTACTCCCAGAAAAAACTTGGAGCAATTATGCTCACTTTCTAAAAAAAACAAGTTTTTTTCAATTTCTTTGTCTGAATTCGGTGAATGGTACCAATACATCTTTGAATAGCACAGGTTTTCATTCGAGAAGCGCATCGGAGTATGACAAACAGGAGGTTAAATTCAATTTTAGGGCGCGAAGTGTTAAAGTAAAATGAAGTTAAAATTGATAGCAAAGATAACAGGATTCGAATAAGCAATGAGAGGATTGGGGCGAAGCGAAACAGCAGCAGAGTACCGAAGAGAATCAGTGAATCATTTCGTTAGTCTTCTCGGCGAGCGGCTCAAGCGGTGTCTTGTTGATCTGAACTCCTTCTTGCTGGTCATCTATAAAAAGGATGGGAAGGATTGGGGAACTAGAGTCTAGAAAGATTGCGAGTTACTAAAGCCCGGGAGATGTGGGAGACTCACCCATTTCGACGTCTCCTGACTCCTGCTCGTCCATCTTCTCGTCCTCATTCTTTTCCGGATGAACTTTCTCAAGAGCATTAGCGACACGCTCATTGAAGCTCTCGTTGACGAGATCAATCTCTCCGCCGCCGGCTTCCATCTCCTCGTCCTCCTCCTCTTCTTCGTCATCTTCCTGTCCATCGTCGTTCAGCGGCATCAGATCCTCCTCGGCGAACACCGGCTCCTTCTGATCTCCTTCGGCACCGGCCGACTCGACAGCCGGATCCTCGTCGGTCCACTTGATCGGGAACGTTGTCACTCGCAGATCGTCCGTCTCAACCTTGCGCGACAGCTGAAATTGGCAACTTTCTCGAGGTAAACTGATTTCTTTGCAGGTTACCTTGTCGACTTGCGGCTGCGCAGGCGGATTCTCCTTAAGCGCCTCGTCAGTGTACTCATTGGCTACAAACCATCCCATGTTGATGAACTCTTGCTCGTTGTACTTGCAACGGAGCAGAAGGACACTGACGCCAACGATGTCGTCGACCGGAATCTTCGAAATGTCCGGATGATCGGCGTCAAAGACGAACTTGTGACGGCCCTCCGGAATTGGACCGACGAGCGCCGAATCGAGCACCTGGTCGTACTCGCGAGACGTTCCCGAGCCGACATAAACAAGCTCCCACTCGAGATCTGCAAATAACAAAAATATTGCACCGTAGACCAAATAGTTGATCCAAAACAAGTTTCCGTTAAAATGAAAACTCCCAACCTTCTGATTAGGCATCGAACTCACCGTGGGGGAGGTTCTCGAAGACCTCAAAAGTGATTTCGAGCTTGAACTTGTCGGTGAACATAGCCGGATTGTCGAGAATTTGAACTTGAACGATGTTGACACGAGACGCCATAGTTCCTCACTCTAAAACCGACTACCTCGTTTCAACATTGAGTCAGAAGAATCGAACAGATATGAGAACTGCTAAGATAACAGTTTGAAAACAAAATGAGAAGAAAACCATTAAAAGGTATAAAATAGACATTATTTTCACCAACTTTGAATACAAATACTTTTGAACACAATGCGATAGTGAAACATTTTGAGATCGATAAAACACACGAAAATGAGCTTGAAAAAAAAAAGAAAAAGTGCACAAAAGTGAGTCGCAAACTAAGACAGATACTTCCATAATCAGGGAATAGTGAGAAATACCGAGATCGATGGGAGAATAAGAGAATTTGCATGAAATAAAGAACAATTTTACAATGAAAGATGTGAAAAATCTTAAAATTTACAATGAAATGGGGTTAGATCGGTGTTCTCGGGGTTTGAATGGAAGATTCAAGGGCCTGGGCTTTCGGAGACCTCGGATCTTCATTCTCATCAACAGCCGGTGTTTCTCGTGGGTTCAGCGCCTCGTAGAACCGATCACCGGCCATCATGAGAATCTCTCCGAACGGTTCGGTCTGTTCCACACGAATCGTTTCGGATTTGACAAGCGAGAGGAGCGTGTAGAACTGCTCGGCGGCCTGTTTCCGATTCGACGCCGTCGTAGTGATTACTGAAAACTTCGCGTTTCCGTCGGACTCAATCATCGGCTTGATTTTCTTCAGAATGTGGATCGCTCGTTTGTTCCACTTTCCCTCGTCCTCCACGTACGGTTTTCTGAGCGTGGAGTTGCCGAACCCGTAGGCTTCGAGACGGCCTTGCGCAGAAACCGAGGCGCTGAATGGATCCGACCACTCTTCTTCAACGTTATTGTTCTCGTTTTGTGGATAAGGGTTCTGTAGAGTCGACTCGGCGCGATTCCTCTCAAGCGTCTGATTCTGTTGCAGCTCCGGTTGTGGAGGCGGCAAGTACTCTTCGACGCCTTCGTAGAAGTCGTCCTCCAAAAATGCGGCTGGTCCCGGGCCTTCAACGTGCTCGTTGAGCTCCAAATCTTCCCACGGAGCAGGTTCTATTGCGACTGATCCTGAGTGGTTCGACGAGTGCTCGCTCAGCTCCTGTACTGTGAAATTTGGATCATAAGCACGAGGAACGAGACGACTGCGGTACTCTTCAATCAGCTCTCGATTGAATATTGCGGAGGCCGGCGTGATCGCGAGCTTCGCCAAATCTCCGTTCATGCAGCATTTAAGCATCTTTCTTGACGGCGGCGCCATCTCGACGACTCGCATCGTGTCCTGGAAGTCTTCCTGCTGCTCACGGAACGCATCGTCCGAAATCATCGTTTCTGGGTCAATAAGAAGCTTCCTAGGTTTCCTTTGCCGCTTCTTTCTCACGTTGCCTTCGAGCGTCTCCAGGTCCAACGGCTCCAAAGCAAATGATTCGGGAGTCGGCTCACGAGGCTCCAGAACAGCCTCGGCTCCGTTTCCCTCGTCATTGTAGTCGATTTGGTTCAAATCCATAGGCTCTGGTTCTTCATATTCCTGTTCACGCGGCGGATTGATCATCGAATCGAACATGCCGACCCTGTCGTTTCCTAGAGGGCCCAACGCATCCGCCTGGAGCGTTTCATCTTCCTGCCCCACCTCCATAGTGTGATCTATTGGTTCCGACTTTATATTCACATTCTGGGCCCCGGATACGTCGAAACGAGGATCTGCCTGAATACCGGAACCTTCCGAAACCAGGATACTCTGACCATCGTGCCCAGAAACTGCGGACGCATTGAGGGTTCCTGCACGAGCTCCCTCCACACGCATCGATTCAGGTTGCGGAGTCTGTTGGGGGGTCGGTCGAAGGGAACCTGGCTCAAGGGTTCCGTAGATCTGCTCGAGTTGCCAGAGAGCTTCTTCGTCTCCGAACCCCTCGTCGGTTAGCTCATTCATCCGAAAAACCGCGTTGAAGTTCGCATCGTCGCGGATGGTAATGTCCTCCAATCGGCTCATGTTCGCCTGAAACTGGACTTTGCACACCGAAGCTGGCCGTGTTTCGGGTCACCATGATTAATTCTTCATTATAGTCGGCGTCTTGGAATTCGGGCACAGTGATGTTGCAGTCATCTACTATATCGATCAAGTCCTCGTCGATATTGGCGTTTAGCGGCAGATCCGTCTCAAAACTGAAGCCGTTGCGGAAGTTGACTTTCATCTGGAAAATCAAAAATATGAAAGTGAACTTTGAAACGATGAACAACTATTGCGAAAATACGCACTTTAAGATATGTCTCATTTGTATCGGCAAGAAGATATCGCGTCTTTTTCGCGTAAATGCGCACAATGCCCACTAGGAGATGTCCGACGGTCCGAAGTGCCATTTTCACCTGAAAAACACTCGTGGAATATTGAATTGAAACAGTTTAATTACCTTCGGCCGTATCACTTCTTCGATCGCTTGCGGAACATCCGTTTCACAGATCTGAGCTTTGGTTAGTTTCTTTTCCCAGTGTGCGGCCAGCCAGATTTTTGCCAACGGGCCCTTCTTGGCAAGAACGAATTGCGCGTAAAACATGGGACCTGAAAAGCGATAATATGACTTTCAGAAAAAAATTTTTCAATTCACAAAAATTCAAAGGAAATTATAGGCTCCGCCTCAAAAATTTGACAAAAACTGTTAATCCGCGTACAGATGACGGAAGCGGAGCTTGATCATTGTAAAAAATGCGAAATTACTGAAAAAAAAAACAATTATTTGAAAAAAAAATGAGTGAAAATTCACGAAACACGATAGAAATCCGGGAAAACGCGCCCAAAACAAATTTTGAAAACGCGTTTCTCCCGCCAAGGTCTCGCCGCGAAAACAGGTACGGTAGCAGTCGTTTCAACTGTGCGAATTGTCATTTGAAAATTTGTCGGGAAAATTTGTAATCGCTGTTGTTTTTCAAGCTTTTGACCTCCAAAATCGGCGCCATTTTTTTCAAGCAGACGTTCTTTTTCTTCATTTTTTGTTCATTCGTCGCAATGTATCGTGATTATGTTAAGGAAATGGACAAGCGCGAGCCCATCAAGGTGGATCCGGTCGACGCAGGAGAGCTGTCCGAAATCAACAATTTGGCGAACTTAGCTGCTCATGTGAGTAGTGTAGTAAGAAAAAGACAACAATAACGTTTCAATTTTTCCAGGAGGGAGATGGACGACTGTTCAAAATGGAAATGGATTACTCGAAGCAAGTCGACGAGGCTCTTCTCAAGGCTCGTGATCTAGCGAAAACAGACGTTGTGGCTGCTGTGGAGAGTCTGAACAATATTGAAAAACTCACTCGTCTCGGCGCCGATATGAGAAGCAATACTCGTGTTGTTGTGTACATGGTAATTTCTGTGGGCAAACTGAACGAACACAGTTCTTTTTCAGACGAAGATCGCTTTCGAAGGTAAAAAATGGGATCTTCTCATGGAGACGATTATGACATTGTCAAAAAAAAGACTTCTGATCAAAATGGCCATTGCCAAAATGATTCGCGAAGCCGTCCTCATGATCGAAAAGATGCCGACCGAAGAGCTCAAGATGAAATTCATTGAAACTCTGCGCACTGTCACCGCTGGAAAGATTTACGTTGAAGTGGAACGCGCTCGCTTGACCTCGATGGTTGTCAAGAAACTTGAGGCCGAAGGAAAAGTTGACGAGGCCGCTACGATGCTCCTGGAGCTTCAAGTTGAAACGTACGGCTCGATGGAAATCAGGGAGAAAATCGCATATCTTCTGGAGCAAATGAGATACTCTCTCATCCGTAATGATTACGTCCGCGCTACCATTATTTCCAAGAAGATTAACATCAAATACTTTGGCAAGTTCAACACCGACGAGGTGCAGGAATTGAAGTTGAAGTACTACGACACTATGATCCGTATCGGACTCCATGACGGAAACTATTTGGACGTGTGTCGTCACTACCGCGAGATTTACGAGACGAAGAAAATCAAAGAGGATCCGGTTAAGGCGACCGCCAACCTGAGATCCGCCGTGGTCTACTGCCTCTTGGCTCCGCACACGAACGAGCAGTGGGATCTTCTGAACAGAATCGCTCTGCAAAGAGAGCTTGAGACTGTGTCCGAGTACAAAACGATTCTCGATCTTTTCATCAACCAGGAGCTCATCTCCTTCAAGGGAGTGATCGTCGCCAAGTACGAGAAACTTCTGAGACGCGGGACGTCAACTGCTCCAGACACTGGAATCTTCGACAAGTCTGCCGAGGGAGACAAACGGTGGTCTGACTTGCACCTCCGAGTTGGAGAACATGTAACTGCTTTCGTCTTCGGAACTCGTAGTATCTTGTTTCTTTTTTCAGAACATGCGTATGATCGCCAAGTATTACACTCAGATCACGTTCGAGCGGCTCGCCGAGCTTCTTGACTTCCCCGTGGACGAGATGGAGTCGTTCGTGTGCAACCTCATTGTGACCGGACAAATCTCGGGCGCCAAACTGCATCGTCCGTCGCGAATCGTGAATCTGCGCCAGAAGCAGGCCAATGTTGAGCAGTTGGACGTGTGGGCAAGCAACGTGCACAAGCTCACGGACACGCTCAACAAGGTGTCGCATCTCATTCTCAAGGAACAAATGGTGCACAAGAATCTTGATCTCTCGACTGCCGCTCGCGTGTAATCCCTCCCGTCCCTCCACTTTTTGTGTATACTTCGGTCGTCATGTGTATGTTTTCTCCATCCTTCCTCAATAATCTTTTGTCCGCACCTCTCCGGTTTTATCATTATCATTAATTTATTGATACTGTCAATCGATGCATTTTTCTTCATTTGTTGCTTTTCCCACCGAGTAACGAGTTCATTCAGGTGACTAGAAGGAGACGAATTTACAAAACAGTGGGGAGATTATCGTTGGAGTCTAGCCGTAGAACTGGTTCATCATCATCATGCTTGGTGGCATTCCGTTCGGGAGACATCTTCCCAGTTGGCATATCATTCCCATTGGACAGGAGATTCCATTATGACAAGCTGAAGTTGCGATGGTTATGAGAGCCGAATAGTTGAGAAAAACGCATACCAAAAGTAGTAGACATTGGATTCTGAACACAGACTCCTCCAATGCAAAATTGTCCGACGGGACACGTGGCACCAGTCATGCAGGCTGAAAACTATTCTGTCTGGCTCTCCTCTCCCCATGAAGCTCACTCGTTTCGCTGGGCATCACTTGGCTTCCCTGGTACGCCACGTTGCTCCGACTACAGTAGCCGTTCACACAGATCTGTCCGTTGAAGCACTGCTGCATCAGCGAGCACGGCTGCATTCCGCCGACGGTGCCCGGCACGGGTCCCGCCGCGAAAGGAACATTTCCGCCGTACGGAGTGACGGCGGTCGCCACGTTGGCACCGACGGCGATCCCCCGGCTCGCGGCACTTCCGGCTCCGTAGAGAGCCGCCGCCGACGTGAGAGCTCCGAGACCGCCCATCGCCGGAGAGCCGTAGCCGAGAGCTCGCGAGCCCATCATCGATGTGGAGCCGCTCGAGAGACAGTTTCCGTTCCAGCAGTACTGGCCGAACGGACACGAGATGTACCTGGGAAAGGAGAGAAGATTCGGAGAAACGGAGAGAAACGGGGAGAGTACCTGCACATGTCATTGTCGTTGTAGCCGCCGAGAGCTCCGTAGAGAGCGCTTCCCAGAAACTGGCACAACGAGAATCTGCGAGAGAAATGTCAAGGAATGCGAGAAGAAACACGATCTTACCGGAAGAGGGACTGAAACAGAAAGAGCTGAAAAGCGCGACGTCTTCCGGCCACCATCTCTCTCTTTCTCCGACGAGTCGAATTGACCGAAACGAAACCACTTCAAGACGTTCTTGTTGAAGAACCAATAATTAGCGAAAGAGAGAGACAAGAGAGAGAGAGGGGTCTCGACACGAAAAGAAACAGTTCGAAGAGACAAAGGGAATTCGCGAGAAGGTTACGCAATTCGACCGAAAACAGAAACTTGTTGACGAGAGGCGCGCGAGCAATTACGCGATCCGGTTGGTGGCATGTGAACCGTGAATCGACGTCTCCTCTCGGATTCTCGATGACGCATGTCGGGATTCAACCCCCGGCGAACCGGATCTCTTCGTTCTCGAGCCGCTTCTATATGATCCACTTTCGCTTTCAGTTCCAGAGATCCTTTCGCCAATCGGAAGGGAGTCTGACCTAGACTTTTCCGTTTCGGCTGTGTGTGAGACCCCTTCCAGGTTACTTGATGGCCTAGTTTTCTCAGAGTTGTAAAGTCGGCCACTCTTTCCTCCGATTTCTTGTTTTTCTGCTCTATTCTCTGAATTCCAGCTGTTCTATCTCCTCATTTCCAGGAACTCTGTTTATTCGGAACTCGCGTCAAAACACTCTCCGGAAGATCATTCGGTTCACGCATTCTATGCCCACGCCTTCTTGAACTGATCGAAGTATTGTTCGGTCTCCTGCTGCGACGTCGTGCGCACCTTCAGAACCTTCCGCTTCAGAATGAACCGACGAACGCCCGGCACGAACGAGTACTGCTCGGCGAGCCGACGTCGCCACGTGGGAACCGACAGCAGAATGATGGGGACGACGGCGATCGGATGACTGGAACGGAGAGCGATTCTGAAGCGGGAGGGGGGAATTCAGAAGACGTACGCGGTGTTGGAGAAGTCGAGCAGGTAGAAGAGGGGCACTTCGAGGTCTCCGAGCAGATCCGGAGTCTGAACGCAGAGAAAGACGGCCTCCAGAAAGATGCACGCCATCACGAAACAAACGATGCATTTGGTGAACTGAAAAACGGATTGAGAAGGGGGAGGAGACGGGATTACGGTACATCGAGACTGCGGACGTTCTCTTTCGCTTGGAAGCGGGCCTGAAGGGTGTACTTCGAAGGGAGCACGAGAGAAGTGTCGAGAATGTGATGGACGCGCACGTTCTGGTACCAGATGTACGTGTAGCCGGAGGAGGTGACCACGACGAGCAGGATGCCGAGGGCGAGCCACGCGTGCACCGGCAGGATCATCGGCACGGCGAGAAACGCGACGAGCAGACCCGAAACTTGCAGAGAGATCAGAATGAATCGGTGGATTTCGGGACGTTGACGGGTCTCATAGTCACTGGAAACGGATGGAATTGAGAGAGAAAGATGCGAGATGGGCTCACTTGATGAGATACGTGGCGAACGATCTCTCGACAGTCAGTCCAGTGATGGCCATGACGGAGACGGTCACGTTATGCGTGACAAGGAACGCGCCGACGACGAACTGAGGACACGCCCAGAGCGAAGAGATCGTCGGCATTTCGGAGGAGGACGTCGAGTAGAACTCCGAGTACGACCTCGAATCGTCTGTGAGAAACGGGAATGACAGTTTCGTCAGGACGAGTTTCCAGTGTAACGAAGAGAACCTTGTTAGTGACCTATGCTCTTCTGGAAGTGAAAAGCTTCGAAAGAAATGATTCTAGTTTGCTCTCGCTCAGTGAGTTTTTCGGTGTTTTCATGCCTCCGTCTCAGCCTAGTTCGTCGAGAAGAAGTGCCCCCTAGTCTCTCAACAAATCTGATTAGAATGTTCGATTTCTCGTACCATTCCCAGGCAGTTGGACCCATCCCTTCTGATACGGAACCACCATCATCTTTCCGGCCAGTCCCTCGAACCACTGCATCAGGAAGCAGGCGAGACACGTGTTCATGTTCGGATGGAACACGCGAGTCTGCACGATGATCCGACTGCCTTGCACCGTCAGAACGGCCGCTGCCACGTAGGAGACGAGCTCGGCGAGCAGCAGGAATACGCCCAACGCGTCCAGATCGCGTTTGTAGTTGATCAGGAAAATTGGGAAGAAGAAGATGGTCGAGTTGGCGACGAGAAAGTTCATTTTCAGCGAAGGATTGAATGGAAAAGAGCTGAATAGTCACAATCAGAATTGTTTTTATATGGAGGGGTTCTTTCTTGTGTTTTTCTGAAAATTTCAGCTGGTCTGAGTCTGATTCAGACAAAAGTGTGCTGGCCTAACTCTCCCGACCGGCAACTTCGGCCATCTTGCGATGACGTGGCATTTCGAAACGAAAACACGAGAAGACTCGATTCTGACTCGAAATGAGCCCATCATTACTTGAAAAGAAAACAACTTCTGCACGTCTTCATCTAGGCGCACGTCTTCAGATTCCCGAATCGTCGACGTCTTCTTCCGGCCACTTTCGCCTCCATTCTAGTGCCTTTTCTTCGACTCCAGATAAACTTAATCGCGTCGTGAAATGCAATTTACCTTCCGAAACACATGACTCGTCCCCACATTTTCAGAGTTTCACCCCCTCCTTCTCCGATGATCTTTTCGCCTTTTCCGCATCCTTTCCAACCCTGTAATTGAGATCAGAACGGAACGAGACCGCTCTCAAATAACACGGATAGCTCCGGCAAACAGAGCGATTTGTTGATTCGGCGACGATTGTAACAAACAGGTGGAATCGAGAAGAACCTTCTATTCTCAGGGCTCCGCGAGCAAAAGTTGTGAAACTGACTTCTGTTTTTGCTCATTGAACCCTCTCTCTCTCTCGCTCATTTCACACGTATTTTCCACCGGGCAACTCGTCAGTTTTCTGCTTCTTCACGCGTCACACAAACAAATGTAGTCGCTCTCATCTACCGTAATCCCGTGCCTACCTCCTTATCCTGTGTTTTCGTTTTCCATTCGGTGTCTCTTCCCATTCCAGATGGTATGAACATATTCGTCGGCAACGCCTCCAAGTACTTCTTCCCGCTGTTCACACTCAACTCGGCCTACTACGCGGACGTCTTCGCGCTCCTCTTCGTGCTCGTCCACGTGCTTCTCACTCTCCTCTGCTGCTTCCTCACAGTGCAAACGTGCTCCATTGTGAAGACTGTCCACGTGTTCCATCCCAACATGAGCTCCATCATCGTCACCATTCTCGCACAATGGTTCGAGATACTCGTCGCCAAACTCATCATTCTTCCCTATCAGTTGGGATTTGTCACCGTCGGCGAGGGGGCTCGAATCTTCCAGCTGTGGATCTCGAACTCCGCCTCCGAGATGCCGCACATTCAGAATCCCGGCGACATCGCGCCGCTCTTCGTCAGCGGTGTTCTGTTCCTCCACTACGCGTTCACCGTCGTCTTCAGTGTCTTCATTCTCACTTGCGAGCGAGCGTTTGCCACCTTCTTCATAGAGTACGGTAGTTTCAGACAAGGCTCCTCTGAGACCGACACTTTCAGAGACTACGAGAAGAAGCCGCGCGCCTACATCTGCATCAGTCTGCTGCTCGTCACGCATTCCCTGACACTCCTGCTCTCCTGTCTTGCCACGTGTGAAATCATCGCTTTCACCACGGGAATCGCCATCTCCGGCATCATCATCGTCGGAGCGGTTATGGTGAGCCGTCGGGGATTACTGTACTCGTCTCGACGTTTTTGAATCATTTCTTTATTCACCTACGTTCCCCACTCTTTCAGATCTACTTTGTCATTCTGCACATCAACGTCCGGATTCAGAAGCGACTCGAGAAGAACGACGACGCCGACTACTACTCGCTGGCGATCCGCTTTCAGGCGAAAGAGAACGCGCGTTCTCTGGAACTGGCGAAGAAGGTCGTCGTGTTCGCCGCCGTCGCCGTCCTCTTCGGCATGTTTTTGTTGGTCGTCGCCGCGTTTCATCTCATCGATAACCACATTTCGACGCTCGTCACGTTGGCCGAGGCCGTTTTCAACTTGTGAGTCGCGAATCGAATTATACCAGGACCTCTTCTCGTTCTTTGCACCTGCAACCAATTGCAGAAACCCGCTGTTCGTCGTCCCGCTCGGCATGTACTCGGTGCCCAATTGGCGTCAGCGATTCGTGAAGAAGATGCCGTTCCGACGCGTTCTCCGCACGCTTTCCGTCCGGAAGCGCACGCCCAAAGTGTCCGCGTTCGCCGAAAGTTCGCCCGTCAAAGAGTCCGAGATCTATTTCAATCAGTTGAGCGAGGCGTGGAAGTGACCTCCACATCGGTTCATCGTGTGTAAATACTGTCCATAATTGTGAATAAACTCGAGTTTCCATGTCCAAAAATAAAAAAAAACCCTTCCAGAATCCCATTTCAAAGTGATCTCTTATCAGAGACCGTTGTTCAGAAAGGGGCTCCAAACTTTCCAGAGCTCACGGAGCACCTGAAAATTTATCAGCTGGAGAGACGTCACTGCGAGAGATCCAGATCCGATGGAAACTGAAAATCGTCGAGCGAAGAGTTTCAGACGACGAGAAAAGTGTGCTCTTCGCCGCTCAATTATCATCAAACTGTCGCATTGATAAGAGACTCGCCGCGCTTCGGTTTTCTGATGTAACCTATTCAAATGCACCTAACAACTTTGTTTCAATTTGAATTCTTTTTTCGAATCGCAACATGTTTCATTCCATAGTATCCTTTTAGCTCAAAAACACTACAGTAATCCTATCCGATCACCTTTAAGCAGCAGTCACTGAAATCACCCTCGTTTTTTTCGATTCGAAGAAACCAAAAGTCAAACACTCAGGACTGACCAGCTGCTATGAATTGTTCTCGTGTGTGACTGGCCAGAGTGCGAACGTAGTGTTCTCCGTCTGCGTCTCCGCACCCGCCCGCACTCTCTCGCCGATTCCTTTCTCTGTCTCCGCGCGCTCTCCCTCCATCTCTCTCTCTTTCTCTTCCTCCGTTGTTCGAAGCGCATTTTCTGTATATACTGGAATGCTTCTCCTATTCGTCGTCCGGGTCTAGAAACTATTATAAACATTCCTCCCCCGTCGCACATATCAATAATGACCTGCTTCTCATGTGCTTCTCTGTTCGGCAGACTCGCCATGGACACCGACGATCCGATACTTCGGAGAATGCCACGTGGCGCCCGACCTTGGGCCGTCCTGACGGGCGGCGTCTTTTGCATGGTCACTTTCGGCATCGTGTACACTTGCGGTGAGTGCTCGACCTCCATCTCCCTCCCATTGAGCTCGGTTTCATAGGCAACTTGCTACCCTACCTGGTCTCGTACTTTCGATGGAAAATGTATCCGGACATGCGAACGGGCCAGCTGATTTGGCTGCAGACTCTTCTGAGCGGACTTCCGATGGGCATGGTCATCGGCGGACTCGTGGAGCGCAAGTTCGGCGGCAGAGCCGGAGCACTCATCGGCTCCGTGATATACACGTGAGAGCTCTGGAGGGGGAGGCTTCAGGGTTACGGTAGGAGTGGTTGCAGGATCGGCGTGGGGAGCACGTTCTACTCGATCCAACACTCGTACGGAGCGACTCTGCTGACGATGGGAGTGGTGGCGAGTGTGGGCAGCAGCATCGCGTACAGTTCGATTCTTCCCACCGCGCAGAGGGTCAGTGATGGCCGAACACTTTTCTAGGCCAACCCCGTTTGTTTCAGTGGCTTCCCGACAACGTGGGCCTCGCCGGCGGCGTCATCATCGGCGGCTACGGATGCGGCGCGTTCATTTTGTCGCCGCTGCAGACGACGTTCATCAACCCGCTCGACTACCGCGTCAACGAGCACGGCTTCTTCACGCAGACGGATCTGCTCGAACGAGTGCCCTACGTCTTCGTCGTCATGGCCGTCTTCTTCACCGTCTTCCAGTCGATCGGACTCATCTTTGTCGGACAGCCCAACTCGGACATCCACGTGGAAACCGAGAATCTGATCGGAACGAACAGCGAGATCCAGGTGGAAAAGGCGCGAGTGTGGCCGCAGTTGAGGACCACCACCTTCCTCGTCCTCTTCCTTTCGCTGACGTGCAACGCCGTGTGGGTCCAGCTGACGAGCGGCCTCTACAAAGCCTACGGTCAGCAGTTCATCGACTCGGACCTCTTTCTCAGTCTCATCGGATCGCTCTCCTCCACTTTCAACGCCGGAAGCCGCGTCTTCTGGGGTGCCATCGCCGATTCTGTATGTATCGAGCAGTAGAGCGCACTTCCATTCTCCACATTTCCAGACTTCCTACCAGTTCTCCATGTCGATCGTCTGCACTTTGGGCGCCGTTCTAGCGTTCGCGATGCCTTTCGTCAAAATGGTCGACAACGAAGTTTTGTTTCTGGCGACGGTGAGTGGAAGGGAACAGTGCACGATTACGGTATTCCGTGCGCAGGTGTGTCTGATCTTCTCGTGCATCGGCGGAACCTTCTCGATCTTCCCGTTCATCACGCACAAGTGCTTCAGCAAGGCCAACTTCAGCGTCATGTACGGGTTCCTTCAGTGCGCAGTGGTAAGATGGCACCGACCGCGACGCGTGTCAACCTGACTGCTGTTCCAGAGCGTCGCGGGTCTCATCGCGGGTCTCCTCTCGACTCACGCGCTCCCCGTCATCGGCTTCGAGAACCTCTTCTTGCTGTGCGGTCTGTTCATGGTGGTCTCTCTGGGCCTGACGTTCATTGTCCACAAGACGGATCTGGCCCGACTGCAAGTGGCCGCTCAGCGGGAACATCGCGAGGAAGAGGAGGAGCAAGAGATCTACTATTGACAAACGACGGGTTCTGCTCAACTAATCGGTTATTTTGTGTGTGTGATTCAAAGCAAAACAAATGTGTGATGAAATCGTTCCGACCTCTTTCTGTTTCCGTGTTCTCGCTGGATTCTATCAGATTCTTGAAACTTCTTCCAACAAAATAACACCGATTTATTTTCTTTGGGCACTGATCAAAAAGTGTGTTATAAACAATTGAAATTAGTGAAATTTGAATACAAAGGACATGAAAAACATGTTAATGGGATCGAAATTGGAAAAAAACGGTTAGGATCAATAAAGAAGGTCACAAAATAAGAAGGTTACTGTTGTTTGACAAACTTCAGGAGGTTATCCAAGGTGGCGGAGACGTTGATCTTTCCGGACAGGAAGACGTTGCTCGCTGGCGTGACGTCTTCGGTGGGCGAATCGTTCGGCGGCGTGAGACTTTGGAACGACGACAGCGGCACGGCTTCTGGAGACGACAACGGCACGACTTCTGGAGACGACGATGGGACGGCTTCTGGAGACTTCTTTCCGGCCTCCTTCCTCTCGAGGTACTGGATCTTGTCGGCAAGAACGACGGCTTGTTCGGTGGTCTCCGTTTTGTAGAGGTATCTCTGGAGCAGTCGGCGGACACGGAACTTTCTGTAGAGAGCCAGCGGGAAGTGGATCTTCGTGAGACGGATCAGCGAGTAGAGGGCGCCGTTGTTGTCCTCGAGACGTTGCGCGTGCCGTCGCATGTGCTGCTCCATCTGACACTCTGTGGCCGACGGCATCGGAAGGATCGAGACGAAGCCCTTGTAGCCGCACGACTCCTCGCAGCACTCTGAATCGTTCCAGTCGCCGTAGGGGTTCGGAGCGTACTCGGCGGCAATCGAGGAGTACGCGAAGTCGATGGAAGCGGAATACGATGAAGATGGGACGAATTTGGACAGTGACATTGTCACGGAATACGCAGCACAGACGAAGACGACTGAATGAAGAAGAGCTGGCGGAACTGGCCGGGAGAGGAGACGGGGAGGCGGAGCCGTCGAGTGAGGAGGGACGTCTTCTGTTCCCAGGAGCAAAGTAGGCTCGCTCGCGAAGAATAGCGGAAAGGGCAATTAGGAGGACCATCTACAGTCTCGCTCTTCGGAACAGGTGCTAACGACGAGATTCGAAAGATAACGGCGGGATTGATGACAGCTCGGCCCTAAATGGATCCTTCTCCACACCATCGATGCCATCTGGCGAAAAAGGGATTTGCACGCTTACAAAGGAAGTCCATATACCCTTCGGGTGAGAGAAACATCAAACTAATACTTACTGTAGGGAGACTTTCGAGTATTTCATCCAGTTTCAGCCAAACTTTCACAGACTTTACTTTTGCAGGAAGAAACAAGCTGTCTTTGTTAGTTCTTTTCATTCATTCACAATCAAATACCCGACTGACGGCATTTCTTGACACTAAAATGGATGCAAAATGGTACAGAAGTAGGCGCATACAATATACAAAACCATCTCTCGATCACTCGGCTCCCCTCTAATCCTCGTCGTCCTTCTCGTTCAGTCCCATTTTGAGATCGACGTAGCCCGTCGGCAGTGCGAACTCGACAATCTTCGAGCCCTCCGAAGCGATCGAGATCTTGATGCGGTAGTTGCCCTGGAAGACGCAGAATACATTCCGGAAGAGACGGGTATTCTCACTTTGAGCACGTCGAGCAGCGAGATTCCGAGGAAGCTCGGCGACGGCGGGATCTCGAGTGTCGCGTTGAACGAGTTCTTCTCCTGGAGCTCCTTCAGAGTGTGCACTCCCTTCGTCTGAAGCGTCTTGCAAATGTCCACCGGCACGAACGTGCTCATCTCGAAACTACTGAAAACTGTTCCCGGTGGGTGGCCGAACTTTCCCACGCGGTGGCCTAAGTCTCCCGTTGATCCGAAACTGACCACAGCGAGTCGGGCACGATGAACATGTCGGAGTGGCCGTCGAGACAGATGTGGTCACCGTCGAGCGAGACGCTCACCGAGACGGCGCCGTCCTTGACGACGTCAAAGTTGCGCGACGTCTCCACCTCGCCGCCTCGGATGACGAAGAAGCCCGGCATGACGACGTTCACCTTCCTCTTGTAGCACGACGGCTTCATCTCGTGATCGTACACCAGAATCGAGATGTTGCGCACATTCACCGGCAGCGTCTCTGAACAGAAGAGATTCAGAAGAAGAAGAAGAAGACGTCGCGCGTCTTCAGAATACCGTTTCCGTACGAATCGACCGTGATGACGTTGTGGACACCGTCACGGCATTTCGAAGACGTGACTGCGGCGACGAGAAGAAGCGAGACGACGAGTATCCGCATCTGAAACACGACGACGTCATCTGAAATGGTGCGACGAGAGGAAAAACGACGAGGAATGGGGCAGCGATCCAGAAAATTGAGCGCTTCGAATCCGGTTTTATAGGCATTCCGATTTCAAATGGAACTTTTTTCACGGAAAAAAACGGTGTCAAAGGTGTTCACAAAGACCGAAATTGATAAGAAATTGAAAAGAAAAAAGGGGAGAGCGAATGTTTACCGAAAACGGAAAAAGAAAGTTTATGACCGATTGTAGATCAAAAAAAAATGGAAAAGTTTCGGAGAGAGAGAGTGTGGGGAATCGAGAGAATTAGAGAAACAAAAGGGACAGTTGCAAGTCTGTTTCTTTTTCTTTCGAATATTCGACATCAATCAATCAATTAAATATTCATATGATAAATACTCTCCCCCTCACTTCAATCACTTTCGAAAACATTAAAGTTCGTCAAAAACAGCCGCCGTTTTCTGATTTTTTCGTCCACTTGACAAGTGTTGTTGTATTATGTCTGTTATCATCAACTACTATCACTAGAATCGAAATGAAAACTGATAAAAAGAGAGAAGATTGGCAGATTGGCGGGCCTGACTGATGGCAACAAGAAAACGAATGACCTCACGAGACATGATATCATCGAGACGACGCGAACTGGTTCTTTGAACCGACGTTACTTCTGATGTTGGCCGGAGGATAAGGAGGCGGCGGATTCGCTCGCTATCCGGGAGGCGGGAGGAGGAGATGACAAGTGATGGCTCACACGAAGTCAGCTGCTCGGCACAACACGTGGATTCGTAGGAGCTCACACACACACTACGATTGACTTGATATCTCTCTGAATCATCTTCAACAATCTTCAGAATCGATTCTGACAAGGCCCCTTTGTGAGTTATCTGTGTCTGTATTCAGTGCTTTTTCCAGCAAGTAGTGGCCAAAACATTGTTGACGCCTTTCTAATTTCATCCAAATTTCTACTCTCTTCTTTTCTGAATTCAAGTCTCGGAAGATTATTTCAAACTCAGAATATTGTTTGAGTTCAAGATGCCGTTACATTGTTTGTTTAATCTTTATGAACATGGTATGGAGAGACGATTCAGTTTACAAGAGCCCTCCTCTCGACTGATAGAAAGCGTGGAATCCGAGCGGAATTCGTGCTTCTGGAATAGTGAATCTGGCAGTTTCCTCGAGATTTCTGGCGTCGAGAATGAGAACGAATGGCTGCTGCTTCTCGGAAATGGTCATGACGGGCACGATGAGAATGCCGTCGTCTTCCTCTTTTCCCTCTGGATCCGGCACGAAAATGGGCTCTCCGCAGATTTGATTCGCGTTTTCGCGATGCCAAACCAAGTGACTTCCGTGTTGCAAGTCAGCCTTGATCACCTGAAAGAACACATGCTCAGGACTGGCCGGAAACGATGAGGACGTACTCCTGCGGTGTTATTTTCGGCCTGCTCTCCAAGAACACTTGTTCCGAACACGAACTTGTACTCCTTCATGTTTATCTTCTCCCAGTGATAGCGAGGGAACTCCATGGCTGAAAACGAGAAAGAATTTCAGACGGAGAAGAGCACTTACAGATGTCGCAGACTCGCTTCTCGGTGAGTCGGATGGAGCCGTCTTCTTGCAGGACCGCCGAGCATCCGTGGGCCCATTCGAGAGACTCCAGAAGATTCTGTCCCGGTTTGACGTCTTCGGGCACTTCGAGAGGGATCACGAGACGAGTGAGGAAGGGAAGAAACTTGTTAGTCTGCAATTTCAGAAACGGAATCTCGCTCCACTGCACTGCCGACTCACGTTCTGGAATGCACCCGTCTTCATGTTCTCGATCAGAAGTGCGTCGAAGTTGCCGGCCTCTTCGATTCTACAGTAATCCACGACGAGGCATCCGTCCTTCTCGAAAGTGTTCGCGTGATGGAATGTGAAGAACGGGCTCATCGTCAACTTCAGAGGCACAGTCTCCCCCGTCTTCTTGTTCATCACGAACACCTTCACGTCTTTGTTCGGATGCCATGACAAACAATCACGGAATGATGCAGATATGAAGTTTCTGTAGTAAGGCAAAGAAAGTTGATGAAGGGATCGAAACGAGTTTACCTGATCACAATCTTTTTCAAGTTCATCCGAACTGGAGACTCGAACATGACAAGATAGTTCTCGGACATTCCGAAAGAGTGCATGTAGGTCGGGTAGAACGCTTCGGAGCACTTGATCTCTCCGATCTTCGACGTGTGCTCCCAGTTATCCTGGGAGTTCTCGAAGTTTTTCGGGTTCTTGGTGATGGTGAAGACGTAAGCGGAGTCTCTTCCGTAACGAGATCCGATGTTGTAGACGTCGCCGTTCTCATCGTACAGTTGATGGGCGGTGCAAGTGTGCAGAGCCACGTGCTTGAAAGTCTCAGCCGACTCCTTCGTCTCCAGAGTGTCCAGGTCGACCCGCAGCATGAACGGAGTCTCTGTGCACGCGTACACTCCGTCGCCGGCGGGCGTGAATGCCACGTTCGCATTGTCATAGTTGATGGTGTCCGGGAAGAACTGCGAGAAGAAGCGGGCGAAGATAGTCTTGCACGGGTCGGGGAATCCGTAGGTGCCGAAAGCTCCCGTCACGATTCTCTTCTTACTCGTATTGATTTTATAGTCCTCCGATTCTAGATAACGAGCCGAGTAGTGCATCTGGAACAAGACAACAGTGATAGAGCAGCTACAGTAACCGTTTTACCTTCCCGTCCTCGAAATGATATCTCTGAATGTACGAGAGTCCGTCGAACCAGTGTTCATACTTGCTGTCTCCGATTTCGAACATTCCCGGTCCGTTTCTGACCATCGTTCCCTTCAAATAACTCGGAACGGAGCCGGATTTGGAGCACTCTTTCGGCTCGAGCACATTCTCGAAATTGTCGAAGAGCCGGGCGAATCCTTCTTTCTCCATTGCAGCTGAAGAAGGGAGAAACGTGGAAGAATGGGGGGTGAGTAACTTGAGAGTAAAGAAGAGAAAAAGAGGGTAAACAAGTGAAAGAGAGGAAGACCAGAGATCAAAAGAAGTAAATTGGAAGAAGGAAGAGAAAAAGGGAGAGAGAGTGTGTATTCTGACCCGGAGGGCGAAAATCAACGATCTGATAAGGAAGAAGAGGGAGGGATAAGCGATATTAGCATGGTTTCGACCGCCACCGGAACATCCACAAAGCGAACAAGGGATCGCGAACATACTTTATTACAAATTCATCAGTGCATAGCAGGCCGTCCCTGATAGGAAGCGTGGAATCCGAGTGGAATTCGAGCTTCTGGAATGGTGAATCTGGCAGTTTCCTCGAGATTTCTGGCGTCGAGAATGAGAACGAATGGCTGCTGCTTCTCGGAAATGGTCATGACGGGCACGATGAGAATGCCGTCGTCTTCTTCTTTTCCCTCTGGATCCGGCACGAAGATGGGCTCTCCGCAGATTTGATCCGCGTTTTCGCGATGCCAAATCAGATGGTTTCCATTATGAACGTCTGCCTTCACGACTCCTGGCAGATGCGCCGATTTCTGCTGTCCGAGCACGCTGGAGCCGTAGACGAACTTGTACTCTTTCATGTTTATCTTCTCCCAGTGATAGCGAGGGAACTCCATGGCTGAAAACGAGAAAGAATTTCAGACGGAGAAGAGCACTTACAGATGTCGCAGACTCGCTTCTCGGTGAGTCGGACGGAGCCGTCTTCTTGCAGAACCGCCGAGAATCCGTGGGCCCATTCGAGAGACTCCAGAAGATTCTGTCCCGGTTTGACGTCTTCGGGCACTTCCAGAGGGATCACGAGACGAGTGAGGAAGGGAAGAAACTTGGGAGTCTGCAATTTCAGAAATGGAATCTCGCTCCACTGCACTGCCGACTCACGTTCTGGAATGCACCCGTCTTCATGTTCTCGATCAGAAGGGCGTCGAAGTTGCCGGCCTCTTCGATTCTACAGTAATCCACGACGAGGCATCCGTCCTTCTCGAAAGTGTTCGCGTGATGGAATGTGAAGAACGGGCTCATCGTCAACTTCAGAGGCACAGTCTCCCCCGTCTTCTTGTTCATCACGAACACCTTCACGTCTTTGTTCGGATGCCAGTGGAGACAGTCTCTGTAGGTGGCCGAGATGACGTTTCGAATGAGGAACTTCTTGATGTCCAGTCGAATCGGTGACTCGAACATGACAAGATAGTTCTCGGACATTCCGAATGAATGCATGTAGGTCGGGTAGAACGCTTCGGAGCACTTGATCTCTCCGATCTTCGACGTGTGCTCCCATGAGTGTCCACTCTCGGATTCCTGGCTCTTCGGATTCCTGGTGACAGTGAAGACGTGGGCAGAATCCGGTCCGAAGCGGGATCCGATGTTGTAGACGTCACCGTTCTCATCGTACAGTTGATGGGCGGTGCAAGTGTGCAGAGCCACGTACTTCGAAAAGTCCGCGTAGTCCTCGGTCTTCAGAGTGTCCAGATCCACTCTGTACATGTGCGGAGTCTCCGTGCACGCGTACAGTCCGTCTCCCATTGGAGTGAATGCCACGTTCGCATTATCGTGCTTCTCCTCAGTCTGCACAAAGTTCGAAAAGAAACGGGAGAAGATGGTTTTGCACGGATCCGGGAAGGCGGCAGTTCCGAAGCTGCCGGCCACGATGCGATTCGCCTCCGTGTTCTTCTTATAGGCCTCCGATTCCAGATAGCGAGCCGAGTAGTACATCTGAAGCATGGAAAGTGAAGGTACAGTAATCCTTTCCCCGCACCTTTCCGTCCTCGAAATGGTATCTCTGCATGTATCCGAGCCCGTCGAACCAATGACTGTACTTGTTGTCTCCGATTTCGAACATTCCCGGTCCGTTTCTGACCATCGTTCCCTTCAAATAACTCGGAACGGAGCCGGACTTGGAGCACAACTTGGGCTCGAGCACATTATCAAAGTTATGGAAGAGCCGTGCGAATCCTTCTCTTTCCATTGCTGAAAAACAAACATTTCAGTGAAGACAGAAAGGGAAAGAAGACAGAGCAAGATCTTCTGTCTCTCCGAGCCCTCACCCGATTCTCTTTTATACGAACTTTGATTTTCCCGCCTCGTTTCATGAAAAGTCTACATTGTAGTTGACGGATGCGGAGAAATAGACAGCGAGAGACAGTTGATGAATTCGCGAGTCAGAGTGCGATCGGAGACGGCAGAGAGTCAGAGAAGCGGGCAGAGACTCTATGTCACAAGATGGAGGAGTTTGTGTCGCGGGCAGAAAGTGATTGTTTCGACCCGGGGCGCTTCAGGTGTTGGTTAGTCACTCGCAGTTGCTGATAACAGCTCAACGGGATCCGAATTCTCAGAAGATGTAACGTCCTTTTGTGGGGAAGAGGTCACTTCTTCAATCCGCTCCACCTACATCATTTCATTCCATTTCACGTCTTCTGAACTTAACCCACTTCATTTTCTGGATGGCAGATGTGATTGGATGGTGTCATTCGGAAGGGTTTGGCTGGAATCAGAAATGAGTAACTTCCGGACTGAAATTCCATTTCCGTCCATTCAGAATGTGTGTCTGCGTTCCGCGTCGTCTCCTCATTAGGTGCTCCCTCCCATTCCGCTCTCCATAAATCCCTTCCGCCCGGACACCAGCTGGCCCCGCTCGGCACGTTTATCGACTCTTTCTGCGGGTCCGCTTCTCGTTCCATCTGTCCCCATGCCAATTATGAAGCCGCGCGCGCGGGTTACGCGAAACACCGAGCGACGGGCTCCGCGAGCAAACTAAGCCTCCTCTCGCTGCATCTGCGTCTTTCTCTCTCCTGAAAAGTGGCATTACTCGCACGTCTTCTTCTTCTCTCTACGCCGATGAAATGAGTGCGAGAAGAGAGTACGCTGAGATCGAGGAGCTCAATCGCATTCTCACTGTAAGCCCCCTCCTTGTTTCCGCTTTCCTTTTCGAGCCTCCAATTTGCAGGTCGAGCGAGAGCTGGTTCTGAAAACACAGGAGAACTATCGGACGCTCAAAGAGAAGTTCCTCCACCTGTCGAAAGAGAACGAATCGTTGAAAAAAGAGCGCGCGAAGTTGCTGGAAGGGTCTGAAAGTCGCGAGAAACTTCTGGAATTGGAGGCCAGAAGCGACGAGTTGATCCGCGTAATGCGAGAAGCGAACGAAGAACGCGAGGTGAGAAGACGCGCAGCAAAACGATTGAGAAAGTCGGCGAGTTTCAGGTTCGCTACGAGAAATTCAAAGTGGAAACGATCGAAGAGCTCCAGAATGTGTACAGAAAAGTCGGCGATTCGAACCCTTCCGTGACCTATTTTCTATCGATTTCGTCTTTCAGGAGCTGCAAGATCAGAGCGGTCGAATCGAAAAACTTCGCGCGGATCGTGTGGAGCTCGTCGGGGAAAACGATCAACTTTTGGAGGAAATCGCGAATCTGAACGCGAATTTGGACGATTTGAAGAGGAGGGAAAAGGCGAAAGAGGTCGAGATTCGCACGAAATTCGACAAGAAACTGAAGGAAATCATGATGAGAAACGAGCAAAACGTGTCGCCGCGGTGTGTTTGAATAGAGAAACTCGAACATCTCGAAAGTTTTTTTTTCAGATTCGACTATTACGAGCAAACGATCGAGAGTCTGCGCGGCGAAATTCAGAAAAAAGAGGAGATGATTCTCGAGAAAAGCAAACTATTCTCCACACAAATCTCACAGAAAAACGCGGAAATCGAGTCGTTCAAGAGGGAAGAGGATTCTCTGAAAACGCGAATAATCGAGCTGGAAACGACGATTCAAAAGTGAGAGTGCAATGGAGCGCATTTGCAACCTGATCACTTTTTCAGTCAAAAAATGGAGACTTCGAGAGCGTCGTCTGAAAGCGAACTTCGTCTGGAAATTGAAAGTTTGGTGTCGAAAAACCAAATTTTGCTGGACGAGCGCATGAATTTGGAGTCGAAAATGCGGCAGAGCCAGCGAGATTCGAGCCGAAAACTCAACGAAATCGAGGAGAAATTCGCGATTCGAATCGCCGAATTCGAGAAGATTTGCGAGCAGAAACAAACGGAAATCGACGGTGAGACGGCGGGAAGTGCGCTCCATTGACAACAAACCGAATCGTTTTCAGATTTGAGAGTGGAGTTCGAAAAGGCGTCGAAATTTCGAGAGGAGCTGGAGAAAAGCGAGAGAGACCGACAAATTGAAGAGGAACAGCGGGAACGGCTGGAAACGGAAGTTCGGAATCTCTACGAGAGACTTCAGAAGGCCGACGACGAGCGGCTCAGTTCGGAAGCGAGTCTGAAAACGGAAAGGGACCGACTGGAAGTCTCTCTTGTCACTCTGAAGTGAGTCGCCGCCGCAGAGTGCACTGGAGCGCGTTTCCTTTTTACAGAAAACAACTGGAATCCACTCCGGAAGCGCCTCAGAACGTCGAGAAATTGCGGAGAGAGTTACGCGACTCGGTAAGTGCGCTCCAATGAGAATCTCGAGTTCAAGACGATTTTCAGGAGAAAAAACGGTTGTCCGACAAGGAAAAACATCGGAAAAGCATCGCGGAATTGGACTCGGCACTGAAAATAATGGAGAAACGATATCGGCAGTTTCAGGAAAAGTACCGCGAAAATTTGGCGGCAAATTTGAATCTTATGTGATTTTTCTCTGTGATTTCTTGACGACGGGTAGAAATTCGATAAATTATTCATTTTTCAACCGTAAATTGTGCTCATTGAGTGTCCGCTGCTCTTCCACGTACCGCGCGTATCTGAAAATGTGGGCGGGGCTTGCTGGAAGTGCGCTCTAGCGAACTGACCGTCTTTTGGCCCAGTTGACGACGAAGAGTGTGGAGAAGTAGGCGAAGGCGACGAGGAAAAGTGTGCCGGACACGAGAAGAAGACACAAGAGGCCGTCGTCGGCCTCCGAGAACCGCATCTAAAATCGGACACGTCAGCAAGTGCGCTCCATTGATAAAGGCAGCTGAAAGCCTGTCCAAGCGCAGTTTCAGAGTGTGACAGCGAAGGGAATACGTGCGGAAATGAGTTCAGTTTTCATTAAGAAAAAGACCAAAATGATATGCAATTCGAGTGAGAAATCGCAATTTTAAGTTGGAGAAGGTGAAAGAGTATGGAATATAAAACGTAAACACAAAATAAATAAAACATTACGAAGGGGGGGGGGGGCCGCTGAGAAGAATTCAACGAGTTTCGGCGATTTTCAGAAGAGATCGGGTCATCGACACATAATGTTATCTAAAGGGGGGCCGGGACAATTGGGTGGGTGAGGGGGAGGAGGAGGCTGTTTCCGTGTGTGCCTAGAATCTGAAACTAGCGATTGAATTGGTGAGATCACATTGAGATAGCGAGGATGAGAGAGAAAAAGAGAAAGAGAAAAGAAGAATTATTAAGAATAAAACTAAGACGAAGAAGACGCGAGAAACCCATTTCGAATCAATGAAAGCATGAAAAAGAGAAGAATATTGGAGCGGGGGGGGGGATAGTCAATTCACAGATAGAAAAGAAAACAATCAAGGGGCAGTCACACATAGAACTTGAATGAATGAGTTTCGGGGAAGGGAGCGGGGAGGAGGAGGAGGAGAAATGCTATCGGGGGGCGCGTGAGCAGAAGTGGTACACAAAGTATTCGACAAGAATAATATAAAAAGAAATCTGTTAATTACATATGGGGGGCACGGGAAATGATGACGATGATGCTCCGGTTTGAAACGACGACACTTGCACTTGGAAGATTTGGAAGCAAAAGACGAGAGGACAATGCGAAGCGATTCTGAAAAAGATTGAAACATAGACCACGTCAGACTAGTGAGCTGGATTCACGCCGCTGCCACGTCACATTCGATTACTAATCACCGCATCATAACTCACATTTTATGGAATCTCCTCTTTCGCGATTTTAGGAAGTCTTGGGAATTGAGTCACAGCGCACGAGTTTTTCAGATGACGAACTAGACTGTAGCCGCAGGAGAATGGTTTTTTGCAAGCCTGAAAACATGAAAGTTAGGAATCTAGGTTTGAAATCAGTGTTAACTAACTGGACACTCTGGTCTCCTCAGAATCGGTTTCGGAGACGAAACAGACGAAGAAGACATCGGCGAGGGAGACGAGGACGATTCCGCTGACGAAGAAGCGACAATCGGCTGCGGTTCGATGTGGCGGGGAGGTGACGTGGTCTTGTGCTGCTGGTTCAGTTTGGCCGGGGATTCGGGGAGTGGCGGCATTCCGTTTATTTCTCGGACCACGTCTTGAACGGCTCTCGGAACCGGCAACTTCTCCATCTTCCCGACCGTCTCGACTCTCCGTTCGGCGAGCTCATTCGCCTTGAGAGCCGTCGGCATCGCCGCGATGATTTCCTTGTAGTTTTGGATGAGTGCGCGACGAGCCGCCCGCCGCTTCAAAGCCGGATTCGGGTGATTCGGATGAACGACATGAGCGATTCCGGGGCATTTTGTTCGATGACGTTTGAGAGCGTATTCGGAGGAGTACATTCGCGAGCATCCAGAGCATTGAACGGCTGTCGGTGGGGCTCTCCCTCGTCCGGGTTCTCCTCGCTGCTGAGGCTTGGGAGGCGGATTGAGAATGTACATGGGCACTCGGAGCTCTTCCATCTGCTCGAACATTTGCTGGTCAATGTTCTCCAGTCCGTCGGCCTCGTATTCTGGCTGCGCCGGTGGTGGCTGGTCAACAGGCTGGTCAAGATCTTCTCCGACGCTCGAAGACGACGATTGAATTCCGCCGAGCGCCTGATAGACCGTCTCATCGTCGAGAAGACACTCGTCACCGCCCATTTCGTTGAGGAATTCCTCGACATCTCCGACATCGCCTAGAAAGTTGTCTCCCTGAAGGATCTGCTTCATGATGATTTGGTCGTCATCGAGCATCTCTTCATCGTCGTCTCCATTCGAAAGCATTATATCTCCGAGTGCTGCTAGAGTCGGGTAGTCCTCAACGGACCGCTTTAGTTCGGCAGCTATTGCAGCAGTCGCCGCCCTCTTCGCCTCGTCTTCTTCCAATGAATCATGTGCAGATGAAGTCGTCGGAGCATCAGAAGCATCGAACGTAGTAGTAGAGTCAGCTACCACTGCTGCGCTCGATGATGGAACGTGTTGGTGTTGAATCGGTGAAGATGCCTGAATCGGACCCATTCTGGACTTGTTCTGGTCGAAAATGTGAACTTGCGGCGGAAGGGCTTGAGAAGAAGTCATCGAGGGAGCCATCACTGCAGCAGAATGAGCTGAGACCGGAGCCGAAGAGACCAGAGGAGCCAAGGCGATGGACGGAAGAGGAGCTCGCGGAGCAACTGGTGGAGGAGCATCCATCGAACGTTGCACGACAACTCGACGCATTTGAGCCGGAGGAGGCGAAGAGGATCGAACGGTCGATGATGGTTTCGTACGAATATGAGCGTCGAACGGAGACGGAGCGCGCTTTAGAGCTTGTGGAGGTGGTGGAGCCGACTGAGCTTGTGCAACAGTTGAATTCGAAGCATTTTGAGCGGCCGGAGCCGGTTCTTGCTCTGTGGACTCCTCGTCGATTGTCTCTGGTGACTCTTTCTGAAGCTGCTGCTCTGGTGGTGCCGCCACCGGCTTCTTGCGTCGGTTAGAAGGAGCCGAAGCTTTCCGGCGAGTCGCTTTCAGTGGCACTGGAACCGATTCCATCTCTGTTCCGGCAACCGTATGCCGTCTTCCGCCTCCAAGGACAACTCCCGGCTCATCCGGTGCGGGCTCTTCTGGTTTTGCGAGCACCTCGTCGAGAGTCAGCTTGTGTACGGCCATCCTGTGTCGTTTCACATTTTTCCGGCAGGAATACCTGAAAACGGGAGAATTGAGGTCAGATGATGGGCGGCGAGAAACAGAAACTTACACTCTGTTGCATTCGGGACAAATGTACGCCTGCTGATGCTTCTTCGAGCCTCGCGACGACGAAGGACCTGCGTCTCCAGTGGAAGTGGTGGAGGGCGTGGGGCTCGGTGCTCCGGCGGTCGTCGAAGAGACCTGCGATTCAGCACTGCTGTTCTGCCCCTGCTCCAGCGGATCCACCGACTTCGCTTCGTTGACCTCGATCGAGAGTGGAATCGACGTTATGATCGAGTCAAGCGGAGATCCGGCTCGTTGCGGATGTCCATCGACGAAGGTACTCTGTGACCTGCCTCGCTTAGCCGGCGGCGGCTGAACGGTTTCCTCTTGGTGGGTGGACGAAACGAGTTCAGAAGCCTGTCTGCTTTGCTGCTCGTGAATCGGTTCGTGCGGGAAGCTTTCCTGCTGCGGCATCATATCGTTCTTCTGACTATCCATCTGCACCTCGAGAATCTGCGCATTTTGCTCATTCATAATATGATTCGAATGCTGCAAATGCGTCTGTTGCATCTGCTGCTGCTGGCCCATTTGCTCCATTGGATCTTGCGGAATGTTTTCAACCATCTGCATCTGCTCTTGTTGCATCGGATAACTTGCGGAATGCTGCTGCATGGTCGAATGTTGAGCCGTCATTTGGTTCTGCATCTGATGATGTTGCCGCTCTTCATGGTTCTGTTGGTACTGCTCCATGGAACTCATTTGAAACCCCTGCGGATTCTGAGGATTCTGCTGCATCTCATTGTGCTGGAACTGGTTCTGAGGCATATGATTCTGCTGGATTTGACTCTGCTTCATCTGATCCTGATAGATCTGATCCTGATGCATCTGATTCTGATCCATTTGATTTTGCTGAACCTGATCCTGCTGGATCTCGTTGCGCGGGATCTGATTCTGAGGAATCGAATTTCTATGGCCTTGCATCTGTTGCATATGCTGCTCCTGTTGCTCGTTCTGAGCCGCATTCTGATCTGCTAGTCTCTGATTCTGCATTTGGTGCATCTGATCTTCGTGGCTCATCTGTCGGCTGTGCTTCCGAAAAAACTGCACCTGTTGATCGTTTCGCATCGTTTCGTTTTGCTGCTGTCTCATCTGCTCATTTTGGCCCGGAAACGAATACATCTGGTTCTGCATCTGGAGCATCTCTTCTTGATTTACGTGCTGTTGATGTTGCTGCTGTTGACGGGCAATCTGCTGCTGCTGCTGCATGTGAAGACGCTTCTGGTGGTTCTCACGCATCTGAATCTCGTCCGGTGTCATCGGATTCTGACGTCCCATCTGCATCTGCATCTGCATCTGATGTCTCTGCTGCTGCTGGTACTGGTGCCTTTGATATTCCTCATGACTCATTCGGATTCGCTGCTGACTCAGTTGCATAGGAGCACCCGGTGGAAGTCTCTTCGGTGGCAACTGGATCGACGGCAATGCTCTTCCTTGTATCTTCACCGGAAACATCGCAGGGCCTTGAGACGGAAGCTGCATTGATCTTTGAGGCAGTTGAATCGACGGAAGACTTCTCGGCTGTTGCAGGTGCTGCGGCTGTGGCGGCGGATTTTGGTGATGCTGAATCTGTTGCGGAATCTGTCCTTCCGATGACATTTTCTTCTCAGCAGGTTCCATTTGCTCCTCCTGTTGCTGTAGCTGCTGCTCCGGAAGCGGCTCGGATGTGATGAGAACAAGATCTGTGTTCTTGTGCTCAATGACTCCCTTCTTGGCGGTGGGACTTTGTAGATGGAGCTGCTGATGGAGAGCCGCATTGGAGAGTGGGGGAAGCTGCTGATGAGTAATCTGGTGTGCAGTGAGCGGGGCTTGTCGAGACGCCATCTGATTCTGCAGTTGGATTTGTTGCACTTGCTGCGGCGGATTCTGAATCTGATTCAGAATCGGATTCGGAGGCCTCGGCGGGATGCGTGCGGGCATTTGATACATCTTCACATGTGGTGCTTGTTGGCTTAGCTGTTTCTGAACGTGCAGCTGATGCTGCTGCTCCCGCTGATGTTGCTCCCGCTGATGTTGCTCCCGCTGTTGCTGCTCCCGCTGATGCTGCTCCCGCTGTTGCTGCTCCCGCTGTTGCTGCTCCCGCTGTTGTTGCTCCCGCTGATGCTGCTCTCGCAGATGCAGTTCTTTCTGCTGTTGCTGCTCACGCTGTTGCTGCTGTTGATGGTCGGCAACGACCCGCTGTTGTTGCTGCTGAGCTCTCAGAGCTTCTCCCACTGTCATATAAGACTTTCCGCTCGAACCACCTGGACCGGAAGATCCTGCGGATCCCGACGATGCATCAGCGTGCGTCACGACGGCGTTCGTAGTGGAAGATATCTTCTGTTTCGGCGACATCATCTCTCCCTTTTCGTTACTCGTCCATGTATCCGTCGTATTTGTCGCCGTGTACGTCACAGTGGCTGTCGTCTCCATGGTTGCACTCTGCTGTTGCTGCTGCGGTGTCGGAGGATGAGGAGCCGTCTGTGCTTGTACTTGTGTGGATGGCGCTATAGTGGACGGAGTCGGAGCCGTTTGAGCCGAAGGAGTAGCCACGAGAGGCTCTGATGAGCTGGCAGCTAACTTCGCCGCAGCTGCTATGTGAGCTGAGGCGGCAGCAGCCACCTGCGCCGCTTTTCCAGCCTTACAAGTTGCCAGATGCCGTTTCAGATTGCTCATCGAGGCCAGTCCCCGAGCGCAAAACTCGCAGGCGAACATTGGAGGGTTCGGCTTCGGGGGGATAATAGGAACGGGAGGAACGGGTGGAGCTGCGACCGGTGCGGTGACGGCCTTGGTGGACGTGCTGCAAAAAGAAGGATTGGGAGATTGACAAGCGAGCGGAGCGGTGGGAAGAAGGATCGAAAGGATCACAACTCAAAGAGGAGACGAACACGAAGAAACTCACCCACTACTACTTCTACTATCTCCGTCCTCTTCTGTCAGCTGGAGAATGGTGGAAGGAGGCGAAGGATCCTCCTCATTCAACAGATCCTCTAACGGACTACTTTTGTGTGCGACTGGTGGTGGTGCCGAAGAAGGCGTCGAGCTCATCGGAGAGAAAACAGTCGATGGCGGACCCGAGGTCGACGAAGAGGAGAACCACGACGCGCTCAGAGACGGAAGAGGGGCTTGGAAGTGAGGCTGATAATGACTTAGTGGCGGTCCCGACTCTTTCCGGAGAGCAGCCAGTATCGCGCTGTTCTTCTGCGGCTCCGCGGCTCGAGGTGGAACCGGCGGAGCAGGAGCCGGTGCGGGGACCGGAGCGTGATTGGAAACTTCTCCATCAAGTTGAACAGGCTCCGGAGAAACTTTCATCTTTTTAGCAGCAGTTTTTGGTCGACTGGGTGCGGCAGCTTTCCGTTTCGTATGTGGAGGCCTGAATTGGAAAAGAACACAATCACAAGACGGAAAGAAACTTATTGGAAGCGATAGGAAGAAAGAGAAAGGATTGAAACAGAAAGGGACGCGGGGAAGCTGAACTCACTTGATTCCAAGTTCGACCTCCATTTGATGAGACTTGCAGGTGTTGTAGTGCCGGCGCAGACTCCGCTCCGAAGCCATCGCCTTCTGGCACGAAGTGCACATGAAGGTGCCTGGCGGTCCTTGAACTACTCCGGTTGTGCTGCTGCTCGTCGTGGTGGCCGGCGTGTTGGCTTCATGCGAACTTGCTGAGAGCGATGCAGACTCGCTTCTAGGCGGGGGCGGCGGCTCGTCGACGTTCAGAGACAGAGGCTCCATGACCGGATCCATCCTCATGTCGAACCCGAGGAACGTGTTGTAGTGAGGCGTCGTGGGATCTATCTGTGCCACCATATCGTCTTGCTCATGATGGTAGTCTCTCGGCTGTTCCTTCTTTTCGCTCGACGTTTCCGTATTCAGGTGATCGTAGAGAGGGTCGTTGAAGCCGAGAGGGTCCGACATGTCGAGCTGATCCTGGGGAGCTGTTGCCGACTGGTTGTCTGAGTTGAAACTGTTGTCATGAGACCATAGATCGTCGGTATTCGAAGGGCCCTGATAAAGAAGAGGGTCCTCTTTCAGCTCGAACCCTTGATGCAAGAAGGCCATCGGATCAGCCATCGAGTCGTGCGGCGGAGAGAAGATCGGATCATGATAGCTGCCGTGAAAATGGTAGCTCGAGGAAGGCGCCGACAAGGATGCGGGGACAGCCGAGGTGGAAGGTTCCGACGAGCTTTTTTGAAGCATCGCAGCTAGCTGAGGACCTTGTGGAGGTGGCAGTGGCTGGGAAGAGATCGTATTTGGCCCGCAAGAGGCTCGGTGCCTCTGAAGGTTCCGAGCATTCGACATGTTCCGATCGCACGATGGACACCGAAACTCAGTGGTCTTTGTAGCGGATCCCGGCGTGGAAGCGGACTGCTGATTAACTCTGGAACGTCAGAAACAAGAGGTTGGATATCTGGGGAGGTTCTACGGTGGACTTACTTTGGAGGTGTCGTGGTGATTGGTTCTTGCGAGACTCGCATGTTGTTCTTTGACATTATCTGCGAGACGTTTCTTGCGACTTCGTAGTCGACTCTCTGCTGCTCTTGCGGATCAGACTGTCTCTTTAGAAAGGAATTGTTCGGCGGTGTCTTCCGGGGAATCATAACAGGAGGGGCCGAGGGAGGAGGCTGATGATGAGGCGTCTTGGGATGTGGAGCAGCACTGAAAGGAAGCAGAGACAATGAAATCGATTGAGCGAACAAGTGGGATATTCGAACGGATATGTGCATTTTGGCGTGGTGGTGCACGCACACAAACGGGGGAGGGGGGTGGAAGGGGGCGGAGCGTGGGGGGTTGACGTCGTCACCCCATTAGAAGAAGGAGAAGAGAGTGACACATCGACAGATGTTCACAGTTCTCGGGAGTGATAATGGAAAGGGAACGAGATGTTTGCCAACTCCCCGGTTTCTTTTTATGGAAAAAAGAACTCGAGCTCTATTCTCTCACGTCTCCGGAATATTCGATCGGAAGTTATTCGAAAAAGAAGTTGAATGACTGGCTCTTTTTCTTCCCAAATGTGTGCTTTTAAAGAAACATTCCGCAAGTTTGATGATAATGATACTGGGAAGAGAGAATGTATAGTTGAAACGAGGTATCGTCAAACACAATTCAACTAGAATTTCAACGAATTAACTCAATGAGTCATTATCCATTGTTCTCCAAGGAGGAGCATATGTTTGCCGCTAATCCCGGACTGGGAAACAAAAGGACCTGGGGGGATTAGTCTCTCACTGTCATTAGAGTGACTTGTCAGGGATTTAGCGAGCAACGAAGACTACAGGGAAGATTTCTGGAGACTAGGATCATTTGACGCCTACTGTTCACCACATTTTCATTCAGAAAATGAGAAAAACTCACTTGACATTCGGATTACTCGTCTGTTGCTGCTGGTACCCAATCTGCGGCGCGAAACTCTGTTGGCCGGGCGGTGCCGAGTAAGGCGGCGGCAGATTGTCGTACCGGATCGTGTGCTGCGAAGCCATCGGATCGAATGAAGTGTGATGCGACGGTGGCTGATTATGAAACTGTTGATTGTGGTGTGGAACGTGTTGCTGGGAGGGCAGGGGAGCATGATGCTGCTGCTGCTGGTGATTCATGGAACCGGACGTCGATGGCTGACCTTAAAGATGAGAAAGTGAGACGCCGGGACGGAAGAGCTCAGTTTCTCACCGTAATCATAGTGCATCTGCTGCTGTTGGTTCTGCAGCTGTCCGTTCCCCGGCATCCCGTACTGATGATTCGGGTGGAAGTAGTTCATCTGACTTCCGGATGGTTGGTTTCTGAGACGGGAATGCTCAGATTCTAGAGGACGGTGGGGAAAACTGACTGGAAGTCATGGGGAACTTGCTGCTGGTGTTGCTGGTGCCCTCCGACCGGATGCTGATGCGGATGATGGTGGTAGGAGGCGAGGGAGGAGTGTCCCTCCATCGACTCTACTGGCACATTCGCCACTGCTTGACTCGTTGTGGAGGGGGCGGCGGCGGTCTTCTGCTGATCAGACGACACCACCTTCTTCTTCTTTTTTTTCTGCTCACTGGTGGGCGCGGAAGCGGGTGTGCCACTGTAAGATTCACTTTTATTGCAAGAACAAAAGAAAATGAGAAAAGAAGAGAGATGCGGCTATTTGGAGAGGGAGAAAGCTGAAACGAGCAAAGTCGCTTTCGGAAAAGGAAGACCCGAAACGCAGAAAAAAGAGCAGAAAAAGGGAGAAAAACTGCATTTTCGAGGGAAGAAAAGAGGAAAAAGGGAGAAGAATGTCGTTGTCGAAAATGAAGGGGTTGAAAGTTGAAGAGAGAGAGAGAGAGAAAGAGAGAGAGAGAGAGAGAGAGAGAGAGAGAGAGAGAGAAAGAGAGAGAGAAAGAGAAAGAGAGAGTGCAGACTAAACATCTGTTCCTTTTCTCTTTTTTCTTCGAAAGAGGCCATTTCGTATGTTGATGGTAGGAAATTGTCAACAAAAAGGACATATTTACAATACGAGCGACTGTAAAGAAACAGTACAGTCAGGCCTTCATAAAATGCTCTTATCATCAAATTTTCAACTACTTCTGATTACTTTCAGGCATTCTCTTCGACTCTGAAATGTTGCTGAGTTTGAGTTTTTCCAGCTCACTGATTCGGAAATGATTCATGTTTTCAGCGAGAAATGTCACATGAAACTTTCGACCAAGAGTTCAGATTTCTAGATCTCTCTTGGCTCCGAGCTCCCGAGTTCTTCATCTCACCGTTGAATCTGTTCGAGCTATCAGAGCTTTCAAGTTTAACGTCTTCTTTTCTTTCTGATCACCCATTGAGAGAAGAATTCGAAAAAGTCCGCTCATCGGACGGATTGATGGACCGAATGGGCTTTTTTATCGCTCTCAAGTGAAATGGGAAGGAAAAGAAAAGAGGAACGAGTGAATGGAAAAGAGAGAGAGAGAGAGAAAGATGAAAAGAGTTTGCAGTAAGAGGATTTCTCTCTCTGTTCTCTATTATCTCTTTCTCTCTCTCTCTCTCTCTCATCAAACTTGCTTCTATTTTATTTATGAGTTGGGAAAAAGAAGCAAAGACTGAGAGAGGAAATCACTGCGCACATAGTCCGAAACGCGAAAACATCTGCGTTTCAAGCTTAGAAGATTAGAAGAACAGAAGCCGTACTAATCGATAATCCTGTGCTCTCAGCTCGCCTAAGCTCTCCGAAATGAGCCAGGTGTGCTCTTTTCGCTCCAGAGAAAGGGGGGATTTAGTTCGATTCGGTTGGACGGAAGGGGAAAACGGGCGGGACAGAGAGACAGCGCAGGACAAGGGGGGTCATTAATAATGGATAGAGATTGTTCTCCTCTCTCCTCGCCAGGCTTTCTCAAATCCTCTCAAACGTCTTTTGTATTTGTGTGGAGAGATAGAGAGAACGCAGAGGACAGGTGCGAAAACGAGGAGAAGCTGCAGAAATTAGAGCCGGATTCGCTCTCCAAAGGGGGGTAATTTTCATCGCGGGTGGCACGGCACACGTGTACACACAATTTCGTGTGGGAAACCGAGGCGGGAATCATGCAAATTAGGCTCGATCCGAGCGCGTGAAAAGAGACACTAAAACGTCGAATTATCCCCCTCTTACTGAAGAAAGCGGATAAAGCCAGCCAGCGAGAGAGAGAGAGAGAGATCTAATGAGGAGCTCGCATTCGAAAATCGGATACGTTGAAACCGTGACGAAGAGAACTTTGAGCAGTGCAACGGGCTTCATTCTCAATTGTGGGCAAAAATGATATTTAGTTGATCGAGCGTTTTCCAGGTTTTACAGCGCTGATAACCTAAGATTACTCAAATCACTTTCAACAATTCAACTTGAAGATTGAGAGACAAGAGTTCCTTACTTTTGACTACAAAATGACGAAAAACCAAATCCGGTGGTACTGCCACGTCATGACATGAAATGACTTTGAAACAGAATCTAGATAACCGAAACCGTGAAACAGCGATCAAACACAATCCTATTAGGTTTCGAATCTCAAAAAAAAAAAGCTCGCGCAAACTAAACGAGAAACCGGAAATCCGATAAAAAGCGAAACGGGTAGGTCTCGAAATCACATGTTTCAAATCGCGAAATCGAAATTGCAATTTCGCAACAGAAGAGAATTCGAGAGAATTTTCGTCGTTTTCCCAATTGTTTAGTGTGAGAAGAAAGCACCTGTTCAAACACGAATTTCGTGCGATTCTCACGTAGGTACACGTGAAACACACGCACTTTTAATCGAGGAAGGACCGATGGAAACAGAAAAGAGAGAAGAAAAATACGGTTTCTGGAACCGAGAAACCGACGATTCAAGAGAGTACTCAAGATTGGAATGGTAACGGAAGAAACGGGAAAGAGAGAGAGAGAGAACGAGACTGTGAGAGACGCCAGAGAAACAAAACCATTCGTCGCGTTTTTTATTCTTTTCTATTTGTGCGTGTAAATATATTTATTTTGTTTGTATATTTACGCAACATAGCGGGTGAGCGCATACCACCCAAAATGAATGACATGAGAGAGAGAGAGAGAGAGAGAGAGAGAGAGAGAGAGAGAGAGAGAGAGAGAGAGAGAGAGAGAAAAGACGAAAAAACGACGAAAAAGTAATTCAAAGTGGTGAGGGCGAGAGTAAGAGTGAGGAAAGAGAGAGAGAGAGAGTGGCAACTGAGTCTGGCGTCTCTTCGAAGAGTACAATCTCTCGCCGATTCCCTGACTCTCTGACTCGCGCGTCTTTTCCCTTTTCAAACTCTTTTTGTTCGACTCGATCGTGTTCCGTCCGCAAAAAGACACGCGAACACGTCACAAAGCAACAGAGAGAAACGATAGGAACGGATCGAGATGCGTGACGTGGCATCGGATATCGTTAAGACAACTTTAAGCTTGAAAGCAGCTTTCAGCTGAAGGACTTCAACGCGATGAGACTGAAACCTGCTCATAGTGAGCTGAAGGCTCTGCCATCGTCGCACAGTTTCCTAATCCGATGACATTCCCACCAGCTGCCACGTCATCACGATCATTGCGATCTTGATGAGAATAAGTCTCTCGTTGAGTAGAAGAGGTGCTAGATAAGGGCAGTCAGATACCATCTGAAGGACAAACAGAGAAGAACATGTGACTGACCATATGCTCTTCGCTGTCTTCTCATTTCATTTAGAAGAGGGGGCACTACAACTGTGAGAGACACGGAAGGAATACCGCTTGTTCTAGATTCGATTACGTGTGGAGGCTCTTTGGCTCTTCTTCTTCTTCTTGTTCTCAAGAGCTTTGTGTGTGTACGATTACATGTTTTTCGTCGTTTCCGTCTCTTCTTCTCCCCTCACACACACACATGTTCGCATCGATATAAAAAAGTAAAAAAAAGAGACAGAGAGAAATCCGACTCTTTCAAGAGAACGGGTTTTGTTACAAGTGTACTAAATTCGTTCAGAAAACGAGATTTGAATAGCAGCAGCAGCAGCGGCGGCGGCTCGGCGAGCTTTCTCGAATCAGGTGCTCCGAGAATGGCAAAGATTTTTGAGAAGTGAAGAAAGACTGAACAGAGATCATTCAGTTTCAGTCCGAATGACCACCACGTCATAGGATTAGAAAACGACTTCCTACCTAGAGAAAGTGACTGAATTCGTCAAACTTCGATGAAGATATCAATGAAAGCTTTCATTTTTCGAAATTGCTCAGCGCAACAACGAAAAGAAACGAGGAAATAGCCTTTTCTCGCTGTGAAAAACAACACTAAGATTGTAGGTAGATCAAAAGAAATTACTCGCCGATCGACTCTCAAATCTAGGCGGTGGATCAAAGGATTCGAATGAGAGAGAGAGAGACAAGGGGGATTATGCCGGCGCGCGCGCGCGCAACCATCGTCCAGATGTCTTTTTTCTTCTACCGGCCGGCACCGCAATAAATGGAGCAACTCATCTGGAGTGTGAGAGAGTGAGATAGAGCCGGATATTGGATGGATTTATGTGCATTTCCGGGCCGATTGAAGGAGAAGAAGGAAATTGCGTGAAAAAGTCAACGAGAGAAATCTCGAAACCGGAAATTGAATTTCTTTTTTTGAGAAGGAAGAGCAGGAGGTACATTCGTGAAAAACGACCGTTTTTGTGTCCGAAAAAGAAATGGATGGGATGTCTTCTCGAATCGTCGTCGTCGTCGTTTCTTGCGAGTGACACGTGTGATAGGTGTCATAAAAAGTGTACTAAGGAGGGGAGGGAGTAAAGTGAATGGGACGAAGGCAGCAGCAGCAGCAGGAGACCTCCTGTCGTTTTAGTACCTCTTTTTGCAATGTTAGCAGAGGGTAAACGATCGTCTCGAGGAGGGGAAAAAGGAGGAATGGAATGGAATCGGAAGGGGAGAAGAGTTCTCGTCGTCGAAAGAAGGAGGCTCCGATCCCGGAGGATGAGGCGGAGTGATCATCCTCCGAATGTACGTCTTCTAATTTCGAATTGGCGAGAGTGGAAAGTAGCCGAAACGGTTCAAACTGCTCAGATTTGCAGCGAATCCCTTCGAAATCCTGAGATTTGAAGCGATTCTGCCGAATCCGACAAACTAATAACCTTTTCTTTGGGTGCGAACGGACAAATCGAGCGATCAGGAAGAAGCTGAAACTGCGCATGGATTCTCTGAGCAACGCGGAGCACTTCCCGCGATTTCCGCTTCAATTAGAAAGGAACAGTTCGAAACGGAGAGAGAGAGAGGGCGAACACTTCTCGGAACGAGTGAAAATTCACATGCGATCGTCTTCAGCAGTAGAAAAAAAGAACGATTAGATTGGAGAAAAAGAAAAGGACGGCTGAGAAGAACTAAAAAAAGCGAGGGAGAAAGAGAAGAGAACACACGAAAATAAATCAGGCGTGAGAAACAGAGGAAGAAGGGGAGGAAACAAAGGAAATGGTGGGGAGAGGAGAGAGAGAGAGAGAGAGAAGAAACACGCACTTCTACGCCTTCTTTTTTCCCGTTCCACTTCTTGCTCACTGAGCCATCCCGACTCTTTTTCAGTCGGGATCACTGGGAATCGCGGATGAGATGATGAAGAATAAGCAGAAAAAGGGCGGATTATTGAAATCTCTCGTACAAATCTTTAGAAGAAGGATACAAATCTATAGAAGACGAAAAACCGGACAAAAAGAAAACAAAAGAGATTAAAATCTCTTGTCAGAATGAGAAATATCCTCTGAAGAGGTCTTTTCTTCGGTAAGAAATGACTTAGTACCGACGAGAAGAGGGGGGAAAAGTGTTATCAGAAGAAAAAGAACGGAACACGAGCAAATGTCACATGAATGTTTGTCGTGGGCATAAAGAAAGTTATTTTCAATTTCAGATAATGTCATGCCTTCTCTGAAAATAACTATGTGTTGGAGAACCAATTCGGGAGCTTGCAGAACAGAAACAAGAAGAAGAAGGCATTCAGACGACGTCGGAACCTTCTTGAAGCGCCCTTTCGGTTCGAAAGTCCTCAGAAAGATTCGGGTGACATCGAAAACACGACACTAAATCTGTCTCAGCTTACAGCATCGCGAGCAAATCCCGCACGGCTCTATACAACAAAAAAAACGTCATCTCGCGTCTAGTGCTTCAAAATTCAGAAGTCAAACTTTGAGAATCTATTAAGACCGGCTGGGAAACCCGGCCTTTCGAGTTGCCTCAGATGACGTCGCAATCAAAATCACCGATTTCAATGACTTTTCTTGTTTCCGAAGAACGGTTACGGTAAACGAAACGTCTTAGGATTCAGATAGCATTTGGGAAGTTTTTGTTTTCAAAATTCAAGAATCAAGCCTATATTCCAATGATTTGTTGAGAACACATCAGATTCCAAATGAAACGAGTGAATCTGGAGATTACGACGACGTCAGAACTCGGAAAAACGTAGAAAGTTCCGAGTTCATTTTGAAACGACGTCAAAATTCGAAAGTTTGCACGAAAAACTCGGTCTCCGATCGGCTCCGCAATCTTCTGCTCTCTTCGGAAAAACGCCGTATTCAGATGACTCAAAAGCTAGCAGACTACTCAGAAAGCCGTCTTAAAATGGCCTCGTTTCTTCTTCTTTTCCTTCTTCTTATTAGCCCTTTTAGGCCAAAAGGCCTGAGGGTAAGGATCTAAAGTTCATCCAGTCGATCGTGTTTTTCAGTTGTGTGTACCTATAAATGGAACACATTCTCCGATTACTCACGTGAAGTCGAGAAAACAGAGAAAATGGAGAAAAAGAAGAGAGAAAGAGAGAGAGAGATAATCTAAATTGATGATAACCTGATAAAAACTGGTTCAGTTCTCTATCAAATCACTCCATTTATGTCTCAGAGTCCCACTTTTTTGTTTGCAGGGAAAAAAACACAAAAAATCGATAGAAACGACGAGAAAAAAGCAGAAAAGAATGCGTATTTGCGTACGCGTTTGGAAGAGAAACTATAAAGTCTAATCAGATTATTGTTATCACTTTTATCGCCTTTTCTTTCGCTCTCTCTCTCTCTCTGTCACATTTTTATCGTTCTTCGTATATTTTGATGTATCTCAATCACATTTACCTATTCATTCATTCTCATTTCTCGCGAAAAAAAACGACAGAGAAAATGTTAGAAAAGTGATAAACTAGGCGAATTAATGACCGTCGTTAAGGGGGGGAAACGAAGAAGAAATCGGTCAATGATGGAAAAGGTGCCAGCGATATGAATGCAGAAACTGAAACGAAATAGTCGAAAATTCCTTCTTTCCAACTACAATGATTCTGATATGATAGATAAGATAACAGTTTGGAAGGCGAAAAAGCGGCGAAACTGTCGAAAATAATAGCGAGAGGCGGAGCGAATCTTTGCGAAGATGGCCGAGTTTATCAGTCGGCGGAAACTCTTCCAGAAACATGTTTCTGGATTGTAAGCTTGAAGAACTTTCAGAATCTAGAGATTTACAGTCAACGGAGATAACACTGAGGAGAGCTCGATGAAACCGGTCTGCTTTTACCATTTCAAGCAAATTCATTCACCCGTTTCGGAGTAGATTCGAGCTCCAAGCAGCTCAAAGAGCACAAAATCGAATAGATTTCACGTATGTTATCAGCTTGAACACACGGGTAATGTAGAAGAAAACTAAGGATGCCACGTCACAAATAAAAACTTGCCAAGTTTTCTCGAAGCATCGAATCAACTATATATTTCCGGAAAGCTATCAGCGCGAGACTCAAAAATGTCTTTCATTGCGGGAGAAAACGAGGAAAAAGTTGTGAAGAACTGAGAACTCTAGTGAGAGAAAAACGACGACAAGTTGCTCTCTCTATCTCGAAGAAAATCCCCCGGAAAACGATGGAGATGGCAGAAGAGGAGGAGGAGAAATTTGAGATTTGTTTCTCTTTTTCCTCCTCAAGTTTACTCTCTCCTTTTTTTCTCTCTCCTCTTCTTTTTCTTATTTGTTTTGGTCGTTTTTGCAGTGTGGTGCGTCGTCGTTTGGTTTAGAAAATGAAAGAAGAAGAAGAAGAAGAAGAAGAAGGAGAAATGGGTGTGGATGACGAAAGAAGAGGAAAAAGATTGCAACATGTGTTGTTTTTTTGTGTGTTACTTTCCGTTCTCTCATCACAAATAGGTTCCATTTTTTCGCGAGAGAACAGAAAAAGAAACTGGAGGGGGGGAGAAGACCTCCCTCGTCCACTTTATTACCCTTTCTCGCGGACGAGTCGTTTTTTGAATGTGAAAGTGACCTTCACAGCCGGAGACACCGCTTGCCAAGAAAACGCGAAAACAAACGGAAAGGTGTGCAAAACAGCAGCTTCTTGCCGATTTCGAAACGCACTGGGATCATTGTCAGGACAGAACACGGATCCATTCTCTGTGACTTTTGATCGCTGTCACTGGAGCATTGGGGGGTCAATGCTATCGACTGAACAATCTAATCTCGAGCGAGCAGAAGATAACCCATTGTGCACAGTTTTAACGAGCCAGGGCGGGCTCTTTGCTCCGTACGAGTTGAGCGATAACAAGTTGGGAGAGATAAAACCTTCGAGATGGCCGATGATGGATCGATTTCGATTCGAATCAGCTAGGGCGGAGCCGTAAATCGTCAACTTTGTGACGGAAAACTTGATCGATGAGCTCTAAAAGAGAGAGAGAGAGAGAGGGAGGGAGAGAGGTCAAGTGAACAAGATTCACGAATGAAATCATACTAATCCGCCGAGAATTTCACAAATCCAGGAGCATTGCGATATTTGTGCGGCGGAAATGAGAAAATGAATGCGCTTCCGCTTGTTGTGTTTCCGGAGAGCCCGCGCGATGAAAAGAAGAGAGTACGCGAGGCCTTCTTCCTCCTCCTCTTCCATTCTCATTTTCGCTCCGCTTGCGCCGTCCATTTCAATTGGAAATGTGGATGAGTGAAATGAAATGAGAAACGGCGACTGCGGCAGGCAAGCAGAAGAAGAAGAAAGGAAGGGTTTAATTAGATTCTGGAGCGCAAGAGCACCAGATGCTCCGCGAGCCACTGCCACGTGGCGGACAACGTTCGAAAACCGGCACGAATCCTTGTCGTCCGCTTTTTTCGCGTTTTCGATTGCCATCTTTTTTTTGTACATATTTGCTCAGGTGCCTTTTTTCGTTTGAAGTAGAAAAAAAATACTAAGAAGGGAGTGTTTTTTCATTCAAATTGAAAATCAATCGATAACCAAATCTATTGGATCAAGAAATAAAGCGAGCTTTGGAATGAGAAAGAGAGAGAGAGAGAAAAGACGGAAAACTTGTTATGTGTAGCAAATTGGATAGAATTAGGAGAGAAAAAAACAAAATGAAAGCGTGGAGAAGAATGGAACCAGATTACGCCTGTTTTTTCGTTTCAAACGCAATGTTCTGAACTGCCACGTCACGCAATAACATTGAGAAACGTGATTGAAATCCGTTTTCTCGACTAAGTTCAAGTGCCACGTCATGGGAAATCAAACAAATCACGCGATTCCAGTTGACTTGAACTAACACCGCTTGATGATGAAATGTGCTATTCAAATATGTGAGAAACTTCAAAAGAAAGTATGGCCTTTATCTCGTTTTCAAGCCAAATGAAGAAGTTTTCAGCTAAGAGAACACATCAATGATCGAGTTCGTTTCAAGAAATTTGGAGACCGTAAATCGACATTTCGAACACTTTTTCTTCTAGAAAACCGAGCTATAGGTCAACTTCCACGTCATCGACGTTTGTCAAAAGTCAACGATCCGAGGCGGAAAGGAATCGAAACGTGACAAGCCAAAAAAAAAAGAAAAGTTTTTGTGACACTGGTCAAACAGACCTTGAGAATGATGGATTCAGATGCTGCTGGAAAGATTCGTTTCTTATCTCTCAAATATCTGATGGCGTCGATGAAACTATGAACTTTCTCGATAGATCAAAGAGCGATCGGAAGATCGTGCCACACCATAAAACGTCCGAAACATGATCAGAAGAAGTGGAATGCAACAACGACGCCGACGAGGCTGTAGTCTCTTCCTCATGGGTCATCTCGCGCTTATCAACCTAATCACATCAAATGATATATCATCAACGGTATCGTCGCACTGTGTTCCTTCTACGGAAGTGGAGACGCAGAGATCTAGAGGAATCAGAAGACGGTGCCACGTCATACCGGGCGAGGAGACCGTTCAGAAGACGAAACCTTTCGAGTGTTCGACTGACGGCCCGAATGAAAAAGAAGACGGACGGGTGGACAGGAGCGAAAAAAGTTTCGAAAATTCCGTGCGTCTCCCGGTCGGTCGGTGTCTTTCTTTTCGTCTTTCATTCCATTCCACTTCCCATCCATCCATCCATCCAAAAAGACCTTGAACCGCATTGACTGACGATGGAGAGGTGGAGGAGGAGTGGAATAAGAATAGGAAGACACGATGGCGAGAGAACACACGAGACGTCTTCCTCGAGACCAATCATACCGGCACATCCAGAGGATTCAGAAGGCGTTAACACCTTCGACTTCTTCTCTCGAATTGACCTTTTCTCGAGAGAAAGAACGAGGAAGAAGAAAAATGAAGTGATCGTAAATCAATTTCGATCTTCTCCTTCTTCTTCTTCTTGTTTTCTTTGCATCTTCTCTCGATTCGATTCGGTTGTCAGAAAAGGAAGAGTGCCCTTTTTCGTTTTCCAGCAGAATGAGAAGAACATCAGGCAGCAAGAATCAGTTAATTTCTGGACGACTAGGATCGGAAACAGAAGAGCTAAAAATCCGAACAACTGGCACAAGGGAAGGGTGTAACGACCTTTACAAAAAAGCTCGTGAAAGTGACTTCTGATTTCACGTCTTCAGCACAGACTTCCCGTGAACGTTTCCAGACAGCGACATTCACGTCATCGTCTGTGAAACTTCACGGTTTCTGGTCGAACCGAGCTCTTAGGCGAGAATCTGGGCTGAGAATAGAACTTGGCGCAGTTCTAATCTCTGAACTCTTGTTCTGATCGAGAAAAGAGCCAAAACCACGTCATCCGAGTCTCTTCTGAATTCGAGAATTCAGAAACAGAAGCGAGACGCAGAGAGAACAAGAGAAAACAGTCTGAAATGAAGGAGAAACTTGAAAAAAGAACTGAAAAGAGAAAGAGAGAGAGAGAGAGAGAGAAAGAAAGAGGGAAAAAGAGAAGTGCCAGGAAAAAGAAGAGAAAAAAGTGGCAGTAGATCGAGAGAGTTCCTCGAAACCGGTTGTTTATTCGGTTGCGCAGGCAGGCCGTCTCCGCCCAATCGCTGTCAGAGATCAAATAAAAGAGGGCGAGAGAGACACGAAACGAGAGACGCAGACATAATTGAAACAAAAAGAGAAATAGTTCTTTCCTCTCTGGATTCTAATTGACAAGACGGGTCTACTTGTGTCGATTTAAGAGGTTGAAACGATTTTGTCGAAATTTAACCGGATTAGAAGAATAGATTCCCTCGTTTCTAAAGGTTTGGCGAGAAACATGTTCTCAAAAGTCCAATCTTCTACCGTAATCCAATTATACGAGAAGAAAATGGAAAACTGCTCCGTTTCTCTTTCTTTCTCTCCGTGTGGCACTTCATAAATCAGAAACAGACGGAGAGCTGAGATGAATGGGAAACCATAAATTTGCGTTTCCGTCATTCCGAATCGAAATGAGAGGGAGCAAAAAAAATGGAGGAGCCGTATGTTAGGAGGTCAGAGGGACTAGAAAACTCTCGGAAACTCGAGGGACTCTCGGCCACTGTGGAGCAGCGAAAACTCTCGAGAAACTTTGCGTCGGAAAACGAGAAACGCGCCGAATCTCTCGTGAGAAACCTATTCTCTCCCATACTTTTATCCCCTTTTTCCACCAGAGAGCAAAAGTCCGCACCTGGTTCCGTCGTCCTCTCCGACGCCTTCTGATCGCGAAGCGAGTGGATTCAGAAGAGCCGCGATTCCGGTGCTGAAAGTGAGTTGAGATGCGAGAATTCAGTGAGGAGCGGGACTCACTAGACGTAGTTTGCTGCTCGAATCCGATTTTCTCGCAACAAATCCGGATTGAACTGGCTGAAAATAACTAGAGTCTTTCTTGTGTCGCAGGCTAATCGGGAAGTCTTGAAAACATTTTTCAGTCGTGAAAAAGGCAGTGTTTGGAACATCGACACCAAAAAACCGGGGAAATGAGTTCAGAAAGCTCACATATGCCTGTTCCTGGTCGTCGAGCTGCCCGGACTGCTCTCATTTTTCTGCGGCGTGTTCTTCTGCGACCGAGAATCCAGCTTGAAGATCTGCAAGAGTTCGGGGAGAGTAAGAGAGAATTCCGGAGGGAAAAAGGGAACCAAAGTACAAGTTGATATCATCTTTTCAGAATCATTTGAAGTCATGCTCCAAAAAAAACGGTAGATGCACTTTCAGATCATTCTCACACTTTTCAGAGTTCAAAAGAGGTTTTTTTTCGCGGCCGAAAGATGCAAAAAGATGCAAGAGAACGCTCAATCGTTCTTCCGTTTCCGGCGAGAGGAATAGACTTGCAAACTTCTTGAAAACGGAGCGGGAAACGAGATGTTTTTCTCTCTTTCTCTTCGTAAAAAGTGCGGCGAGCCAAACGAGAAGAGGACGACGAGACGACGAGACGAACAACGAGCCGGATGACGTGGAGGGACTTCAGAAGAGAGAACGAGCCGCTTTGAGTCGGACGGCGATAATGGGAATAGGGCAGATGTTTCCCGTCGAAAATGAGGACGTACAAGTGAATTGGGCGGCGGCGGCGATTCGAATCGAAAATGGCTCGTTAACTCTGAGCACGGCGCCTTTTTCGGGCTCATTGCCTCTTTCACTCTCTTGCTCCGCGGAGCTCACACTCGCTGAGTCAAAAGACGAAAGCAATGCGAAAATGTCGTCGAATATTCAAAAGGAAGACTTGATCACATCCGGGCCACAGATTAGCTCGGGAGCTCACCGAGAATTCGTGTGCTCCGCGAGCTCCGGCCGGCGACAAAAGTGCTCCGAAATGTCGGCGGATTACTTCGCCTTCTGATTCTCACGACTACAGCGAGCCACGAGCTCATTTCGGCTCTCACACACACCGTCGTTTCTCATTTCGAGCTATAATTGCATATCGCGAAATGTGGGATTCTGAGAAAGAGAAACGAATCGTTTTCGTTGCGAGATGCGAATGAAATACATGGGCAAAGACAAAAAGTGACGGAGAGAAAGCCAAATCGAATAATAATAAACACACGCACGCCACTGATTCTCCATGGGAATGTTCGACGCAAAAACCGTGAGAGCCGGGCCGCTTCGCGACCGCGCCGCACCGTTCAAACGTGGAAAACGGTATCGGTGCTCATGACGAACCAATTATAGCGGTCGAAACCGATTTAACGGGCTAATTGAGGGGCGGAAGTGCACTTTCGAATCGTGAGACCACCCACTGCGAGTGCATTATTAGAAGGAACAGTACCCACCAAAAGCTGCTGATCTGTTTAAAGAACGTCTGGACAATGGAATGCAAATCATTCATTTCTCGGAAGAATGATGAAATTCGTTTGAAGCTGAATCTATTTTGAGCCCAAAAGAGCTCGTTTCCAGTCCGAAAGTGCTCTTTCCCAACTCAAACCACCCTCCAATTTCGCCGCCACACGCCTACATTTCCCTCTATAATCTCGTAATTGCAATATGTGTGCTCTGAGCTCGCTCGGAGCCCATGAAATTGGAATGGAATGAGAAGTGGAAAAGAACTTTTCGGAATGGAAATATGAGGAGAAACAAATGAAGGATTGAACAGGAAAGTTTAAAAATTTCCAAGGAACTTCCTTAGGAGAACAGGAAAAAATAACGAGGAAATTGGATGCACATGATTATTTGTATCTATATATATTATATGTTGATGGTAGCAGAGTATCTATATTAGATGTTGATGGTAACAGGGTAAAACAGAGTGAGCAACGGGGGACGTTAAACGATATTTACATATATTTGTTCTGAAGGAACACGAGGTCGTTCAGCACTGACTGCTTGGTGAGCGGCTCCGAGTGCTTGCAGTCCCTGAAAAAGGAATCGTTTTCTAAAAACTTTCGTAATCAGCTTCTCACTGTAGCCAAATCATCTGAATGCGATCGGCGTTGTTGTCGTGGGCACTTGGGCACTCTCCCGTTGTGAGCTTGTAATCCAGACAGGCGACACAGTACTCCTCACCACGTTTCGACACTCCTGCATGACGTTTCGAGAGCGAATGCTGGCTACGCAGCGTCTTCTGGAGTTTTTCGGCGATCTCTCTGATCGAGTAGAAATAAAGACGGCGCTGCTGGAAACGGTGTCTTTATAGGTTTTTTTTTTCGAGTGATTTTCTTTACACGTCTCGTGAAGACGGGAGCTGGCTCCTCTTCCTTCTCGTCCTCCTTCTCATCCTCATCTTCATCCTCCTTCTCATCCTCTTCCTCGATGTCACTTTCGTCTTTCTTCTCGCCACTGATCGACATCTTCTTCTTTTTCTCATCGTTTTTTTCGACTGCTTGTGTCTTCAAACCTGACCGCTGCAAAAGATAAATAGGTTGAGAGACGCAGACAGCGTTCTTTTCGCAAGCAATCGAGAAACGTGCGGGGTTGTGTTGAGTTTCCTAGTCTTTTAAAAATGAGAAATCGTTACCTTTCTGTTGGAAATGTCTGATTGAAGCGATCCGGAAGTTTCGTCGGGTTTCGACGACGTCTGAAAGGAGGAATCCACAGATTTTATGTGGGGAATTGATGGAAACAAGCGAGAAAGCATATTTGATTTTTGTTACATTCGAAAAGTTTCAAAAATTGTATTAAAAACTCACCGCAACTTTGTTTTCCGGATCTTCCTGCGGTTCCTCGTCAGCAATCGGGAGGCGCTGTGAGCGCCTGCTTTTGGAGCTCATTTTCTGAATACGTTGATTTGTTTCTATTAATTCATTAACTTTTGCGAATTTTCGAAGAAAAATTCGACGGAAAAAAGTGAAAACGAGCGGAAGAAAGCGAAATTCGGAGTAAATTGGCCGAAAATAGCACTGGTTCGCCTAAAAAGTTAAAGGCGCAACCCCCCCTCAATGGACGACGGGTCTCGCAACGAAAAGTGTTTGAGTTTTGTTTTTTTTTTTGAACGAACATGCGAAATTTCGCGAATGCTGAGAAATCGATCAGAGAGAAAAAATACGAAAAAATTTTTTTTTGAAATGCAGGAAAAGGTTTTCAGACATTTTTACTTTGCGACTGCGGAAAGAAAGCTTTGCAGGTCCAAATTTAATTGACGAAAATCGAAACATCGTTGATAGGCGAAGCTCGAAGGTATTTTTTCGGTTATTCTCAAATCGTTTACAGAGTTTTCCCCTTTTTTTTCTTATCGCGCTATCGGGTTTTTCCCTGGTTGTTTCGTTTCTCTTTTCGAAAGCGAATTTGAGTCTGCCGCCAAATAAAAGTCTTGCAAACGCGCTCCATGGGCGATTTCGAAAAACATTAGTCCTTTGCAAGCGTTTTTTTTCTGGTTTTTCAACGGTTTTTTGGGTTTTATTAAAACTTTTTTTGAAAAATTGTTTATTGAAGTTCTAAATGTGTTCATAGTTTCGAGAATGTGATTGATTTTGTGAAATTTGTAAGCCGGCAACGAACTTGATGAATTTTGCCAAAGTTTGGTCGAATCCCGGCAGTCTGAAAGCGAAAAATGTTGGTTTTTCTGGAAATAGTCGATAATTACAGATTTCTCAAAAGCACCCAGGTCTGTCAGAGCTGAAAATGCATTTTTGATGGGTTCTGTCGAAAGGAACGATAGTCGCGTGTTCGGAAGACGATTCTGATAGGCATCGCTGATATTCTGAATGGAAAGCGAAAGATTAGAAGTTTTGAAAAGTCGTTCCCACTTTTTGAACAGTTCCGACAACTTCCGACAAGTTCGAAATCATCGGTCGATTCTCGCTGAAAGTGTTGAACGCCAGTTCGAAATTGTAGAAGTAGGGCTGAAAATCCATTTTGTGCCCTCGCAGTCAGCTTTTTCATCTTTCGATTACCAAAACTAGTTTGCTCAAGACTCGAGCCTCTTCTCGATTCAAAATTTCCAGATTCCCATCGTTAGTGATTTCCAGTATTTCAGAAGATGTCAAGATTTCCAATGTCTCATGGAAAAGCGTGTCGATTTCACCAGGAATCGTGACGAATTCTCGTTTCATCAGGTCGTGAAGCCATCTGAACTCCTCTTTCGCTTTCGCCACGTGGCACTTCTCATGGCAGTTCAGAACGATTTGGCACAGTATTCCCTCACTGTCGACGGCGTGTATCATCTGAAAGTGATTCAGAAATTCGGGATTCGGACTGAGGGAAGACTCACTCCGTTCGAGTAAGTGGTCAGAATGAGTCGACTGACTGCCCTCTCCATCAGGTTTTTCGGGACTTCTGGCTTCTGATGAGCGACTGGGAAGTCGATGAATTTCAAGTGGAACTCTTCGGAATCCACGTCGAACGGCTCGAACAAGTCGTCGTGCATCTTTAGGTAGTATCTGAGCGTCTTGTCTAGGTTCCCATCGATGTTCACGACGGCTCCGAGACGATTCAGAAGAGTGATCAGGTCTTCGACTCCTGAATACACTCCAGAATACATGAGAATCGACTGATCGTCACGATCCAAAGTCTGCAGAATGACCATCGACGCGACGCTCCACACCGTTATCACTGCATTCTTGTTGTGCGTCTCGACGACGTGATGCGCGAACTTTTTGATTTCCATCTTCGCCTGCGAGTCGAGTACGAACTGCGAATCGGGTTGGCACACAAAAGTGCCACGGTGCAAAGTGGTTCCGAAGTATTCGCGAACCGAGATCGGATCTCCGAAAGTCATGAAGCAGTTGCCGTGGTTGTTGTTGAGAATCTCGCGGGCCTTCAGAAGACCGCCGGTCGATTCTTTGGGCTTCGGGAAACCGAGCAGCTCGTACGCGTACAGTTTCTCCTCGAGAATCTTGTCGTAGTTCATCGAGACGGGCACGATGACGAGGTCGAACACAGAGCCCCGAAGGTAGGGCTCGAGCACCATCTGGAGCATTCCGTACTTTGGATGAAGCGATTTGCCGACTCGCGAACGCGTGGCTTCAACGAAGAACTCGACGGTTCGATCGTTGTTGACGACGTGCGACTGGACGTATTCCGAGAAGACTGCCCAATAGAGTTGATCCTGAAGACGGCCGCTTCGTTCCCATGATCTTCCGCCCCTCTTCTCACCGTTCCAAACGATCTTCTCATAAAGAAAGCGCCCGACCTTCTCAGTACTCCCGCCATAAACTTCATACTCATAAAATCTTGGCCTGCAGCGATGGCGGGAAGTTGAATGTCCTATAAAATGTGTTTCGATCAAATCGGTTCATTTCTCGGTCACTCACATATTGAAAGCAAATAAGCGAAAGAAGAAGAAAATCAAAGTACGTTTTGTGGGAGGGCATGAATATCACGCAGTCCTTCTTGCTCCGCTCGCGAATCTCCAGAAGCTTCTGCTCATTCACATAGATGCCGTCGTACAGTTTCTGGAAGAAGTGATTTCAGAAGATGAAGCGGTTGTCTGAGAACCTCCATCGCCTTGCAAACAGCGTATCCGAACGATCTGACGTTGTAGAGATTGAAGGTGTGGGACATCTCGTCCAGAATCTCTTCCGCCTCCTTTCTGACGTCTTCTGAAGCGCACGCCCGACGAAGACATTCCTCGCTGATCACGCTCTGGAATTCACGACTTCCAGCGTGTTCTTATCTTCTTTCGTGACAACGAGAAGTCTTCAGTCTCCGCTTATCGCGCAAAAACTTTGATTGAGAGTTGCAGAAAGTTTCAAAAGAGACTACAAGCGGTAAGCCCCCGCTTCTGCTGACCGCGCGAATTCGGGGAACTCACTTTGACACGTGGCGATTCGAGCACTGACTTGCGAATCTCAGCCAAACTTCGGGCTTTCGGTGCAGTGCCGACTTTCGAGCCGACCGGAAAGTGCTTGCGATCGGTCACAAACTTGAACGGACCGCCCTTCTTTTCGAGAAGTGACAAGAAGTTCTCGTATTCCGGATACGCAACCTGACGGCCCGTTTTGGCTGCCATCCTTCAAAAACGAGGCTCTTTTTTTTTGGGTTGAAAACAGAAAATGTTTTATGAGGCGTAGGGGAAAAGGTGTGAAAAGGATAGAAAGTACAACTGGCGGGTACACGGGCCGTTTCTGGGTCACACCACACGCAACTGAGGTGATTGCAGAGAGAAGAAAGAGAATGGACTGATAACAGAGATAGGGTGGAGGGAAGGAAACGAGAGCGGGTGGAGGAAAGAGCATGAAGAGCGAAAACGGACGGTTCATTGGAAAAGAGAGAAGAGATCACAAAACGAGAGGGTTGTTCAGTTCTGCGGCATCGGAGCCACTTGGGGGCGCGCTTGGGAGAGCACGTGGTCCACGAACGAGCACGTGACGTCACACATGATCCGCCGCGAACGGCACGATTTGGCTGCGAAGTCGCAGTAAGAAGCCTGAAAGTTTGAGAGGATCAAGACTCGCAGGAAACGCGTCGCGTACGTGGATGACGCCGTCAAGACGTGTGAAGGCGTTGGCGATTCCGGAGAAGAATTGCTCGCAGACGACGGCCGAGTAGCGAGCCCACGGGTAGACGAGTCTGATAACGAACGAGACGGCCTTCGGAACGAGAATCTCCAGATTGCACACGACGATGTAGCAGAAAATGAGGCCGAGCACGATCTTGGTCAAGTTCTGGAATGGGGAGAATGAGTTTGGGAGGTGGGTGGCTGAAGGACCGGGTTGTTTTGGAAGAAGGCGTAGAGGGAAGTGAAGACGTTTCCGATCGACTGGAAACGTTTGCGCGAATCGAATGACTGGTAATCGCTCGAGACGGCCGAATTGTTCGTGAGAGTTCGAGATCGATCCGAAGAGTGCGAGATCGAACTGCAGAGAGATCGTGGGCTAGAAACGCCGGAAAGGAGGCACTTGCCTCTGCTCGGGGAGCTCCTCGTAGACACGTCTTCTCTCCTGCTCGGCATCCGCAGCAACAGAGGATCCGTGTTGTTGGCGACGACATCTTCTGTGCTGATGATGACGATGGTGTGGGTGATGGGACGGCAGCTTCAGTTCGACTTCCGGGAAGTCCACCTCGAAGTCGTCAGTCGTGGAGTCGGGAGAAGAGGATGAGTCTCTGGTGACGGTCACTCGTTTCGAATAGGAAGTGACGGAATAGGAGGAAGTGTCTCCCGAAGTGTCATCCTGAGACGAGTAGATGCCAGACGCCGGATGCGTCGAGATCGTCGTGTTTCTGCAAGTGTCGACTGTCACTTTCTAGGCAATTGCCTCCGGCATTTTTCGAAAATTCGCGGCTAGTCCAGCGGAGCGCGATTCAGCGCGCCTCCTCACCGGGAATACGCGTAATTTCGGCGATGGTGTCGACTGGAATCGTTGTTTCGTCTCGAAGAGGACCTATGCATATTCGTTTCTCTCTCTCACTTTCCCTTCACAAATCGAAATGCGCCTCTCATTTGGCGTTTTTGTTCGATCGGGAGGGGTCGTTCCGGATTCTCACGTCACTTTTCGTTCCCACCGATATCGGCGCTTATCTTCCAGTTTCACTTGTTCTTCTGGTTCCCTTCGCAACAACATCGTCATCTTTCATCCCGTTTATGATACGGTTTATCTCTGTTTTCTTCTCTTTCCCCTTCATATTCTCCTTCGTTCTCACTCGCTGTTCTTCGAACTTTTGCGTCAATGATCGCAGTGAGACGGCTTCTCGCGCGCCGAAATATAAACATTTCAATCTTCGTTCGCCTGTCTTGGATTCTTATCAGCGATGGAGAACCCTTTTACGGCGGGTCTGGTTAGTGACGAGATCCGAAGGGTGCAAAAAGATAAGACTGGGGGGGGGGGGTAATAAATGACTTGGTCGGTGGGAGAGAAAACAAATGATAGCGGGGCAGGGATAGGTGAAATAATTGAACTTTCCGAAGAGAGATTCGGAAAAACCTTGAAGACCTGGAAGTTCGGAGCTCATTTCTACTTTTCCAAGTGGTTTCCAGGTCAAGTAATAGAGTTCGAAGTGGACAGTCTCCCCATCCTCTAGATGAACATTCGGCGTGCTCTCCAAGTGCCAGATGTCTAAACTCGTTCCTTAATGAAAACCAAAGATCCGGAAAGTACTGGGAGTTCGGAGCTGCTGCACACGCTCTCGTACGATTTCTAGGTAGAGTGACAGAAATCGGAAAGTATATACTTTTCACGTTTAGGGAACAAGATTTGCTGGAAACCCTGCTGATCCTCGCATATTAAATCTCTCCTCTTGACCTTAAATTGAAGCCGAACCGTTTGCTGCCCCTCCCACTCTCCACTATTCTCATTAAACCAGCCGCATCGATCATATTAAGCTGCTTCGTGTCTCCGACCTTGCGGGAAACCAAATACGTAGTTCATTCTGCATTCGCATTAAGAACGCCCCGCACTAGTCCGCGACCCAGATGAGAGGCCCGTTTTTGTGTAACCCTGTTATCCGCCCCCTCTCCAGCCAAGACTAGAGAGAATATCTCCCCGGTTTCGACGCTTAAAAGAGAAAAGAGGCCAACTACGTCACACAATGGGGCCTATATAAGCCGGGTCCCTTCCAGTCCGTCCCCCTATCGTCCCTTCCACAATGTTCACTCTCATCTGCCTTCTCGTTCTCGCTGCGCTGTCGGCTACTCAAGCCGGTCCATACGGGCTCCGCACGGGCTCAAACGGATACGGTAACTACCAGTACCAGTATCCATCGACCTACAATCGCAACTACTACCAACAAAACTACTACCAGGGATACCGTAGCCCCTACCAATACCAAGGAGGCTACCAGAACTACTACCAGAGCTACGCCCGTCAGCCGACCTACAGTAACCCGGTGTCCACGTGGAACGGAATCAACTACGATTCGGCCGGAAACTCGTACATCGGCACCAAGGAGAACGGTATCTATCTCTTCTGCAACGGACGCGGATGTCCAGGAAGAGGATGACCCTCAAACTTCTTTTGCCTTTTCCCTCTTTTTCTCGCCATCGCCTCGAAACCTCGACGATTTGTGCATTTCTATATGAACGGGTTTGAATGAATGATGTAAATAATTGAGAAGAACAAGCTGAAAATGGCTCCGAAGTGGTGAGAACAGGTCCGACATTCCGAGTAAAGGCATCAAATCGAAAAGAGAAACATGTTCATTGACTCATCCCCTCTCGGCTCCGATCACGACGCCCCTTCCACCGTATCCTCCCCTGTGATGTGTCCCGCGGTGTCGATGTCCTCTGTGATGCTTGTGTCCTCCGTGACGACGTCCTCCGTTACCACCGATCGCCGTTCCGATCAACACGATCTGCTGTCCTTCGTCCTCGCACGAATCTGCTCGATTCTCATTGGAGCGCACTTTCCTCTCTGTCAGACTCACCGCTGTCGAACACGATGCCTCCGCTGTCATCGTCGTCGCAATCGTCGCCTCCTCTCTTCAAATCTGGATTGATTTCCAGCGAGCTCACAAGAATCACCAGAAATATCGAGAAGAATATGAAGAATCTCATGTTTGCATCGAAACCGAAACGCGCTCTAGTTTTATAGCCATTCGCTTCCGAAAAGCTGTAAAATGGTTTTCGAAGAGATTATATTCCGTTGAACTATGATGTTCTTCCGTTTTATTCAACATGATTCGATAATCGATTCTAGTTTTTCTCCGGCTTTCCAGCTCCGATGATGATTTGAGTGCCAGAGTCGTCGTCGCAAGAGTCTCCTCCTCCGGATCCTCCAGCTCCCCCACTTCCACCTTGTCCTCCGAAGCCTCCAGGCTCTCCAGGTTGCCCCGGTCCTCCTGGACCACCAGGACTCCCAACTTTGCCGTGACCGTGACCACCGTGACCTCCACGTCCTCCGAAGCCTCCTGGACCTCCAGGTCCGCCGTGACCTCCGGATCCTCCATGTCCTTTGAAACCACCTTGGCCTCCGGGACCACCGTATCCACCAGCACCGCCAGAACCACCAAGTCCACCGCGACCGCCGGATCCTCCATGGCCTCCAGGTCCTCCAGGTCCTCCAGGTCCTCCAGGTCCTCCGCCGTTTCCTTGTCCGCCGTGCCCTCCGTGACCGCCTTGACCGCCGTGTCCGCCTGCTCCTCCTCGTCCGGCTCCACCGAATCCTCCGTGACCTCCGTGCCCTCCAGAGCCACCGTTTCCTCCAGCTCCGCCATGTCCGCCTCGACCTCCGCGTCCTCCGTGACCTCCCGATCCTCCAGGTCCTCCTGGACTTCCTGGACCACTTGAAGAGGTCGACATGGACGTCACGGTCGAGGATGTCACATAGTCATCGTCCTCACAGGAATCTGAAACCGAAAACGTCATCACCTTCTTCTCCTTCTTCTCATTCTGATTCTATGAAACACACCGTCTCCCGGCAGCACGACACTCTTCGGCTCGTCGTCTTCGTCGCACTCGTGCTCCTTATTATCAAGAATCAGCGAGTTCGTCAGAACGACGAAAAGTAGCGTGTAGATCAAAAAGTTTCTCATATTCAACACACACGTTCCGATCAAAAAGACGACTGTTTTTATATGGAAAAGTTGGAAGGCGGCTGTTAAGTTTTTCATTTTCCAGGTGAAAAGAGGCTTCCGCTTTGTTGCTGATCTTTTCGAGATTTCGCAATCACTTCTGGAAGGCTTCTGGGAACTTTCGAGTGTACTCTTACGAGTACCATGAATCCGAAGATCTCGAAGGGAACACGTTTCGGGCACAAACTCCTTCTCATTATGACATAGAGTCTCTGCCCGCGAAGAAGATCTCTTTCTCTGCAGTCTCTCCACTTGACACACTATGTTTTGATAAAAGTTCTGTTTCGCTGTCTATTTCTCCGTATCAATGCGCACTACATTGTAGACGGTTTGTAGTCGGCGGGAAAAGGGGAGACGGTATAAGAATGGATGAATCTCTTGGGGAGAACATCTCGACCAATTGGTTCTTCCTGTCTTTTGATTTTATCAATTACAAACTTGCAGAATGGAACCCCAAGGATTCTCCCGGCTCTTCGACAATTTCGAGAATGTGCTCGAGCCCAAGTTGTGCTCCAAATCCGGCTCAGTTCCGAGTTATTTGAAGGGAACGATGGTCAGAAACGGACCGGGAATGTTCGAGATCGGAGACAGCAAGTACAGTCATTGGTTCGACGGACTCGGATACATGCAGAGATATCATTTCGAGGACGGAAAGGTGCGGGGAAAGGATTACTGTATCTTCACTTTCCATGTTTCAGATGTACTACTCGGCTCGCTATCTGGAATCGGAGGCCTATAAGAAGAACACGGAGGCGAATCGCATCGTGGCCGGCAGCTTCGGAACTGCCGCCTTCCCGGATCCGTGCAAAACTATGTTCTCCCGATTCTTTTCGAACTTTGTGCAGACTGAGGAGAAGCATGACAATGCGAACGTGGCATTCACTCCAATGGGAGACGGACTGTACGCGTGCACGGAGACTCCGCACATGTACAGAGTGGATCTGGACACTCTGAAGACCGAGGACTACGCGGACTTTTCGAAGTACGTGGCTCTGCACACTTGCACCGCCCATCAACTTTACGATGAGAACGGTGACGTCTACAACATCGGATCCCGCTTCGGACCGGATTCTGCCCACGTCTTCACTGTCACCAGGAATCCGAAGAACCAGGAATCCGAGAGTGGACACTCATGGGAGCACACGTCGAAGATCGGAGAGATCAAGTGCTCGAACCCTCTCTTCCCGACCTACATGCATTCATTCGGAATGTCCGAGAACTATCTTGTCATGTTCGAGTCTCCAGTTCGAATCAACATCCAACGATTCATTCTGAGAAACTTCATTTCGTCGACCTATCAAGACAGTCTTTCTTGGCAAAGAGATCAGGATGTCAATGTGTTCGTGATGAACAAGAAGACGGGGGAGAATGTGCCTCTGAAGTTGACGATGAGCCCGTTCTTCACGTTCCATCACGCGAACACTTTCGAGAAGGACGGATGCCTCGTCGTGGATTACTGTAGAATCGAAGAGGCCGGCAATTTCGACGCCCTTCTGATCGAGAACATGAAGACGGGTGCATTCCAGAACGTGAGTCGGCAGTGCAGTGGAGCGAGATTCCATTGCTGAAGTTGCAGACTCCCAAGTTTCTTCCCTTCCTCACTCGTCTCGTGATCCCTCTGGAAGTGCCCGAAGACGTCAAACCGGGACAGAATCTTCTGGAGTCTCTCGAATGGGCCCACGGATTCTCGGCGGTCCTGCAAGAAGACGGCTCCATCCGACTCACCGAGAAGCGAGTCTGCGACATCTGTAAGTGCTCTTCTCCATCTGAAATTCATTCCCGTTTTCAGCCATGGAGTTCCCTCGCTATCACTGGGAAAAGATAAACATGAAGGAGTACAAGTTCGTTTTCGGAACAAGTGTTTTCGGAGTGAAAGAAGCGACCAAGGCTGGAGTGAGCCCACTTTTGCATTTTCAATGGGAACAAATTGATATGCTTTCAGGTGATCAAGGCCAATGTGCAAACTGGTAAGAACTTGGCTTGGGACCGGGAAAACGCGGATCAAATCTGCGGAGAGCCCATCTTCGTGCCGGATCCAGAGGGAAAAGAAGAAGACGACGGCATTCTCATCGTGCCCGTCATGACCATTTCCGAGAAGCAGCAGCCATTCGTTCTCATTCTCGACGCCAGAAATCTCGAGGAAACTGCCAGATTCATCATTCCAGAAGCTCGAATTCCACTCGGATTCCACGCTTTCTATCAGTCGAGAGGAGGGCTCCTGTGATTTTCATTTGATTATCTTCATGTTACTAGATGGAATAAAGTGTTACCAGAGATTCTTGTAACCACAGTCGTCAAATCGAATCAGTTTCTATTCGAGATCTATGAGCCGTCTGAAGGGGCGTGGTTTCTGCCTCGAAGGGTGCCCAATGCACACCTGCTCTCTCTCTTTCTTACTCTCTCTCTCTCTCTCTCTCTCTCTCTCTCTCGCTCTCTCTCTCTTTCGCTCTCTCTCTCTTTCTTCCGTTTCTCTTCATTTTTCGTCTTCTCTAATTTCTTTCCATTTTCAAGTCGATGCATCGTTGCTACACTCGGACTGTGCAAAACGGAGAGACACGAGACTTTGAGCAGCTGGCTCATGAGCAATGTGTTTGTTACACTGCGTTCCGACGCATATGTATGACACGTTGATGAGTCACAAATGGAAAAGAAACGAGGTTCTTCCGACGAAGATGCTCCGATGAGCCAATTCTTAACAAAGATGATGTCGAAACGTGAACTATTGGTAAGTGGAACGTGTCAGAATGAATCTCGCCCGTGAAACTGTTATTTTTCGAGGGCAGACACGTCGGAAGGTACAAATTGTTCGGATTTAAACTCGATTGGAACGAACGACGCGAAAGTTGAACGAAAGAATGGTTTCTGTTTCGGTTTCAGCTCAGAGTGAGTCGGCTGGCTCTTCCAGATGACTGAGCATGTGTTCAGAATCGGTCACGAAAGAAGCGATGACGTCAGCGACGAAGAGCGTCACGAACACGGGCACGAAGGAGTCGCCGAGTTCCACGCCCAACCCGGCGCCTTCAACGGATCCGACGCCTTCCAAGGCTTCAGAAGCTGGAGGCGCCCAAAAGTTCGATAAGGGGGTTGGTTTCGGGTTACTGTAATCTTAAACCCTTTCTCATTTTCAGATCGAGTTTCTGTTGAGCTGCCTGGGAATGTCGGTCGGACTTGGTAACATCTGGCGCTTCCCGGCTCGCGCCTACGAGAACGGCGGCTCCGCCTTCCTCATCCCGTACCTGGTCTGCGCTTTGCTCTTCGGACTGCCCGGCGTCTATCTCGAGTTTGCTCTCGGCCAGTACCATGGCAAGTCGCCGCCGTTCGTCTTCCGTCGAATCATGCCGGTGCTCGAGGGACTCGGATGGGTGCCGGCGCTTCTGTCGGCGATCGTCGGCATCTACTTCATGCTGATCATCTCGTGGATCTCCGTCTACATCTTCAACGTCGTCGTCGGCAATTCGGACAAGTGGAGCAGCTGTGACAACGAGTGGAACGACGTCGCCACGTGCTTCAACATTCCCGCTCAGACGTTGTGTCAGAGAAGAAGGCCAGTCGGATGGAACGTTTCGATTCCGAAGCCGGCGAAGATGATCTACATGCAAGGCAAGTGCCACAATGCGGACGACTACAAGAATGTCTCTCTGACCGGTGCCACCGAGCAGTTCTTCAAGTATCTCATCCAGGTTCTGAATGGTTTTCTGAATCTTGACGTTTTTCAGCAACGTTATCATAAAGCCGTCATCCGGAATGACCGACTTCAACTCGATCAACTGGCCCGTCCTCATTTCGATGGCAGTCTGCTGGATCCTGACGGCGGTGCTGATCCTCAAAGGGATGCGGCTCATTGGAAAGATCTCGTACGTCACCGTCATCCTGCCCTACGTCATCATCCTCATCCTCTTTGTTCGCGGAGTGACACTCGACGGAGCCTCCGACGGTCTGCACTTCTTCCTGTTCCGAGCCGACTTCAGCGCTCTCTACAACTACAACACGTGGGCGAACGCGTTGAGCCAGATGTGTTTCTCGCTCTCGATCGGCTTCGGAGGACTCATGAACATTGCCGCCTACAACAAGAAGAGTCACAACTGTTTCAGAGTCGGCTACTCTCCCTCCACTCGCCATCTCCGAGAATGATCTCATTTCAGGACGCGATCTTTCTGATCGTCGGCGACACTGCGATGTCTGTCATCGGAGGCAGCGCCGTCTTCGCGACACTCGGTTTCCTCGCCAAACAACGCGGCATTTCGGTTCCGGAAGTCGTCAAATCGGGACCCGCCCTCGCATTTGTCGCCTATCCGGACGCTATGAACCAGATGCCCGTGCCGTGGCTCTGGAGCTTTCTCTTCTTCTTCATGCTCTTCTTGCTCGGCATGAGCACAGAGATGGTCATCGTCGAGGTGCTCTGCTCGTGTGTGAACGATCGGTTCGCGTGGCTTCGCAAGCGGCGATGGCTCGTCGTTCCTGTTGTCAGTCTGCTCATGTTCTTGATCGGAGCCGTCATGACTACAGATGTGAGTTTTCAAAAGTTTCGAAAGAATTGACAACTAGTTTTTATTGTCAGGCGGGAATCTACTGGTTCTCGTTGTTCGACGAGTACGGTTCGGGATTCGGAGCCATGATCTCGATCACTGCCACGTGTATCGTCGTCTCGTTTGTCTACGGCATGCGAAACATGAAGATGGACATTGTCGCGATGCTTGGGGAGGGACAGACGTGTTGCTCGAGATATTTCGGGCACACGAGTCCGTTCTTCGGTTTCAACTGGCAGATCTTCAGTCCGATCTGCGGACTGGTCATCATGGGATTACTGTGCTGGCGGTCCTATCCGCACGAGGGAGACGCCCAGAAGTATCCGCCGCTGTTCGATGTGAGACTCTCTCCTCTCGTCGTGACCCCTCTGTTTCGCAAATCCGATTTGTTTCAGGTTCTCGGCTGGATCATGGCCATCGTTCCGTTTTTCATGATCCCTTTTTGCGCCTTCCTCTCCTACCGCAGTTTCAAACGAGACGGTGTCCCGGTGAAAGGCCTTCTGATGCTCCAGAAGCAGCATCCGTCCTACGCGAGAATCCATGAGACGTGGTCCCCGGAAAAGCAGCAAATCGCCGTCCATCTGCCGAAACGAGAGCCCGGTGAGGAGGAGCCAGATGACGTGGAATCGAGCCAGTCGAGTCAGAGTCAACCGAGTACTCAGGGAGCCGTTTGACGACGAACAAGATAACATTATTTTATTTTTCGAAAACCCGTAATTTTTTGTGTTTCTTTTTATTAATTAATATCGGCAAACCACTCGGCCATTTCTCGGTCACAATCGTCGTCGCTGAGCTGAAAAATGCGAGGATCTTTTGACTTTTCAGTCGAATTTCCGAGCTGACCTGTGTGTGGATATTGGGATAGACCAGGAAGTAGAAGAGACAGAAGATGACGAATCCGAAAAAGAAGGTCATCTGAGTGATCCAGTGGAAGCGATGCATGAACGTTGGCGAGAACTCGAAGCAGTTGGAGGAGTGCGAAGAAGAAGAAGAAGACGTGCCGCCGTTGCCGTTGTCTTTGGCTCGATTCTGACGGCACACGGGAGATCCGTTGGTCTCGATGGGAACTTGAGTGAAAGTGTCCGGCGACATGGAGACTCTGAAGGAAGCGATAAGGAAAGATCGGGGAGGCGGAGGAGAGTCACTTCTTGATGGTCGGGTTCTCGTAGGTGAAGCCGTCGTTTCCGTTGACTCCGGGCGAGGAGATGCCGTTGACGAGACGCAACATCGGCAGCATTCCGGCGGCGACGATCGAGGTGTCTCTGAAACTCGCAAAGTGTTTGGATTCGATCAGGGAAGAAGAGGGCAGAACGACGAGAGAGAGAGAAGCAGTGAGAGAAGTGTGCATTGTGCATCGGTGCTCATTCCGGCTCACACTGCACTATCCGGTTTCGACGTCGTCGGGAATTCAGAAGACGTGACTGTAGTCTCGACGACGGACACATTCGGGAGTTCCAGTGGATCGAGACGCGTCAGTTGGCATTCGTCGCCGACTTGTGACAGTTTGTACAAAGAGTTGTTAGTTCTAGGGAAAGCGGTTAGTCGGCGGAGGGACTAGAAAACGCACGGTGGCCGAACTCTGCGAGGTCTCACCTTGTGATCAGAAGTCTCTGTCGCATGTACTTCACTGCAGCCAGTTTGATCAGAGAGAGGAAGACGATGCAGAAGCACACGCCCAGGTAGACGTCCATGGCCTTGATGTAGCTGACACGTGGCATCACTTCGTTGTACGAGAAGAGAAGGAAGGTGATGGTCAGGATGATCGAGATCATGTCCTGAAAGATCGGAAGATCAGAAGATCCGAAGATCGGAAGGTCAGAAGGTCTCTGAAAACACGACGAATACCTGGAACGAGGTCTCGTTCTCCATCCACAGAGAGACCCACGAAGTGATGACGACGGCAGTGGAAGGGATGATGAGTTGAAGGAAACAGAAGCCGGCCGCCCGGTTGAACACGAAACAGACGTAAAGACGGGAGTAGTCTCCTGAAGAAAAAGATGAAGAAGACGTCCATCTCAGAAGACGTCGACACACCCGTTGCGTAGCTCTCCGTCCTACTCGTCACAAAAGCCTCTTTGATCTGAAAGTCAGGCAGGCGGATCTTGTGCAGTTTCAGCGATTCGATCTCTCCGGATGACCAGAAATATTTCACTTTGTCTGCGGTGTAGCCGTCTGAAACAGACCAAACTACAGTAATCAATGCAGTTCCCCCTTCCACGACTCACAACTTTCGAAGCCCATTTTGCAGAGTTGCGTGTCAAACGGAAAGAGCGTCAGATCCATTCCGCACGTCAGAATCAGCGAGAGCCGTCGACTGTAGAGGATGCTGCCGTTGTTGCGAAGTCTGAGCAGCGATCGGTGCGTGATCGACTGCCGTCGCGGGTTCTTCGACGAGATCGCGTTGGGGACGAACGTGTCGGGGTGCCAGAGGAAGTTCGAGTAGCTCTCGTGCAGCGAGATCTCCGTCTTGTTCTTGAACTTTGTCTTGCTGTACTTGAGTCGCGGGTCTCGCCACGATTCGCGATAGAACATCTCGATCGAGTAGTCCATCGTCACCTCGGACACCGAGCGGATGTTGCTGACGACTATGGAGACGTTCACGTGCACCGGTCCTTCGTAGCCGTCGTCCGGCACCTGACGATGGTCGTACTTGATGCTCCGCAGGAATTGCAGGAAGTCGTGCGTTTCTCTGCAGATTCCAGGTGGCGTGACGTGGCAGTTGCCATCACTCACCCCTGTTCGAAGATTGAAGCCTTGTCGTAGATGGCGTCGTACATGTCGTCCTGAATCTCCTCGTCCTCCGAATCATCCGCCGAATTCGACTTTTTCCGCAGTCGCAACGCCGCCCGAACACCAGAGCACACCTGCAACACTCGGAAAGTTAGGCCACGAGAACTCGGCCAGCTCCCACTTGTACGGTCTCCATCAAAATGAGAACGGTGAGAACGAAACGCATTCCGGTCATCTTCTGATTTGCATATCGAAAAAGGGAATCTGAAATTTCGGTTTGAGGGGCGATGGGGGGAAAAGAGGAAACAGGGGAAGAGGCGAGAAAAAAGAAAGGAATACGCATGAAGAGTGAGGAGCGAAACGACATGATTTTTTGGTTTATGAGCCCGGTGGGAACTTGACTCCACAAAACCGCGAGATAAACTATCGAATTAGCGGCTTCGAGAGCCGCTTGTTTTCGGCTCCGAGAGCTCGATTGCTCGAGCGATAGGGAGCTCTAGAAAAGTTGGAAATGAGTCTGGAAATGAGAAATGAATTCGAGTGAAGTCGGGTTTCGAAAAAAACGACTTCTTATTACGAAGCAGATAAAGAGGGAGCCGAATGATTCGATTGTGCGCAGAGAAAGATCGTTTGTTGTGGTATTCGCGGGGGGAGAGCATCTGTGTGACGGAAGTGGGAAAACGAGAAGACGTGCTCGGTCACGACTACTCGAGTTGTCATATTTTTATGGGGTGGAGAAGATTGTCAATCACTTTGAAGTTCCCTTCAAGAGCGTTTCCGTTCTTCTTCTTCTTCTCCTCCCTCCTTGACGTCTTCTGTTCCGGAATGCCACTCGGTACATCTTCGGACAACGGACTTTTTTTCGAAAAGCTTTCGGCGGAAAAGAGGGAGGGAATGTGTTATGGGAGGGAAATGGAATGGGATGTAAGGGGGAGAAAGGAGAGAGAGAGAGAGAGAGAGAGAGAGAGAGAGAGAGAGAGAGAGAGAGAGAGAGAGAGAGAGAGAAAGGGGAATGTGTGTGGTTTGATTCGAAAAAATGAGAAATGTCAGTATGGGGGACCATAGGAGAACGGGAACAATGATGAAAGTAGGTAAAGAGCTCTGGAAAACTGAATGTTAGGCCCCTGCCTCGAAATCTAGGTCATTCAATTGCATAGCTGAAGTTTCGAAGCTCGAGGATCTATTTGGATCGAAAACAATCGAACTACTGTCCATGTAGATGAAGTTTGAGCTGAACAAAGATTCACCAACTTTAAATGAGACGAACGAATTCTGGATTGTGAGGAGTTGGGCCATCAGCTATCAGCTGACTGTGTGCACTCCTCAAAGTCCGAGAAAGCTGAAACAGATTATCGATATCTGGATGGGACTGTTTTCACCTCCTCTCTGTCACGTTTTGGGAACGAAATGGGAATAGTGTGTAAATGGCAAAGAAATCTGGAAACGACAAAATGGAGATGGGAAAAATGAGAGTTCTTCTCTTGAAACTGACACCTATTAGATGCTGACCTTGTTATTCATACCCATCCGAATACTTTCGTTTCATGACGTCCGATACAAATTACGGAAAGTTCCCCCCTTCGCTACAGTAACCCATCTCGGTCACCGGTCAGCCGGAGGAAACAAGAAGAAGAAGAAGAGGGAAAAAAGCGGGTGAAAGAGGAACAAACGAGGGTCCGAGAGGGGGGAAAGAAATGTGTATGCGGAAAGAGCAAGATCATAAAATAGAGCTCTTGGTGCTCCGGGCAAAAAGAAGACGATGATCTTCTCTCGGTTCTCTCCGAATCATCACATTCCATGGGCGGCCCGGCGGGTTTTCTTTTTCCCGAAATGAGGTCCCCGGAGAGCAAGATTGAGACAATCGGAAATAGTCGCAAGTTGGGGGGGGAGCGAGAAGCTACTGAAGAACACTTTCAACAAGTTTCCGCCGAAAGGAGACAGAATAGATTTTGAGGGGGGTTTTTGAGGTTTCAGTCTTGTTCCGAGGAAGGGGGGATCTTCCCGAGGGAGTTTCAGGAGGATCTGCTGAAAATGAAGGATGACTGGAAGGATGAGCAGCAGGAAGAAAACAAATAAAAAGAAGAAGAGAGCGGACGGGCGAGGGGACTCAAAATCTCATTTGTGGCTTCCGGAGAGGCTTTCGCTCGACATTTCATTTCATTACCGAAATGTTTGCTCTCGGAGCATTTAATCAAAAACGGCGCGGTGCTGAAAACCTTTGGGGGGAAGGAGTCTAATTGGGACGAGTCCAACGACCGGACGTCTCGGTTTTATATCACACTCTCTCTCTCTCTCTCTCTCTCTCTCTTTCTCTCTTTCTCTCTCTATCTCTCTCTCTCTATCTCTCCGGTCGTTGCGGTCGCTCTCCGAAAGTACTTACTCCCACTCGTTTCGGCTTCTGGAGCAACGGGGGGCGTAGAACAGAAACACATGTGAGAGCATCGGAATGAGGAATGCTCGGCGAGCAAGAGGAACGAGCTGAAGAAAAGGGAGAGGGTCGGAGCGAGAGGGACACAGGAAGAGCCCATCAAATCTGAATGTGGTCAGGAGAATACGACTCAGGTTCACATGAAGAAGAAGAAGAGGGTTCCAGAAGGATCCGACTTCTAATAGAAAACTGATTCTCGGACTGATCCAAAGGATCTCGAAACCTTCATTCCCAAATCGCTTCTCCCTTTCTCGTTCCCACTGATCTTTCCATCTTTTCCTCCTTTTTCAGCCATATAATTTCAGATCGTTTGCAACAAACCCGTTCCTCCCTTTTTCTCGAGCATAGAAGCAATGATCCGTTTGCAAAACGATCGGTTTTATGGCCACTGCGCTTGGTTTTACGATGCGGAGAAGCTGATATTTAAGAGGTGACCGGAAGCCCGTTGAACAAGAAACTCGGTCCGTTCCCTCTGCTGATCCTCAAGGTTTTCAGGAAACGATGCCGTCCTCCTCTCTGCTGCTGCGGCTCGCCGTGGCCTTCTCGCTTCTTCTGCTCGTCGATGCGTTGTACCTGCCGATCGAGCATCAGATTGCGAAGAGAGGCGCTTCGAAGAGTAAGGAGTTCGCACGTGGAAACTCATTGAGATCGACACTTTCAGCTTCGTATGCGTATGCTGATTCGCCGTCTGGAAACGGAGGCAACGGAGGAAACGGCGGAAACGGAGGAAACTCGAGTGGATCTGGAAACGGAGGAAACGGTGGATCGGGTGGGAACGGAGGAAACTCGAGCGGATCCGGCAACGGAGGAAACGGAGGCAGTGGAGGAAACGGAGGAAACAGTTCGGGAGATGGAAACGGAGGGAACGGTGGATCGGGAGGAAACGGAGGCAACTCGAGCGGATCCGGCAACGGAGGAAACGGAGGCAGTGGAGGAAACGGAGGAAACAGTTCGGGAGATGGAAACGGAGGAAACGGAGGATCGGGAGGAAACGGAGGAAACGGAGGAAACTCGAGTGGATCTGGAAATGGAGGAAACGGTGGATCGGGAGGAAACGGAGGCAACTCGAGCGGATCCGGCAACGGAGGCAACGGTGGATCGGGTGGGAACGGAGGAAACGCGAGCAACGGAGTGACCCCGGGAACCGGAACTGGCGGAAATAGTGGATCTGGAAACGGAGGAGACGGCGGCAACGGCGGAAACGGAGGAAACAGTTCGGGATCGGGCAGTGGAGGCAACGGAGGCGACGGAGGAAACGGAGGCAACTCGAGCGGATCGGGAAGCGGAGGAAACGGAGGATCCGGTGGAAACGGAGGAAGCTCGTCTGGAACTGGAAATGGCGGAAATGGAGGCAGTGGAGGAAACGGAGGAAGCTCCAGTGGAACGGGAAACGGCGGTAACGGAGGATCGGGTGGAAACGGAGGAAACTCGAGCGGATCTGGAAACGGTGGAAATGCTGGAAACGGAGGAAACGGCGGAAACAGTTCGGGATCTGGAAATGGTGGAAATGCCGGAAACGGCGGCAATGGAGGCAACTCTAGTGGAAATGGAAACGGTGGAAATGCCGGAAACGGCGGCAATGGAGGCAACTCGAGCGGTTCCGGAAATGGCGGAAACGCTGGAAACGGTGGAAACGGCGGTAACAGCTCGGGAGACGGCAATGGAGGAAACGGAGGAAACGCCGGAAACGGAGGCAACTCGAGCGGATCTGGAAACGGAGGCAACGGAGGATCGGGTGGAAACGGAGGAAACAGTTCGGGATCCGGTAATGGAGGAAATGCTGGAAACGGAGGAAACGGTGGAAACGCGAATTGCGGAAACGGCGGAAACGGAGGATCGGGCGGAAATGGAGGCAACTCCAGCGGATCTGGAAACGGCGGAAACGCCGGAAATGGAGGTAACGGAGGAAACTCGAACGGAGCGTGCAATGCCAACGCGACCACCACTGCTGCTCCGGGAGGAGCCACAACGCCTTCTGGAGGTAACGGAGGATCCACGACGGCTTCTGGAGGTAACGGAGGAGCCACAACGCCTTCTGGAGGAAATGGAGGATCCACGACGGCTTCTGGAGGAAATGCCGGATCCACGACGCCTTCTGGAGGTAACGGAGGTTCCACGACGGCTTCTGGAGGAAATGCCGGATCCACGACGCCTTCTGGAGGTAACGGAGGTTCCACGACGGCTTCTGGAGGAAATGCCGGATCCACGACGGCTTCTGGAGGTAACGGAGGATCCACAACGGCTTCTGGAGGTAACGGAGGATCCACGACGGCTTCTGGAGGTAACGGAGGAGCCACAACGCCTTCTGGAGGTAACGGAGGATCCACAACGGCTTCTGGAGGAAATGGAGGATCCACGACGGCTTCTGGAGGAAATGGAGGATCTACAACCGTGAAGACCACCACTCCTCAAGTCACCACTCCCAAGGCCACCACTCCTCAAGTCACCACTCCTCAAGTCACCACTCCGAAGGCCACCACTCCTCAAGTCACCACTCCTAAGGCCACCACTCCTCAGGTCACTACTCCCAAGGTCACCACTCCTCAAGTCACCACTCCTAAGGTCACCACTCCGGCTGCTCCGGCCACGAAGCCCGCTGTCACCACTCCGGTCGCTCATCCGACCACTCTGAAGTCGACCAAGAAGCCGCATCACCCAGGTATCCGCTCTCTTCACTGTTGACGCCTTCTTCCCCTGACACTGTTCGATTCCAGATTCTTGCGAGCACTCAACGAAGCGACCACACCATCCGGACTCTTGCGAAGACGAGGGACACCATCACTACGGAGGCGGCTACGGAAAGGGCGGCAAAGGACCGTACTACGGCGGCGGCGGAAAAGTGATCGTGATCGGAGCCGAGAAGCCGAAGAAGGCCTAGAAAAAGGCGCGTATTTTTCGAGATAGATTGGGCATAAAAGTAATAAAAACTTTCTTGCATTCGCCCGAAATCGAAGGAGACCGTGTCACTTTTACTGCCCAAGCAAAACAACCAATTTTCCAGAGGGTAATCTTCCTCTCCTGACTAGTTCTTTTTTCGCTTCTCTTTCTGCCAAACGGATCGTGGTTGTGTTCTCAAAGTCAGTTATTATTCCGCTCTCTCTCTCATTGTTTCTTTCTCAGTCTGTACAAGCGAATCATTTGTTTTCCCGCCACCGCAATGCCGAAACGACGGCGAAAACGAAAAAAGAAACATTGTCGTTTCGCGATCCAGACGTTTGTTCCACTTTCTTATCATATCATCTCTCTCTTTCTGTATCATCGAAAATCGGGCAAGAAGAAGAAGCCAGAAGATCCCTCTTCCCATCTCTCGATAGAGCGCACTTCCTTCAAGTAGGTCTCTTCTGATTCCTATCAATAGAGCGCACTTCCTCTTCGAATGCTAAGTGGTCAAAAAGAGACGCAGACGGAGGGGAAACCCCGCCGAAAAAACCGTTCAAAAGACGAAGAGAAACGGGTTGTCGTTGCGAGACCGCGAGGAACCTTCTTATCACGCATACGGCATACCTGCTTCTCTTTTCCCGCAAAAAACGTTATGGGCAAGAAGGAGGGAGAGTGTCAGGATCCTCCCGTAACGGGCCGATCAGAACAGGTCTTCGCCCTCTTGCCGCCTTTCTTCGTATTTCCTAATGTGTTCATCATTCGGGAGGCGCATCCATCCTCCCTCTCTCTCTCTCTTTCTCTCTCTCTCTCTCTCTCTCTCTCTCTCTCTCTCTTTCTCTCTCTCTCTTTCTCTTTCTCTCTCTCTCTCTCTCTCTCTCTCTCTCTTTCTTTCTTTTTCTCTCTCTTTCTCTTTCTCTTTTTCCACAACGCTCCGCCCCGTTATCCTCTCCACCTTTCTGGAGTTCAGACGGAAACGCGCTCCATCGTGAATGTTCCACTTGCTTTGCCAAACTCCTTATCAGTCGGATCCGCTATTATGTTCATTTTGGCGATTGTCACTACTGGTTCAGCGCGCGAATCACTTTTTGGTTTTCAGCCTTCCATTCTTCTTCTCATTCCCCCTTTTTCCGCGCGTTTTGAGCCTTCATCGGATTTTTCTTCAACTTCCAGATGACCTACTTTCTCTTTCTTCTCTTCTTCGTCTTCGTTCGGTTTTCGGAAGAAACCGACGGGTTCAAGGGTCTCTACGAGACTTCTGGCTTCCATTGTTACAGCCGGTAAGTGCGCTCCATCGGCCTCTTCCACTTTTCTCGATCCTCAGAGATTCCATGAGACTGCCACGTCATCTGCATGGAAAACCACAGACAACGGATCCCCCGTTCGATTTGTCGGTTTTCGATAATTTGGGGAAACGAGTCGAGAGCTACGAAATCGGAAAGATTTACACAGGTGATTTGAAATTCCCGCCCGAACAGACTTCGCTGCGTAGCGACTCAGCCCAATCAGTTTGTTGATACGGAGACTTTCAGTGAAACTGGAGGCGTACGTGCACTTCCGAGGCGTCATGATCCAGCCACGTTTGTGCACGCCTTCTGGAGAAATCATCGGCTCGTTGCGAGGCGGAAAGTTCATCGAGGACGATCAGTTCGAGACTCACGGTAGGCCGCAAACGCGCTCTACTGAACTTTTCGAGTGTCCCCTTTAGGAATCGGATTTCATCAGTGTGGCAGACTTATTACGAACGACTCTCTGACACATACCAGCGATGACAAGAAATTTTTGGCGGAGGCGAAATGGCAAGCCACTCACGATGTCGGCAACGTGCAATTTGTGTGAGTGTCTCGTTTCTCTCGCTCGCCGACAGCCCGCATATTTTTTGCCTCGAATCTTGCGAAATTGTGCGGAGAGATGGCCGAGCGGTCCAAGGCGCTGGTTTAAGGCACCAGTCCCTTCGGGGGCGTGGGTTCGAATCCCACTCTCTTCAGTTCTTTTTCCATTTTCCAGCGCCACAATCGCCACCGAGAACGTGTTATACTGGGAGAGATGGCGTCCAAGACACGCGTTTCTGAAGGGTCCTTACCAGAAGTACTCTCGTCAAGATCCCAACATTTTCATCTTCAATTTGGAAAAAGATCTGGAGCAGCGATCCGAGGAGAAAGTGGTCACCTCGGAGCCAGTCCTCCCATCTCAACATCCGCTGTTCGAAGAACAAAAAGAGTTTTTGAAAGGGAAAATGATAAAGATGGCCGCCGTCACGATGCCTTCGGAGACGTCGGAGAATTCTGAAGACGTCTTCGACTTTGACGGCGCCGAGTTCGAGAAGTCGATGAGCACAGAGCCGGCCGGCAAGAAGATTCAAGTAACGGCGGCGAGTATGATGATGGGCGAGAAGACGGAAGTCACGAGGATTCCCGAGATTACGGTAGGTCCGTTTTGCAGTTCGGGCAGTTAGTGTAGCCGGTTGCAGCACTCGTCCAAGTTCCTCATTGAAAAGCCGACAGAGTCCTCGTTCATGTTCGGCCGCATGTTCAAGAAGTTCGCGCCGTTGAACGACACCGTACTGCGGGAGGACGACTTGAAGTTTCTCAACTCTCACGCTCACCATTTGCAACACGATTTCGTGGACAATGATCTCGAAATGGAGGGTTCGGTGACTTGAAAAGACACTGAAAGAGCCCGTTTGCTTGCAGAAAAGTGTCAGGAGAATCCGTGCGAGAACGGTGGCCGGTGCTCCGTGAGCAAAGGAGCAGTGCTCTGCCAGTGTGCTCCGGGCTTTGCGGGTCACAATTGCTCCGAGGTGGACAAGTGCGTCGAGCATCAGTGCGAGAACAACGCGACGTGCGTCAACGACCGAAAGTCGCCGACGGGCTACTCGTGCAAGTGTCACAACGGAACCGTGGGCAAGTTGTGCGAGAGTGAGTGGCGTGGCCTAGCTTTCCCTCTTCCACCGACCTCATTCTGCAGTCTCGTGTCCCGCGGACCAGTGTCAGAACGGCGGACAGTGCTATCTGAACACTTTCGGAAAACTCGCGTGCAAGTGTGTTTCGGGAACGACGGGACGGCGATGCGAACGCGAGATCAACGAGTGCGGGTGGAACAAGTGCCAGAACGGAGCCAAGTGCGTTGATCTGTTCAACGACTACAAGTGCGCGTGCTCCGACGGATGGATGGGACGCAATTGCGAAAGTGAACCGAGAAAAGATGAAGAGAGACCGAGAGTGAGCAACTTGTTTCAGGACCTTGCAAGGACATTTACGGTTCGTGTCGAGTGTGGAAGCGCGAGGGACAGTGCGAGCTGATGAGCAACACCACCGACTTTTTCGACGTGAACTGTGCCGCTTCGTGCGGAGTCTGCACACAGCTCGCGAATTCGACAGGTGAGGCGGCGGAGCGGTCGCGTCGCGGTTCTTGAGAAACATCAGTTTTGACGTGGAATGTCTGTGACGAGGCACTTTCATTTCTGACGTGAAGTGAAATGGCATGACATGTAACTATCATTTCTGACGTGGAATGAGCTGGCATGACAGGGCACTGCCATTTCTGGCGTGGAATCATCTGTCCATGACGTGGCATTGTCCTTTCTGGCATGGACATGCATGTCGATCGTATTCGTTTTCCAGATGACTACCTTCCGCTTCAACCGATTCTCCTTCCGTTCGCATGGCTTCTCGGCGAATGGCACTCGACGATCAAAGGATGGAACAACCACACGACGGACTATCCGGCCGACATGGACGGCATGGCCTACAACGAAACCGTCACTTTCGCCGTCGCCCCGTCGCTCAGCTTCGGCACTCCGTACATCAATTACACGTGAGATCCGCGTCTACCGTAACCAATTCACTGCCTCTTTTGTAGTGCCACGATGACAAGTCTCGAAGATCCATCGAACGTCCATCAGTACTCGGGATTCCTGACGATTCAGCAGTACAAAGAGGACAATCAGACAACCGACCGGGGCGCCCTGACTACAGTAAGCAACACGGGACTCATGATGATCGAGGAGGGCGATGTGCTCGACGAGAAGACGTCTTCTGAAGGCGCGCCGACGCTCATGCTCACTCCGACCTACCAGCACTTCAAGACGGGCTCGCGGAGCCCGACGCGCCATCCGGAACGGAGCAAACGATGGTTCACTGTGAAGAACAAGCGGCTGATGCAGTACATGGTGCGGGAGTTCAAGGGACGGACTCACAAGTTCACCAAGATCTACAAGAAGACCGTCGAGTTCAAGTATCTCTGATACACCTCCTCCCATTCCCTTCTTCTTCTTCTTCTTCGCAAAAGTGCCAATTGTCTAGTCATTCCCATTTTTCGTTAACTTTTTAAATGCGTGCAATAATAACATCACCTAATAAATGCTTTTATTCGTAAACGTCGCGACTACTCTCCACGTCTTCAGAGTCGTTCAAGAATCTCAACCAGTTCACACAACAGAAGAGTGGTATCAGAAGCACGGGAATCAGAGCGATGAACCATCCGAGTATGTCGAAGATCGGCGGGTACACGTCCGGTTTTCCCATGTACGGGTAGTCGCGGATGAACGAGAGCGCCACGAGAACCTGCAGAATAAGAAGGTTTCCGAGCCTGAATGGCCCAATCGGACCATCTAGGCCGGACGGCCTATCCGGACTGCATGGTCTCGCTCCCAGTTACTCACAATGGCAATCAGCGGCGAGATGCACATCCAATTGATTGTAAAGTAGGGAGAGTGTGGGCCAATCCATTTGGTGAGCTCGCTTCTGGGCTCGCCGAGCACAGCCACAATGTCCGCGCGGAAATTGTGACGTCCGTACAAGTACATGATGACGACGAGCTCGAAGAAAATGGTGCAGACCGAGGAGAAGCCGGCGGCGTACTCGTCGAACAGCTCGAACCAATAGATGCCCGCCTGAACGTCGTCAAGATTCGTCTGAAAGCGTTCGGGACTCTGCCACTCACTCTCGTCGAGAAAACGATTCCGAGGGCGGAGAGGACGAGACACCAGATGCCGACGACGAGCCACTTCTTGCGGCGAGCTCCCGGAATCTGATCGTAGAGACACGAGCAGAACACCTCGACCATCGCGATTTCGGAGCTCGCGCCGAGCAAGAAGAGCATCAGGAAGAAGAGGAAGCTCCAGAGCCACGGAAGCGGCATCTGCGTCATGGCCTCCGGGTAGACGACGAACGCGAGCGACGTGCCCGAGCGGACGACTTCAGGCACGGTGACGCCGCGTTGGGTGGCCAGGAAGCCGAGTGTCGAGAAGACGGCGGCGCCTCCGACGAGCGACATCACCGTGTCGCCGACGATGACGATGCACGCGTCGCGGAAGACGTTGTTCCGCTTCTTGCTGTACGAGGCGAGCGACATGAGGCCTCCGTGGCCGAGAGCCAACGAGAAACACAGCTGTTTCAGCGCCTCGGTCCACGTTTTGAAGTGCAACAGTTTGCTGTAATCCGGCTTTCCAAAGTAGTAATAGAGACCTTCGGAGGCACCTGGCGAGGGACTAGGATTTGGGGGGAAAGTTCGGCCACCTCACCTTCCAGTGTGATGCCGCGAACGAAGAGAACGACGACGATGACGTAGGGCAGAAGGACGGAGACGTAGGCGATCTTTCCGATGATCCGGTTGCCTTTGACGATTCCGAGGCCCGTCAGAATCCAGCAGACGCTCATCGAGAGGAAGAACGGCCAGTTGATCGAGTCAAAGTGCAGAAGACCGTCGGACGGATCGACGATGTAGCTTGTGAAGTACTGCTCGGTGGCACTCACCAGAGTCACGTTCTCGAGTTCCGACCCATTCCGACACAAACCTGAAACACTTTCTTCGAATCAATCGAGAGCTGGATGGCCTAGGAGCACTGGTGCGTTTTCTAGGCCATCCGGTTTTGCCACGTGCCCTCGACGAAAAACGTGTCGTTGTGGCGGCACTCGGTCTTCTGGCGGATCATGTCGATGCAAGTGCTCGCGTCGTTCCACGCGTTGTCGCATCGTGTCCACGTGGCGAAGTGGCCGCGCAGAATGTTGACGAGGTAGATCGAGATCCACGAGACGAGCACAATGTAGTAGATGGCGACGATCGCCGACACGAACACGCCCATCCAGCCGACGCCTTCGAGAGTCCGACGGACTTTGCGGTAGATCAGAGGAGGGCTCGTCCGATGGAACTGCCCGACGAGGAACTCGAAGTAGAGCGACGGGAAGCCGAACAGCGCGGCGCACGTCAGGTAGGGGATCAGAAAGGCCGAGCCGCCGTTCTCGTAGGCACGCGTCGGGAAGCGCCAGATGTTGCCGAGTCCGACGGCCAGGCCGAGACACGTGAGCACGAACTCCACGTTGTTCTGGAATCCCTCGCGATCCTCGTCTTCCTCGGAGATCTCATCAGAAGACGTCGGGCTCACGGAGCCTCTCTTCGGATCTTGCTCACTGTGTTCCGTTTCTTCCGTCTCTACCTCCATTGACGACATGTTCGGGCGAAACTAAAAGGTTTCCCGTCAAACTTACCCAGACTGATGCTGCCACCTATCTTGAGAAAAGAAGGTTCACGTTAGAGTAAGAGAAAATTCTAGGTTTATAGAAGGTTTGTGATGACAATATGAAAATTATATATATATCTGAAGAGGGGTTTGGGTGCAATGATAAAACAATCTAGATATCTGTGTGCGCTATAATTGAGAGAGAGGGGAGAATTTTTTAAAAACCGGGAAAAGACAACGGTGTACGCGATACATATGAGTAATGCAATAGAAATCTGAAAAGGGAAAAAAGGGAAGGGGAGCAAAGTTGAGCAAAATATGGCAAGAAATCTAGAAGGCGATCCTTCTTCTATTCCTCGTCCTCGGCATCCGAAGAGTGAACGGATGGACGACGCGAAGTGGCCGCAGACGGCACTTTGCCCTCGTTCTCGCGGATAATCTTGTCGACACCGTCGGGATGGAGACGTTCCAGGGCCATGCGGCGGCAGTCTCTGAAAAACAAATGTATACGGAGTTCTCATAAATGTTCGGACTTCGGAACCTGCGGACGAGACTAAAAGTTCTAAGCGATCTCAAACATCACATCCTTACCGATAGAAAACTCCCAAGTTCTGCCAGTCGAGGAGAGCCGAAAGACCCTCGGTAGCGTTGCGAAGAATGATGCGTTGACGGCGAGATTGACCGCAGAAGTCGTACCTAAACGATTCTGAGTTTTCTCTTCTTTACCTTCATCCAAGAACGACTCACATGGACTGCGCGAGCTGCTGAACAGACTCCTCCGCGGACTTGTGTCGTCTGTCGATGACGTAGATTCCCTTCTGCTCGTGATCCTCGACGTGCTCCTGCATGAAGCATCCGAAGCCCGAGAGGTTCGTCGAAACGGACGGAATGCCCATGACTGTGCATTCGGCTGGTGTGTATCCCCACGGCTCGTAGTACGAGGGGAACACGCCAAGATGGCAGCCACGGACGAAATCTTCGTAGTCAAGACCAATTAGTGGAGAGACTGAGGAGAGGAACTCTGGATGGAAAACGACTTTCACACGGTCCTCAGGCTTATTGAACAGTGCTGTTCGGCGAAGGGCAGCAAGCACCGGATCATCCGGGCAGATCATGTTGTGAGTGCAGATAGGCGGGAGGCTCGAGTTGTGCAACGACATGATGCATCTCTTGAGGAGGATGCTGTCAGCCGGCGAGAGCAGCTCCTCTGGTTCCGGAAGGTGTCCCTGGAGGCAGATGTCGAAGATGCGCTGTCCGACCTTCTCCTTGATCCGATCGACGGCTTCCTTCAACTGCTTTGTGACAGCCTGTCCTTTCAGCGATTCGACGTTAAACGAGTTGGCAGGAGCCGGGTAGATCAAGAATGCGACCACAGTGACTCCCATGTGTCTCGGATCGGTAGTCGTCTGGAGATAGTGGTTCAGACGAGCCAACGACTCGATGAACATGTCTCCGCCCTTATTCGAAAACTCGTATCGTCCAGCGGTGAAGAAGTAGAGCGTCTTGTCGATGTCAAAGTCGAGATGCCCGTGGAAGTGCCCGCGGATGAACTGATTGATCTTCTCCTTGTTCTGCGCGTGAAGATTCTGGAACTCGTGCAGAGCAGCGAACTTGACAACGTTCAAGCCGTTCGGAGTGAGAACATCGGGCTTGCGGCACAGAAAGTGCTCCGCTTCGAGCCCCGTGATCTCAGAGACTGTCGTGAAGACGTGCGCCGTCTGGCAAGCAGCACGCTCCAGGCAGTACTGATGGTAGATCTTTCTTTTTCCGGCCTCCGCGTCCAAATCGAAGCTATCCAGGTTGTTGTACAAATCTGCACCGCCCGCGCACAGATGACGTCCCAAGAGAGTTGCGTGAGTTGTGTAGACCGTTGCGATCTCCAACTTCCACAGTCTGGTCATCAGAAGACCCACGCCGGCTTGCCACTCGTGGAAATGAGCGACGACGAGCGGCCGGTAGCTGGTGACGGACTCGCGGAAGTGCTGCAGGAAGATGGCAACCATGAACCCGAGAATGACGGCGTCGTTCGACTCGATGTCCTCGTGCGGGATTCCAATCTTGCACTTCTCGAACAATTCATGCTTCCACTCGTTCATTTTCACCGCTCCAGATCCCAAATCGAACAGAATTACTTTCGGATAGCCCTCGATCAGCCACCGTCCGTACATACACCGGAACCCGTCGGCTTGGAAGCGCTTCATAGCGGCGCGGATCGTGCGGTTCTCCGGTTCGATCGGATCCACCTCCAAACGCCATTTTCCGTCCTTCATCGGGCCGAACATGCAGTATTGATCGCCGAGTTCTTCCGTACTGATCTGAGCCTTGCTTCGCAGCACCGTGTAGATTCCGCCGACCTGGAAATGCATTTCAGAAACTTTCAGTTTCTCAGAAACTGAACCAACCTTGTTGGCGACCTCCCAAGCGCACTCGAACACGAAACGACCCTCTTCACGGGCGCTCTGGCCGGCGTCCATTTCGACGACTTCCTCCTCATCCAGATCCTCGCCGGCGATCGTTTTCGCGATCTGAAAATGCTCGTTTTGGCAACAAAGTAGTAGAATTCGTTGTTCGTTTTCACTCTTTCTTGCCAGAGTTTATCAGTAAATACGATTTCACGGCGCCTATCATTTTACCTTTGTCGATGACAAGTTTCTGGGCATACGTCCGTGATCCGGCATTTCGTTGAGTGTCTTTTCCCCTGGAAACGTTATAAATTCGTGTTGCAAAGAGGAAAAATGAGAGACAACTGCGAGAGAGACGAGAAAAGGTCCATCGTGACGTCACCGCGACAACATGTGGTGCCAAAATTGAAAAACAGACGGAAAATGAGAAGAAAAGAGCTTTGATCCGATAATATCACACGGTTCTGTCGATTTTTGAAGGTTTCCAAGTCGGTGTCCGTTCAAAAAACACTCTTTCGCCGCGAAAATACAAACAAGTCGGCTATTCTCCGGCATCATCAGGTCAAACACGTGCTTATCACTCTCGCAATGATAAGAGATCGTTTCGCTACGCGGGCCTCGGCAAAAACGTAAACAGCAGCAGCAAGAATGATAAAATTCAGAATTCCGATGGGACTAGATATTTCGAGAGAAAGAAAGAAAACGAAGAGTGCGGCCCTCTGCAGCTTCTTCTCGTTGTTGTGTTCTTTTCGTTCTTTCGACTGGCGCCATGAGAAGAGACGCAGGGGAAGCGAAAGAGTGTGCGAAACGGAGATACGGCAGACAGGTCGACTAAAAAACGAGCAAGAAACGTGACAAACGGGCGGATTTGAGATGCAGGATGCCGTTTCTCTGGGTCTCGAGACTCTCGAGAGGGTCTTGACCTTCTAGAAGTTTCCCAAAGTCTCTAGAAATGGAATTCTACGCCAAAGAACACAATCTAGCAGAGAACTGAACTGATAAACATCGAATTGAAAAAGAGGGGGAAGGGAATCGACCGATTCCTATTTACTCGCTGTTTCTCTCTAATGATAGCGATAAAAACGAATCGGATCGCATTCCGACGGGTGGTTTCTTTCATCTTTTTAACCTTGCCTAATCCGATAATTAATCAGCCTTCTAAACATTCGAATGGGAACATTTCGGGGGTCTCTCAGTGACCCTCGAAAGTTCCAATAGCCCAATGACTCATGTTTTCCGATTTCGCCGGTTCGAAAGATGTTCGTTGATGATTACTGGATATCGAATCCAAAATGATTTTACATTTCGGTTTGTTACTCAACGTAGCCGTCTTTCTTCTCGTCAACTGTAACGTTTTCGTGAGAATTGCTCGAGAAACGGGCGGTTTCCTGCAGTTTACCAGTTCAGGATGATCCACCGCCACCTCGAAGACGTCATACTCCGCCACCCGTCGTGATCCGGATGCATTCGTCCTCGCGGTCACGCAGGAAAAAACACAAGTCGGAAAAGAAGAAGAAACGCAGCACTCTACCCATTACGAGTGATTTTTGTGCTAAAAACGAGACTACATAAGGAAAAACTATTTCAGCGGACCCAAAAATGAAGCCGAGAGAATGCAATGACAACGAAACCGTCGACGAGACGCCGTCCAATTGGGGAGAATTGGACGCTACGTTCACGGTGCTGATTTTTGACTTTATACGAGACTTTTAGTGGAAAAATGGAAAAAATTAAATCCGTTTTGTGAAATTGTGGAGAAAATGGGGTGAAAATCAAGACAAAATCATCAAAAGTCGAAATGAAACGAATGAAAAAATGCCAGAAAATTCGAAAAACATCCGGCGGGAACCGTACTTTAAAGGAGCACGACTGTTTCTGTGCGCCGGGTTTCGCAACGAATCGTTTTTTTTTGCAGAAATCGCCACACAAAAAGCATTGAACTTTTTTCACTTGTTTTTATTATTTGCAACGAAATAAATTCACTATTAATAACACTGTTTATTACATTCGAAAATAAAAAAAGAGTTTCTATTTGGGGAGATCTTTACAAACGACGACGCGCAGTTGAAGTTCCCAGAAGCAATCCGAGTGGACGCACATTTTGTTCGGCATCTGATGGAAGTCCGTCTCGAGCGGTTTCTGGCACACAGCGCACTGGAAACAAGTGGGATGCCACGTGGCATTCAGCGCCTCGCACAGGTTCGATTTGATGAACTCTCCGCAACCTGCAAGAACGCTCCATCGAGAATTCGATCCAGGAGGACAAGAGAACCTTTGCAAACCGGACGAGTCGTTTTGACGTGGCACTCGGAGCACAAAATGATTCCGTTTTGAGGGACGCATCTGAAAATTGCATAAGTCCACCTTAAGGGGAGACTTGGTGGGTTACGGTACCTTTCGCCCTCGTTGATCCGACAGTTGCACAAGTCGCACAGAAGATGGTTCACGTGCCAAACTTTGCCGTTCGCTAGAATGGCCGGCTCTTCGCCGAGTTTCACAAAACAATGGCCGCACTCGTTCATCGCGCAATGCGCCCCCCGAGAGATCGGATATCGATCGATCGAAAAGTGCCACGTGGCAAACTACCGTACGAAACGTGAACTTTCGGGGAATCAGCCGCTTTTCGGGCGGCTTTTCTCGTTTTCTGAAAGCAAACTGTGCGGCTCTTTGAAACGGAATGTCATCGGAACGTAACATTACGGATGCGGATCGCGAGTGTCCGAAGAATATCGATTTCGATGTGAAAGTGGAAAAGTCGGTGAAGGACCTGAAAACGATGCAGCCGGTTGGGAAACGCGGAAGAATCGATAATCGATCGATATTGTTTCAGGGAGACTCGCTGGGAAAACACTGGAAAGTGGTTCGGGCGATCGCTTCGGAGAAGGGCTTCAACACGATCTACGTGGCCGAGCACGTGCAGAAGAAGAAAATGGCGGCCATCAAAGTGGGCTGAAGGGAGCGCGCTCCATCGAGAATCACTCTTACAGGTCGAGAAGAAGAACGACCCGGTCAAGATGCTGCAATTCGAACTTTTCGTCCTGTTGGCCGTCGAGAAACAGAACAAGAACAAACAGTTTTGCAAGTGCGTCGCGGTCGCGTCGCGGCTCCCGACCAATGCGTTCTTGCAGGGTTTACGAGAAGGGCAACGAGAAAGACTACAACTGGATCGCGATCACACTGTGCGGTCGGAATCTGCGTGCGTTGCGGAAGCGGCAGCCGGGCGGAAAACTGTCGGTGGCGTGCGGACTGAGTGTGGCCCAGCAGTGTCTTAAAGGGCTCGAAGAGCTCCACCGCATGGGATTCATTCACCGCAACGTGGCGCCGTCCGTGTTCGCCATCGGAAACTACACGGGCAACAATCCCGAAGAGCTGAGAAACGTGGGCGCGCGGCGGTCGCGTCGCGGCTCGCACCTTGTCACTTTCAGATCTACATTCTCGATTTTGGCTTCGCCCATCAGTATCAGAAGAAGGACGGAACACTGAATCCGCCGTCGGCGAAGCCGTGGAAGTACGTGGGAAGTCTGCGTCACATGCCACGTGCCGCCTACTCGAACGTCGAGTTCAGTCGGATGGAGGACCTCGAGATGTGGTTCTACATGACTGTCGAGCTCGTCAAAGGATGCCTTCCGTGGGCCCATTTCAAAGTGAGTGCGGTGGAGCGCGTTCGCATCTCCCCGGCTCTTTTCCAGAAGTCGAAAGACGTGGCCGACTATCAGAAACTGTGTCGGAACGGGCTCTATCTGCGTGAAATGCTCGGCGGCCTGCCTCCGGAATTCGTCGATATCATGGCGATGGTAAGTGCGCTCCATCGCACTTTGCCCACACAAACCGTCTCTTTCTCTATTCCAGATTGACAAACTCTCGTACACGGACACTCCGAAATACAATGAAATTTACGGACTGCTCACGAATGCGATCCTTTTCAGTGGCAAGAATGTATATTTCAGCAATTCTCGCACAAGTTTTCTGAAAACGTTGACTTTCAGGAGTTTCCGTACGATTGGGAGGAATCGGAAATCGACGATTTCAAAAATCCGAAGAAGCCGTCCGCGGAGGCACCGAAATGAATCAGCCAATGAACGGTTTATCGATGGAGACAGAAAATGTATTTCTCGAACGCTTTTTGGGACTCTTCCAGGTGTTACTTTCACGAGAAATGCACACAGAACATTGTGAATGTGATTGAATTTGCATTTCTCGAACCGTTCGACAGGTGATCACCAGAGTTGCATGGGATTCCGTCTCCGCCTTCCTGATTGCAACCTGTAGATCGTGACTGTCGATTCTTTGAATGTCTTTTGTCTGTGTACTTTCCTCGTCTGCCTCTCGGAACGGAAACCGAGCCATCGCAGTCTTTTTCCGTTAAAAAGTGTCTGGTCCCTTGTTTTTGCCAGATGCGTCCCCAGTTTAGAAGTGAGCTCTCACTGTAGTTCTTTGCGATTTGGCCACAAAGGGTCACATTTCCGACACCTCTCCAGTTTTATGGCCTCCTCATTGTATACAGTCGACTGTCGGTCGTCACTTCTCCAGCCACGCCTCCGACATTTGACTCCGCCCCCTTTCGTCGAGGCAATCGGAAGACAGTTAGTCGGCCGTTCGCATCGAATCACTCGTCTCATTTTCTGTTCTTCTTAATATTTCGTGCAGTTTACTTCCGTTTTTTCTATTATAGGATCGCGAAAAGCGCAGAGTCCGCAGTTCCGCCCCCAGGCGGGTCTCGAACGGATATTGGCGAAAAAATGCGTGCGCCTTTAAACAAATTGTTTTGTTCGCTTTTTTTCTCAAATAAACTCTGTTTTTCGTTGTTTTCGCTCAATTTTTTCGCAGAAAACGGGAATTTTGATGATAAATATTTCGATAACCATTTTCCAATCAATTAAAAAAAAAATCGACTGTGTAGCCATCAAATTCCGCCCGTGTTAGTGCTGCGCGTTGCATATTTTTCGTTTTTCTGCCATCGACGGTTCGTATTTTTTGAAATCTGTTACATTTTTTGTTTTGTTTTCAGGATGAACGATCGGAGAAACTTGCAAATGATCTGAGAGACCGGACAAACGACAGAATGATGGAAAAGGATGAACGGAACGGAAACGAAGCGGAATCGACTCAATTGATGACAGATTAAGCGAACGGGAACTCGACATTGGATTTTTTGCGGTTAGAACGGAAAAAGAATCGATATTTCTTCTCCGCCCAACTTTGGTTCAGATTTCTCGACGCCGTCGACCAATTCATCAGTGTCGGCCGGGCAGACGACTCGTTTTCGTCAGATGAAAAACAGAGTTTATTTGAGAAAAAAAGCGAACAAAAAAATTTGTTTAAAGGCGCACGCATTTTTTCGCCAATATCCGTTCGAGACCCGCCTGGGGGCCGACCTTCGTCAGTGAGAAAAAACGACTGCTGTTGTCGAAAATTTCTGATTTTCTTCGAAAATTAAGGCAATTCTCCCCCTCCAGTGATTTCCTTCATTTTATTTATTTCTCTCCTCTTTTTCCCTTTTCTCTTCTATTAAACGTTTCCTATCTTTTTCCAACTTTATTAATTTTTGTTTGTTTTCGAGAAATGCGAAGAAAAATGGCGCAATGAAGCTGCGAAGTTGTTGTTTCAGACCGAATGGATATAAAAAGTGCAAAAGCCCTCTTCCTATGCTAGCCCGGCGAACCGCCCGGGGGGGAAAGAAAGAGGGCGGAACGCCGAACTAGCCCCTAACCCCGCTCTCACCGTGCGGGAACGGCGCGGCGACAGGACAGTCCCGAGGGGGACCGTCCGTCGACGCTTGGCTCAAGGCAGTCCGAGGGACCGTCTATCATCGCCCGCCGCTCAGGAGCCTTTCTCCGTCATCACGGCTACCGCTCAAGGGCCGGAACCCTATCATCGCAGGCAACGGTACCGCTCAAGACACAGAGTGCCAATCATTGCAGCGTGCGCACCCACCGGGTTTTGATCCCGGGGCTCTCGGCCTGACGGTCGAGCGCTCTACCACTAAGCTATGGGTGCACGCCGAAAACAGTGCGTGTTGGGAAAAAAGAGGAAAGAGGAAGGAAAGACGTGACTGACAGGGTCCCAATAGAAGGAAAGAAAAAATTCCAATGAGGAAAAAAAAGAACCAAATTCCAAATAAAAAAGAACCAAATTTAAAATAAAGAAACAAATTTAAAAAAAAAGAAACAAAATTTAAAAAAAAAGAACCAAATTAAAAAAAAGAACCAAATTTTTAAAAAAAGAACCAAATTTAAAAAAAAGAAACTAATTAAAAAAAAAGAAACAAATTTAAAAAAAAAAGAAACAAATTTTGAAAAAAAAGAACCAAATTCCGAAAAATAAAGAAACAAATTCCGAAAAATAAAGAAACAAATTTTAAAAAAAAGAAACAAATTTAAAAAAAAGAAGAAACAAATTTACAAATTTAAAAAAAAGAACCAAATTTAAAAAAAAGAACCAAATTTAAAAAAAAGAAACAAATTTTAAAAAAAAAGAACCAAATTAAAAAAAAGAACCAAATTCCGAAAAAAAAGAAACAAATTTAAAAAAAAAAGAACCAAATTTAAAAAAAAGAAACAAATTTTTAAAAAAAAGAACCAAATTTCGAAAAAAAAAGAAACAAATTTTAAAAAAAGAAACTAATTTAAAAAAAAGAAACAAATTAAAAAAAAAAAGAACCAAATTTAAAAAAAAGAAACAAATTTTAAAAAAAGAAACTAATTAAAAAAAAAGAAACTAATTTAAAAAAAAAAGAACCAAATTTAAAAAAAAAGAAACAAATTTCGAAAAAAAAGAAACAAATTAAAAAAAAAAGAACCAAATTTAAAAAAAAGAAACAAATTTTAAAAAAAAGAAACAAATTTAAAAAAAAAGAAACAAATTTTAAAAAAAGAACCAAATTTTTTAAAAAAAGGAACAAATTTTGAAAAAAAAGGAACAAATTTAAAAAATAAAGAAACAAATTTAAAAAAAAAAGAATTAAATTTCGAAAAAAAAAAAAGAAAAAATTCAAAAAAAAAAGAACCAAATTTCGAAAAAAAAAAGAAAAAATTCCAAAAAAAAAAAGAATTAAATTTCGAAAAAAAAAGAAAAAATTCAAAAAAAAAAGAACCAAATTTCGAAAAAAAAGAAAAAATTCCAAAAAAAAAGAATTAAATTTCGAAAAAAAAAGAAAAAATTCAAAAAAAAAAAGAACCAAATTTCGAAAAAAAAGAAAAAATTCCAAAAAAAAAGAATTAATTTTCGAAAAAAAAAAGAAAAAAATTCCAAAAAAAAAGAACCAAATTTCGAAAAAAAAAAAAGAAAAAATTCCAAAAAAAAAAGAACCAAATTTCGAAAAAAAAGAAAAAATTCCAAAAAAAAAGAATTAAATTTCGAAAAAAAAGAAAAAATTGAAAAAAAAAAAGAACCAAATTTCGAAAAAAAAGAAAAAATTCCAAAAAAAAGAACCAAATTTCGAAAAAAAAGAAAAAATTGAAAAAAAAAAAGAACCAAATTTCGAAAAAAAAGAAAAAATTCCAAAAAAAAAGAATTAATTTTCGAAAAAAAAAGAAAAAAATTCCAAAAAAAAAGAACCAAATTTCGAAAAAAAAAAAGAAAAAATTGAAAAAAAAAAAGAACCAAATTTCGAAAAAAAAAGAAAAAAATTCCAAAAAAAAAGAACCAAATTTCGAAAAAAAAAAGAAAAAATTCCAAAAAAAAAAAAGAACCAAATTTCGAAAAAAAAAAAGAAAAAATTCCAAAAAAAAAGAATTAATTTTCGAAAAAAAAAAGAAAAAATTCCAAAAAAAAAAGAACCAAATTTCGAAAAAAAAAAAAATTCCAAAAAAAAGAACCAAATTTCGAAAAAAAAAAAAAATTCCAAAAAAAAAGAACCAAATTTCGAAAAAAAAAAGAAAAAATTCCAAAAAAAAAAGAACCAAATTTCGAAAAAAAAGAGAAAAAATTCCAAAAAAAAAAAAACCAAATTTCGAAAAAAAAAAGAAAAAATTCCAAAAAAAAAAGAACCAAATTTCGAAAAAAAAAAGAAAAAATTCAAAAAAAAAAGAACCAAATTTCGAAAAAAAAAGAGAAAAAATTCCAAAAAAAAAGAACCAAATTTCGAAAAAAAAAAGAAAAAATTCCAAAAAAAAAAGAACCAAATTTCGAAAAAAAAAGAAAAAATTCCAAAAAAAAAAGAACCAAATTTCGAAAAAAAAAAGAAAAAAATCCAAAAAAAAAAGAACCAAATTTCGAAAAAAAAAGAAAAAATTCCAAAAAAAAAAGAACCAAATTTCGGAAAAAAAATTCCAAAAAAAAAGAACCAAATTTCGAAAAAAAAAAGAAAAAATTGAAAAAAAAAAGAACCAAATTTCGAAAAAAAAAGAAAAAAATTCCAAAAAAAAAGAACCAAATTTCGAAAAAAAAAAAAGAAAAAATTCCAAAAAAAAAAAAGAACCAAATTTCGAAAAAAAAGAAAAAATTCCAAAAAAAAAGAATTAATTTTCGAAAAAAAAAAGAAAAAATTCCAAAAAAAAAAAGAACCAAATTTCGAAAAAAAAAGAAAAATTCCAAAAAAAAAGAACCAAATTTCGAAAAAAAAAAGAAAAAATTCCAAAAAAAAAAGAACCAAATTTCGAAAAAAAAGAGAAAAAATTCCAAAAAAAAAAAACCAAATTTCGAAAAAAAAAAGAAAAAATTCCAAAAAAAAAAGAACCAAATTTCGAAAAAAAAAAGAAAAAATTCAAAAAAAAAAGAACCAAATTTCGAAAAAAAAAGAGAAAAAATTCCAAAAAAAAGAACCAAATTTCGAAAAAAAAAAGAAAAAATTCCAAAAAAAAAAGAACCAAATTTCGAAAAAAAAAGAAAAAATTCCAAAAAAAAAGAACCAAATTTCGAAAAAAAAAAAGAAAAAAATCCAAAAAAAAAAGAACCAAATTTCGAAAAAAAAAGAAAAAATTCCAAAAAAAAAAGAACCAAATTTCGGAAAAAAAGAAAAAATTCCAAAAAAAAAAGAACCAAATTTCGGAAAAAAAAATTCCAAAAAAAAAAAGAACCAAATTTCGGAAAAAAAGAAAAAATCCCAAAAAAAAAAGAACCAAATTTCGGAAAAAAAATTCCAAAAAAAAAGAACCAAATTTCGGAAAAAAAGAAAAAATTCCAAAAAAAAAGAACCAAATTTCGGAAAAAAAGAAAAAAATCCAAAAAAAAACCAAATTTCGGAAAAAAAAATTCCAAAAAAAAAAGAACCAAATTTCGGAAAAAAAAATTCCAAAAAAAAAGAACAAAAAAAAAACTTTTTAAAGAAAATTAACGAAAAAACCTTTTTTTTTTTTTGAAAAAAATCATCAATTTTTAAAGAAAATTATTTAGAGAAAAATCATTAATTTTTAAAGAAAATTATTTAAAGAAAGAACCTTTTTTTTGTTGAAAAAATCATTAATTTTTAAAGAATATTGAATATTGAAGAATTAAAGAATCACATACAATGAAGAGTGTCGAGCCGTTCATTTGTGCTCGAACTCAAACTTTCCGGCTCGGGAAACATTTGAGACGACTCATTCACACTCCGTTTGACAGTTTCTCACTTCTCGAGCCATCTCTTGATTCTCCCGCTAAAACGTGATCTTGTGAAATGAAACTCATTCTCACATTTCGATCCGTCGAAAAGTTCTCATTTCTTCTCGAGTAGAGTCTTGTTTCCCAAAATGTGCGCGTATCTGCATATATCCATGATTCGGTGGCTCTTTCTTCTCACGAACGTCTTCCTACCGTATCTCGTCGCCACGTGTGTCTCGAAAGGGAAATCGAGCAAGAAGCAAGTGCGCTCTATTGCGAATCGACCGAATCTCCCGCGTTTTCAGAGGATCGAGTTCCGAGATGGCTCGGAATCAATCTAGCTCCCATTTCCCACCAAACAAATCGAATTTTTCGTCGATGACGGTATCCTCGTCCGAGAAGTCGTCGGAAAGCGAACGAAACTCGAGAAGCGAGAAGAGCAGCCGACGGAGCTCCGCGTAAGAGCCACGAAGAGGAGCCAGCTCGGCGAGCATTCGTTTTCAGAACCGACTCTCTGAAAGTGCCACGTAGCGCGAAAGTTTCGTCGAACAATTCGTCGAACAAATCGTCGAGATCGAAAAAGGGCGACAACGGATCGGACACGGACTCGGCGAAAACCGAACTGATCGAGGTGCCGATCGGAAAAGCGGCCAAGTGGGTCTTTTCGAACTCAACCACTGGTTCCCTCACAGTGATAGGGTGCATTCTGCAGAGACAACACGTCGAAGAGCATTCTGACTCCGTCGGTGGATCTGAAAACTTCCTCCGTGTCGACTCAAAATCAAAGAGTTTCCTTCGCCGAACCATTGAAATGCGTGAAAAGACGCGCAATGTGGGTGCCGGCGACTCGGCAAACGCGCTCTATTGACAATCTTTTCAGACGACCCAAGGAAGACGACGAGAAGACGAGTTTCATTCCCTGATTCACTCAATGTTTCAGTTCAATGAATCCAGAGCGGATTTGCGAGAATCGTTTCAATGTCAAGCTGATTGTTTTCAGCCGTTTTTTTTTCGGAAGCAAAAAGTAAAATTAAGAAAAAGTCGCTTCTTTTTCTGAAAGCGGAAAACTCGCTGTGCATTTATGCGTGGTGGTGATCGCACCTTTCTTCTGAGCTTTACCGCAATCTTTTTCAATTTCGAAAAGTTTTCAACCAATTTCCCGATAGTCGCCTGAATATTTACAAGTACTTTTTTTCTACACCTTATCCTGTTCTCTATTCTGACCGATTCTGTTTTAATTCGTCGAAAAATCTTGTCTCTAATAGTACACGCTGTGATTTTGTCCTGATCTCCTAATGTAACAAACCTCTTTTTTTCCAAATTCTACCAATTAATTGTACCATCCCATCTTGAAATTATTTATAATTTTTTGCAAAAAAAGGCTCTGCTAATAATAAAATGATTTTATTCCGCAATCCTTGTTCAATTGAAATTGATGATAAGATTGATAAGAAAAGCTCACGCAGCAGACATTATCAAACAAATGAAAAGGTGGTGTGACTCGAATGGAAACTGATTACTCTTGTGGAGGTACACTTCAGGCTCGACGACCAGCTTCGAATGAACTGTCTTCCGAAAACTTCATCATTTTATGTGATCACCTGCGAAGAAAGATGTCGCAATCAGCTGGCGACTGTCTCACCACGGTAAGCGTTTCTCGATTTTCTTCGAATTTTCGTTTTCTGCACTCTTTCTTCTCGTTTTCTGCACTCTCTATCAGTTTAATTAGCTTAGAATGTCGTGTAATAGTGGTTTTCCAAAATATTTTTCGGCTAAAAAAAGAAAAAAACCCCGAGAACAAGTGATGGTATTTCAAAAACGATCTCCTCCCTGAGTTTTCGATGAATCTCTGCAATTCAACCGGGAAAACTACTCCAACACTTTTTTCATCCGATTTCAGCTCTTCCCACCTGCGGAAAAACAGCAAAATTTGAAATATTCGCTTTTTTATCGAAAAAACCGAGGAAATTGGCTCAAAAACTGCAAGAAAATGCAAGCGCGCCCCATCGCACACTTCTATTTGAATTTTTTTCTTAGCGCATTCCGCGTGCAGGGCGCTGTGCAGCGGCTAATAAATACTACCGATTGAGCTGCCGATCCTCTTTTTGAAACGTTTTTTTCGGACTTTGTCGAATTTCGAAAATTATCCGGTCGAACCGATGGATTACCCTTTCAAGCATACAATTTTGACCAAAAACGGTTAATTTTGCATACATTTGTTCCCTGTTGCCTTTTTTCCCTGTTGCCTGCCGTGGAGAAAAGAGCACGCGTCCTCTTCATTCCTACACCGGATCAGGTTACACCACCGATTTATGGGTACTAGTGACGAAAGCTGTTAGAACGGGCCGTCATCATCTGCGTGTCGCTTTCCGGCTGCCGAGGCGTGCCGAGCAGCGACGAGGTGCCCTTTGAAACAATATCGCTCCTCCTAATCTCTATGACTGTCTCCGCCTCCGCAGGGGGCCTTCTTTTCTTTTCGTCACACTCACTCAACACTGCAGAGACGCGAGGCGTGCTAGGTCCGTGATCACTCGAACATTCTTCTTCTTCTCCTGTTCCCCCTTCTTTCTGGCATTTCGCACCCGTAAGAGTGTCTCCTCTGAGAACGGTCAATCTGCGTATGCTTTCTATCCCCACTATTAGCACTTTGGTAGCCTTGTGTAGGGACGCGGTGCCCCCCTCCGACCGGCGTCGTTCTCCTCTTTTCTGTTCATTGTGCCTACAAACTGAGTCGATTATTCAAACCTTCCCTTCTTTCTTTAGCACTTGAACAAATCTTTTTGTAACTTACCCGAGTCGTTTTCAAAACGTTACATGATGAGAATTCGGTTTTTTTTTCAGAAATATGATTCCTACCACGATCAAATTCGGTTTCAATTTCGCGGAAGCAAAAACCGACCGGATCAATATAATTGAACTGGAAAGGAACACGGCATTCGAAATATTGCCGTCGGATCTTCCGTGCCCTCCGTCGATCGCCTCGGGAACACGCGTGCAGGCGAGCATCGTAATGAAAAGAAGAACAAAAATGCGGTGAGTTAGCTGTCTAGTTGAAGCTGTTCAAAACTGTTGGAACATTTCAGGGTGCTCGATGGAAACTGGACGGAGGACCTCCACTTCAGGGTGGTTCTGGCTGAACGCCCGTTTGAAGTGGAGTTGCGCGTCCTGGACGGGGGTGATTCGGCCACCGCGGACACGGCTGATCAACAACAAGAGCAACGACTGGAGTCTTGGGAGCCGATTCGAAATGAATTCCCAATATAATTTGGAAATTCGAGTGAAGGGCGAGGGATTCCCTCCGTTCGTCTGGGAATCCGAACTCTTTTTGATCAAAACCAAAACTAGGAATCCAACCAAATATGGAGCCGCGTATATAGAGAAACTTTAGTTAAAGTGAGAATAGACCTTAGTCTCAATAATTACACAATTTTCTTTGTAATATCTTTTACTTGTGAAGAAACTAGTTTAATCGATTTGGATAATCTTCATTCACTTTATTATTTGTACTATATATTCCTTCTTTACCTTTCCCTAAGCTTCCATGTTTTCACTTTTTTATTTGCAATCCATTCTATACATTCTGCAACACTAATAAAACGATGATTCCATCTGAATTTCAAACTCAGTGTTCCCGGAAGATGCTGCACAGAGTCAACGACGGATTGGGCGACTTTCGTAATGAAGTGTTGCAAGGCAGGCTTTCTCTCGGAGTGTTTGTCGATTCGGCAGATTTTTCGAGTCGCCCACACATGTACGCATGTACTGGGGGAGTATAGAAGAGAATGAAAAGAGCAATAGCATGCCACGACGGTGAGAGCCACATAATGCCATATTATCTCATTGTTTCTGAGTTGATTGAATACACTTTCTGTCCAAAGTGCCTGTCAATCCAAAACGAGTCTCCTGATCGGCTGATTTCATGTGCAATGCTTTTTTTTCATATGCAATGCTTCAATCATGTTCTTTATCAGCCGGAAATTCTGTGCTTGGACTCTCTCAAACTAGAAACACACAAAGTGAAGCAGCATCACTCTTTTCAAGAATAGATAAGACAGGGTTGTCACGGGCCGGGCCGGCTCGGCCCGGCTCGGCCCGGCCGGCCCGCCCGGAATCTCAGTGAAATTTTCAAAGTGCTCATTTTATCACTGAAATTCGTGTTTTCGTATCAAAAATTATAGAAACTGAGGCTAGTTGTACTTCGAAGCGAAAAAAATACTTCGAGAAACCCTTTTACTGTTAAAAGAGAAAAAAGAAACACAAAAAAACCACGAAAACGCTCAATTTGCAGCAATATGATTTTTTTACTGCAAATTGAGCGTTTTCGTGGTTTTTTTTGTGTTTCTTTTTTCTCTTTTAACAGTAAAAGGGTTTCTCGAAGTATTTTTTTCGCTTCGAAGTACAACTAGCCTCAGTTTCTATAATTTTTGATACGAAAACACGAATTTCAGTGATAAAATGAGCACTTTGAAAATTTCACTGAGATTCCGGGCGGGCCGGCCGGAATCTCAGTGAAATTTTCAAAGTGCTCATTTTATCACTGAAATTCGTGTTTTCGTATCAAAAATTATAGAAACTGAGGCTAGTTGTACTTCGAAGCGAAAAAAAATACTTCGAGAAACCCTTTTACTGTTAAAGAGAAAAAAGAAACACAAAAAAAACCACGAAAACGCTCAATTTGCAGTAAAAAATCATATTGCTGCAAATTGAGCGTTTTCGTGGTTTTTTTTTGTGTTTCTTTTTTCTCTTTTAACAGTAAAGGGTTTCTCGAAGTATTTTTTTCGCTTCGAAGTACAACTAGCCTCAGTTTCTATAATTTTTGATACGAAAACACGAATTTCAGTGATAAAATGAGCACTTTGAAAATTTCACTGAGATTCCGGGCGGGCCGGCCGGAATCTCAGTGAAATTTTCAAAGTGCTCATTTTAACACTGAAATTCGTGTTTTCGTATCAAAAATTATAGAAACTGAGGCTAGTTGTACTTCGAAGCGAAAAAAATACTTCGAGAAACCCTTTTACTGTTAAAAGAGAAAAAAGAAACACAAAAAAACCACGAAAACGCTCAATTTGCAGCAATATGATTTTTTTTACTGCCAAATTGAGCGTTTTCGTGGTTTTTTTTGTGTTTCTTTTTTCTCTTTTAACAGTAAAAGGGTTTCTCGAAGTATTTTTTTCGCTTCGAAGTACAACTAGCCTCAGTTTCTATAATTTTTGATACGAAAACACGAATTTCAGTGATAAAATGAGCACTTTGAAAATTTCACTGAGATTCCGGCCGGCCCGCCCGGAATCTCAGTGAAATTTTCAAAGTGCTCATTTTATCACTGAAATTCGTGTTTTCGTATCAAAAATTATAGAAACTGAGGCTAGTTGTACTTCGAAGCGAAAAAAATACTTCGAGAAACCCTTTTACTGTTAAAAGAGAAAAAGAAACACAAAAAAAACCACGAAAACGCTCAATTTGCAGTAAAAAAATCATATTGCTGCAAATTGAGCGTTTTCGTGGTTTTTTTTGTGTTTCTTTTTTCTCTTTTAACAGTAAAAGGGTTTCTCGAAGTATTTTTTTCGCTTCGAAGTACAACTAGCCTCAGTTTCTATAATTTTTGATACGAAAACACGAATTTCAGTGATAAAATGAGCACTTTGAAAATTTCACTGAGATTCCGGGCGGGCCGGCCGGAATCTCAGTGAAATTTTCAAAGTGCTCATTTTATCACTGAAATTCGTGTTTTCGTATCAAAAATTATAGAAACTGAGGCTAGTTGTACTTCGAAGCGAAAAAAATACTTCGAGAAACCCTTTTACTGTTAAAAGAGAAAAAAGAAACACAAAAAAAACCACGAAAACGCTCAATTTGCAGCAATATGATTTTTTTACTGCAAATTATGATTTTTATACGCATTTTAAAGTTGAAATTCCCGAAAAAACGGAAAAAAAAATTTCGAAAAAAATTAATTTTTTTTCTTCCGGGCCGCCGGGCCGGGCCGGGCCGGAGAATTTGCCCTCCGGCCCGGCCCGGCCCGGCGGGCCGGCCCGGAATTTGACAACCCTGAGATAAGAAGTAGATGGTTCATCAATCTGCCAACAATATGTGGGCACGAAATACATAAATTAGCAACACAAAAAAAGAAGAATATGAAATAAGAATACGCCTTATGGCAAAATCTCTTTTGTAATCCAAACGTTTCCATATGTCATTGTTGAATGGCTATCTTTAATTATACATCGTTTATGTTCTGCTTGAAGTTAAGCCTGCTTCTTTATCGAGATCCTCGATGCTATCCGAAACTGCAGAGCTCGTTCCTAAGTCCAATTGTGGCTCCACGGCACTTTCACTTTCTGTTTTCGAATCTCCGTGCTCTCCTCTCTTCGAAACCAACCAGACTCGGTGTTTCCCGATGGAGCTCTGACATATTCGACTCTCGGGTGAGATTAGAATTTCAATGAGCCCATCTGAAAAAGAAACTGATACAACAGAAACGAATTGTTCTTACCGTCTCCGGGAGACACCTCGCGGTAGATCCCATCCTCTACTTCCACCATCCACATGTCTTCTTTTTCTTCTCTCAGCCTTGGCGTCATCTCGCTTCCTTGGTTATGAGTTTCAATCTCGCCGTCATGGTTTCGCGTCATCCTGCACCATTCTCCCTTCTCTCCTGCTTCCTGCTGCCGCCTGTCTGTGTCATTCACCGTGATCTCCTTCATCTCGGCGCACAATGGCTTCTCTGAACAAGAAACACCGTCTGTGTCGAAGATACGAAACCGATCAAGCTTCGATTGGCTAGCAAATAGTTACCGTCTCTGGGAGTCGCCTCGTAGTGAGACTCTTCTTCTCCTCCTTCTTCGTCTCTAGCCAGCCGACTGTTGTTGCCTTCTCCTCCTTCTGTCATGGTGTCCAGCTCGATCTCGTTCTGGCTTCTTCCGTCGTGAGTCGCTCTACGAGCATAATCATCGTCCATCTTCTTTCTGGAATCCACTGGAAATCACACTTGTTCTCCGATTCGAACAAGATTTTAGAAAATGACATACCCAACACCGGTTCCACTGATCTCCAGCCCGGATGGAAAAGGGGCAACGTTATGAAGGCGGATGCTGAAGTGAACATGATTTTGAAGTTTAAGGGGAGGGGGGTGCCAACTTGAAATAAGTTTTCTTAAAAAGGAACTAGAGGGATGGGAGAATTCAGCGCACAAGGAGCGACGCTTAAGTAATAGTATTTTTAATTATCGATTTTAGGCGAAAATTAATATTCCTGTGGCCCCCTTTAACAGAAAAAGAAACCTATTATCGGATTTTTTTGAATGCAATACGCTGAGAAATGTTTGTTTCCGAGGTGTCGATTTACGGGGTTGGTCCCGCCACGAAGAAAAAGAGACGCAGACATTTCTCAGCGTATTGCATTCAAAAAAATCGGCAATTACTCATTGACTACGGTATTAATGACTACAGTACTCAATGACTTTTTTACTCAATGACTTTGTGCGCTCAATGACTACTATTTCTCAATGACTTCAAACTTGCTCAATGACTATATGCGCTCAATGACTACTATTTCTCAGTGACTTCGAAATTTGCTCAATGACTTCATGTGCTCAATGACTTCAAACTTGCTTCATGTGCTCATTAAATTCAAGTTTTTCGGGATGAGTTGCGCGTATGTTTTTAAAGTGGTTGTGTATGTATACCGTTATTAACATTCTGAAAACATGTTCATGCTTCAAAACGCATGTATCGACTCATTATTTTTTCATTATCAGATTCTTTTCAGTCGTTTTTACTTTTTTTCTGCATATGATTTGTTTTTGTTATTTCAATACTTTAAAAATCATATTCTTTGCTGTTTTGTGTTTGGCTAAATCTGTAGATGATTGTGGAAAGCTAGAAGCGTTATGCTCAATGACTACAACTGTATTGCTCAATGACTACGAATATTAAAGGCACAGGGATTACTGTAGGATTACTGTAAGATTGCTCATTTTAGGCCCAGGAGTTGATTTATCGACGAGCTTGACAAACACAACGGGGATATCGTCAATAGCTCCCTCAACTCCTGGAACACCACGCCTCTCTTCTACCCAAGATCATGACCACAACGTAACATCGTCGCGAATGAAGTACTAAGAACTGAAAGGTTTACTCGAGAATTAATTCATTGAATTTCCAGAAGAGCGAAACGAAGATTCAGTCCATCTCCAAACAGCAGTTCCCACAGTTCCTACTCATTTTTCTAATTTCTTTTTGAACTTTTTATTACTTGTTTTTTATTGTTACTGTTGATGAAATTGTTGATTTACAAACCTATCTTCGTAATTAATTGATTGATATAGATAAGACTGCTCTCGCGAGTCTTATCTGCTCTCGCGAGTCTTATCTGAAGCCATTGAGCAAATTTCGAAGTCATTGAGAAATAGTAGTCATTGAGTAAAAAAGTCATTGAGTACTGTAGTCATTAATACCGTAGTCAATGAGTAATTGCCGAAGAAGAGTCTCGCCGTCTACACCTGGTCCGATGCGGTCTCCTCCTCGATCGCCCGACTCTCCTTCTCGTACTTCTCCTTCAGAAGACGTTCCTTCTTGATTTCCGCGTCCAGCCGCTCTATCTTCAACTCCAGAAGTTTTCTCTCCTCGATCTGGATCACCTCGGCCAGCTCCTCTGAATAGAATCAAAAGTGAGCACATTGAAAGAAGTGAGACGCTCACTCTTCGTGATTTGACGGGGGGGTACGCGAAGTCTGAGAGATCGTTGTGCTTTAGGCGCAAAACAGTCAAAATGGCAAGTTGAAGCGAAGATCCGGGGCTGAACTTTCTGATGTTCGAATGCAACAGAGAACTAAAGCAACATGTCAACATGGCATCGGAGTAAGAAAAGAACGTGTCGAAAAGATCGAAAAAAGTTCGAGTATCATCGTGTTGGTGATATTTATACGAGTTCTTTAGGAAAAATCCTTACTCCTCCACTGAGTGGCAATCTTTTCAGACGTTCTATGTTTTAAGTTGTTTTTTTTTCCTAGCAGAAGCGGAACGGAAACAAGCAACTACCGATAAGGAGTTGTGCTCAGTACTCTTAAGGAAAGTTATTTTTACTCGCGGAATGGTTTTTGACGAGTTCAGAACTGATTCGAAGTTTTGTTGACCTTTTTGGTGGTTTTTAACACGTGAAGGGTAGTTCATTCGGATGGATTCAGAAAAAGAGCTCTTTTCTCCGCCGATAGTTCCATCTTCCCGTCGAAAGATGGAATTCAAAAGCGAGTCTAGAACCGAATTTTGGGAATTTCAACGCGAAAACTATTGACTTTTCAGGACTAAACTCGTTGTTTTGTCTTCTTCTATTGATCGGGATGGACGGTGCGAAAACATCGGATTCTCCGAGCATTTACACTCTTCCCGACCTGGTCGACGATTTGCGGACTGTGGCTGGAGTCGTGACTGGCGTCGCCGTCGCTCAGAACATCCGGAATGGCAGTTTGAATGAGGACGAGCTGGTCGGGGAAATGTGTCTGGGTCCGAATCAGAAGATGAGCAGTCTGGCGGCTGTCAATGCTTCTGGACTGGCGATGGACCTCGAGACGATCGGACGGGTTGTGACGGAGGAGTGTGGGGACAAGTGTGACAGAGAGGCCGACAGGATCATCGAATCGGGTAACAAGGTGCTTGACGTCTTCGATCGCATGCTGACTGACGATCAGAAGAGTATTCTGAAGAACACGGATGTGTTCACGAATGTAACGACTCTGTTAGCTCATTTTGATATTATCAAATCTGCTGATAGGATATCTTTTAAGACTAGTCTCTTGCTTAAAAATTTGGACCTCAATGATGAAGATAGCACTATAGCTATTCTTTCGAAGTTCAAACGCAAATGGTCGGAAAAAGGGGAACTCGAACCCTCGATCGATTACGTTGATAAACACATGGAATTATTGAATCAAACCGGTCGGGACGATCTGGCGAAAAAAGTAGACATTCTTCTCAGTTTGGAGAGTATTCACGGAAGGATTCTCGAAGAGATGAAATTGTTCAGGACGGTAGTGATCGAGTTGAATGAATTCGCCAAGAGAACTGCTTCTCTGGAGGGAGTATTGACAACCGAGACGGTCGATCGGATCGATAAGACTTTTGAGAGAATGCTTCCGATCGTGGCCAGTTCGGGTCGTTCTTCGAAGCATCCGTTCCGACTTCTCGTCTCGCACTTCAATTCGACTATCGAGGGTTTCGAGAAGAAGTTCCTGAAGAATGCGAACGGTTTGTCGTTGAAGCCTTTTCTGGAGCCCGTCGAGAGTCTCATCGGAGATGTCGAACCACTGCTGAAAAGTTGGGAATCCGTGAAGTTCGACGAGAAAGTCGATGAGAAAATCGAAAGCGTGAGGATGAATCTGAACGTTTCTCTGTCACAAATCGCCTCGTTTTCGACCTTTCTTTTGCCACTGCAACAATGTGTTAAAGATGTCGTTTTGGAACCACCTGCATACGAATTTAAACTTATGATGGATTTGAGAAGCGATGTTGCAATAATCGAGGGGGATTTTCGAGCAGACTTCGATACTTTCAAGACTTCTTTCGAAGGGCTCCACACAGCGCGAAAACTTCTAGAGTTCAGTGACAGAAATGAGGCTGAAATAAGGAAGGATCTCAAAAACATCCCGAACATTACCGCTGCAAAGGAAGAGTTGGAAAAGTATGAAGAAAAAATCGGGTTACTCGCCCGCTCACAGTTACTTATAAAACTTTTTGCGGAGAAAACAAAGTTGAACAAGGTATTTTCTCGTCTCCAATTAACTCCGCTCGTCAATGCTCTGGATTGTTTGAAAAAGGACAGTGTACTGTCGAAACCGTGGGATCCGACTCGGATGCAATCGCTTGACAGTATAAAGTCGGAAAGCGCGGATCTGAAAGCGGTCATTTCGGCGGCAAAAGCATTGGAAGAGCCGATCGGAGAGTGGAGGAAGAGTGAGCAAGCGGCGACGGAATCAAAGAGTCGAAGATCCGCCGATGAGTCGACGACGCCTCGGATTTCTGATGAGATGGCGAGGAAGTTTGCGAGCGGCACGAAAGTGATCATTGACTTTGCGGAAGTCTACGAGGCGAGAGATCACCTCGTGACACTGTCGAGTCTGGCGGAGACCGTGAACAGAGAAGTCGGTGCGTTGAACGACGCGGAGGTGGAGAAGAGGATTGCGAAAGTGTGGAACTCTGAAGTGCAGCGGGTGCTCGCAGATCTTCCAGAAGCCGTCGAAGTTCTGAATCGATCACTCTCGGAGGTTCCGAAGAGTCTTGTTGATTTCTCGACGGCATTCGACTTTGCCCAACTCCCTGAATTTGTCAAGATTGACACTCGTGCACTTCGGAAAGCACTTCGATTCGTCAGCAATTCAGACGTTGAGAAGAGTCTGAAGGCGATCGGAAGCCTCGATCTCGAGTTTCTCGACTCATTTCGACGATTGGAAGGTGCGCGCGAAGCGTTGACTCACATTCTGATCTTCCTCCGGACGTCCCGCAAATCCGTGGGTACAAGAGGGAAACGAGACGCTTCGCGCATATCGCACTTTGAATCAGGTGATATCGAGTCGAGAAAGGTACCCGTTCCCGTCATTTGTCCACTCCAATCTGTTTCATGTTTCAGCAATCCGCTCGTCTCAGTTTCCATCACTGCATCGGCGACAGACTGTTCCATTCGGAAAGTGACTACGAGTCGACGGACGATGCCTGTTCGGATTTTCAGCCCGGCCCGGATGTTCCAGCAGAAGATGCGAACAAAGTGAATGTCGAAGAGAAAGAACAGGCACGAGCCGAACTAAAGGTGTATTGTGAGACATCGTGAAACAAATGAGACGGTTTGGATTTTTTTTTAGCCGATGCCATGAGACTCCATCGTAAACTGCTGAGACCGTCGCGTGACATGACAATAAAATAGTGTCCGACGTCGTTCGAAGAGAGAACTGAGAGAGACGGATAGAAGAACTCACGACATTCTTTCTTCATCAATTTCAACTGACTGATACTCTTCCACTATCGTTGTCTCTTTCACTTCTTTTTCCCTCTTCTCTTTCACTAAAACTCAGGAACTTCGAAAAAAAAGGGTCTATCTGAATCGAGATGTCCGCTGAAACATAATTGATCTTCCGCAATAAGGCACACAACGGTAATTGATTCGAAAAAAAGCATAGCAACCCTTATGAGTCGGCGTGGCTAGTCTGGTAATTATGGTAAAATGTGGATTCTCGAACGTTGGTGTGCCTGAAGAGGGCCGTTGGGTTCGAGAAGATGAGTTCCGGATGGCTGGGCAATCCGATGACGGTGAAGGCGGGGCAGTCTGATAAACGTGCTGTTGGAACCAGAGTTGCACGGAGTACACATTTTTTACGGAACTCGGGATGCGGAACTTTCGATTTGACGCGTTATTTGAGAACCCTTGCGTCTTCTATTCCGGCTAAATAGCCGGTCTAGATGGTTTTCCTAACCATGATGATTGCGGCGGCAGTCAGTGCGGCCAGGGCTCAGTTGAGCTCGTTGATAGGATCGGTCGTGATGCTCCACGTTTCGCTTGCCTACACAATGACGTGAATGACATTCTGTCTCGGATAGGTTGATGCATAGACCAAATCTTTTTCTGCACAAAATTCCAGGTCGTTTCTCGAGATCGATCGCATCTGATCTTGTTGGAGTGTAGCTTCGAAAATGCCAGGCAATTTCGAATCGATCTCGATGGGGCTTCCGTGAACTATCAGGACTGCTCTGCCTCCGAGCAGAGGAAGCCTGAATTTATCGACAAGTTCGGGGCGAAGTTCGCCAACTGCAGACTGCTGAGCACCGAGTCGTGGTGAAATCTGTCTGAGATGCAGTAGAACGGGATGTTGTACTCCGCGCATTTCTCGAAGAGCATGACTTCTGCCTGGATGTTGTCCGTGCAGCTACTACCCCGCCTGCAACCGCTTCGGGATCCTTCCAGGTAGGTCTCGAGAACGTTTCTCTTGCGATGGGGAGTAATGAAATCGGTCTTAAGTCCTTGATGACCCTGGTCTTCGGCTTCTTTGGTAGCAGTTCGACGTCCGAATCGTTCCACACTTCCAGTACCGTGTTCGTTCTGACGATC
>OZ016476.1:3145010-3334315 GCA_963966605.1 Caenorhabditis sulstoni | reverse complement strand
AGAGAGAGAGAGAGAAAGAGAGAGAGAGAGAGGGAGAGGGAGAGAGAGAGAGAGAGAGAGAGAAAGAGAGATAGGGGATTGCTCTGTATCCACTAGAATTCGCCAGTATCGTGGGCAGTCGTTGATAGCATGCACGGAATTCCGTCTTCCGTCTTCCGTATTGAAACAACCAAGTAACACGTGAAAACGCGGGAAAACGTCGGAAAATCGCCGGGAAAATCGAGAAAATCGGCAGGAAGCGAGCACGCGCGTTCGTTCTGCGCCTTTAAAGTCCACAGTAATCCCGCGACCGTAGTACAGGAAATTTAAAGGCGCAGACCTCGTTTTGAAGAGAAGATTTTCGAACTTAATTACGAACTCACTTCGTCAACTGAGAGAGAGAGAGAGAGAGAGAGAGAGAGAGCCCAAAGTTCTTTCAGACTCCTTCCATGCCCTTCTCGCCCTCCAAACAGTTTTTTGATCTCACCGCGCGTCCATATCTCTATCTCGAAAAAACTATGAAGAAGAATGTTCATGTAGCAATTCTCACGAGTCAAGGCTCGTTTTTATTAACAGAAACTGAATTTTAAAAGAAAAAAACCCTAATACATAAGAAAGGAACAAATACAAAACATAAACAAGTAGAGGAAAAAAAAATTACAGAAGGAGGAATTAAACAAGAGAATAAAATTAGATTAATAACATTACACAGGAAGAGAAATTGAATGAACGAGAATAGAAATGGAGAAATAGGACAAAACAGAAAAAGATATAAAATAGGAGAGAATTTAAAAAAAAAAACAGAGAGATAACTAAAAAGAAAAAGATAAAAATAAAGAAAAAGAAACAGTGCACCGACAATTTAGGGCATCCTGTCGTACCGCGGGCCTCTCTCGAAGAGGACCTGAAGATCTCTCCAGTCGGGCTCGTATCTCAGAATTCCGTGGTCGGGTCGGATGAGCTCGTAGCGCGCGATCGATTCCGGTAGCCAGCCGGCGCCGATCAGCGAGATGTGATTCTCCGGAATCACCCATCGTTCGTCCAGCTGAAATTTTTAGAATTCTCCTGTTTTTTTTTTGCATTTAAAAGCGGGTCTTGCAACGAAAAAAGCAAGATGAGATGTGCGCCTTCAAACTCTTCGGGCTACAGTACGCATTATTGACTTTTTTCATCAATGCATACCGTAACTCGAAATATATTTAATTTTTCTTGGTTTTTACCGCGAGATCAGCCAGACCCTTTGTGTTTTTTTTAATCAAAAATTGATCTCTCAACGACGCTCCACCAAAACAGGTCTGGCATAGAAGACCTGCCACGCGATACCCGTTTTTTTGGAGCGCTGTTGGGAATACTTTTTCTAGAGAAAACCAAAAACTCACAATGGTATCTGGGAAGATAAGGACAATGGACGGGTGGATTCTCGGCGCGTCTTTCGATCGCTTCTGGTGGAACAGGACTTCCTGCTCTGTCGATGGGAACGGCTCGTCGGCGTACTTGCCTCCGAACGCCTCGATGATCCGAACCCAGTGGTCGAAATCGTCCTCCATTACCCGGTTCTCGGTCGGAGGGATGGTGATGGTGGCGCCCGCGAGGAGTGGAGGTCTCTGAAAAAAAGGAGGATGAGGTGGGGTTACGGTAGACTTTTGATGTTCCCTACCAATCGATGAATGTCGTTTTTGATCTCCGTGAGCTTGCCCTCATGCACCAATCCCTCGAAGGACAGATCCGTGAGGGCGTACTTGTAGTCCTCATCGACCGCGGAAGGGTTGTCCAGACAAGCGTTTAACCACTTTGTGGTCACGATCATACCAGGCCTGAAAATACTTGATCTAGAAGGTTTCCGATTGAGAATTTCGAACTTTGCCAGGCATTCGTAGTGGATGAGCTTGTCCAGATCTAGCGGGAGGTCCGTTCCGCCGTCCTCTTCCGGGTCGATGATGAAGTGGGTGAAGTCGTTGAGGTCGACCTCACCCACTCGGTAGCCATAGACCACCTGGAAACGAAAATCGATCATCTGACTGATTTTCGATATCACTCACGTCCAATCGTTTGGGGAGGAGGTCGACCAACTCCTTCGCGAACTTCGGCCGTTCCACAATCAACACGTAGAAGTCTCTCTTCACCTTCGGGATGACCCCTGAAAACTTTAAAGCATTAAAAAATATATGATTTCCAATGCTCACTCTCGATCTTTCTGCTGTAGAAACCTGCAAGAATTCCCGGCACGTGGTTCTTCTTTCCTATCTTCGTGCACAAGCCCATCGGCTTCTTCCCGTCTATGTCTCGGACATGCTGATTCGCTCCGTGGTCGAGGAGTGCTCTGACGATGTACGCATCGCCGATCGCCGCCGCCTCGTGAAGAGCCGTTCTCGCCTTCGGACCGCAGACTGCGTCGAGAGCCGCGCCTCTTCGAGCCAATGCGATCACTAGATCCAGTCGTCCATCTAGAACCGCCCAGAAGAGTCGTGTGAGTCGTTGTTTGCCTCGTTTGTTGATTTCCAAACGACACTCTTGGAGCATCTGGAGAGCGTGTTCTCTTGTCTGGGCACTCGGCTCGAACTCTGGAAATTGCAAAAAATTATCGATTGTTTTAAAACTCGACTGAATACCTTTCTCCTCGACGGATTTCACACTCCTCTTTCTTCTGATTATCATCGTCACCGACAAGTGATACGCGATGAGGACGGCCAGAATCACAAATCCGACGATCCAGACCATCGCGACGAATCCGTAGTCTCTGAAAAATTGAGAATCTACCGTAACCAATATCGAAAATACTCACTTCGAGACCACGAGTCCTTTCACTGGCTTCGGCTTCGTCCACTCGTCAAACGTTTCGAGGCGCGAATCCAACGTCTTCAGTGCTTCAGACGTCTTCCGGAATGCCACTTGTGCTTGTCGGAGGTCGATATTCAAGCTGGCCAACTTCCTCGCATCCTCCCGAGCCACCTGCATCAGCGACGATCGATTGAAGTATTCGTCGGGGAATCGATCGAGAGTTCGCTCAAAGTGGTCGAACTTCTCCCAGTCGAAATCCTTCTGGATGTCTCCAGCCGCGTCGTAGATCTTCGAAACGTCGGTCAGGTTGTGCCAGTCGCCTTCCGAATGCATCCGTTGAAGGTTCTTGATCTGATGAAAGAGATTCTGGATCTTCTTCTCGTCCTTCTTCAGATCCTCAAACACGTCCATGATGCGGTACTTGTTCGCACTTCGAACAGTGATCGTGTCAGCTTCAGCAATCACTTCATCGGCCTTCCGGGTCAAGTTCTCAATCAAGTTACCATGTTCAACCCACTCGAACATCCTCTCCAGATACCGAACTCCACGTCCAACGTCCTGAATCCGTTCTCCTTCGTATCGGAACACTTTCGCCAACTGCCTCGCGTCCACAGAAAACATTGCGAACCTCTTCTGAATTCTGTTGGCCGTCTTGTGAAGTGAGCTCAGTTGCTCTTGAGCCGGTATCATCGGAGTTATCAATTCTTCAATCAGGTCCGCAATCGGGTTTTCTTCTTGAAGTTTCAGCAGGTTTTGAACAAAACTGTCGAATTCGATGATCGGGTCGAGTTCCAAGAAGTCCGTATCGCAAGAAGGATTCACGAATTTGGTGGTTTCGATCCACTTTTTGAACTTCATGAACGGCTTGTTGTTTCTTTTTTTGGGTTCGTAGTGATCGAAAAATGAGACCATGTCGTCAATTGCAATTGCAGATGTTTCCATTTGAGATAAGCGATCGTACTTCTTAACCATATTGTCCAAATTTTTTTGATGATCTCTCGGTTGGTCGAATATCTTGATCGCTTCATCTCGAAATTTCTGGTAGTCGGCAAAAACAGAGAAATCAGGGTTGAAAGCATACCGTCGAAGAGTATCATCAACATCAGCTCTCCATTTTTGAAACTCTTCAGCCACCATAGTCCAATTGAACGACTTGATCGTGTGATTTTTGAAGCAGGTGTACTGTTCGAGCGCGGAGAATATCGAATAAAGTTGCTTCTTGACTGTTGTCGATTGATCGTACATGAGCTTCAGGTTACGCATCGCAATCGGTAGACTTTTTACATCAGTAATCGTCCTCTCCAACGCCTTCAGCTTTTCCTCGTACTTCTCGATCGGTCTGGTCGCGTTGATAAGTTTCGTCAAGTTGACTGGGCTTCGAAAGACTCTCGCCAAGAACTGATCGGATTCCATTTCGAGTCTCTCTTTCGAGGGCTTCCGTCCTGCCGATCCGAACGATTGAGCAATTTTGTCGAGCCACTGAACTTTCTGGTGCGCTTTGTGTTGCGAACAGATGCTGAACAGCAACTCCTTGACAAGATTGAACTTGGCCATCGCCTGGCTCAACTCCGATTCGCATTCGACACAAGGCGTATCGCTCGTTAGTTTTGTAGCCTGATCGATAACGGAATCCAACTTTTTCTTAGTGGCTTCATAGACGTCGTTCACGTTGGCGGTAGAGTTTTTTACATCCAAGTGAACACGTCGAAGAACTTCGTAAGTCTCTTTCCAGGTAAGAGATCCTATATGATTTTGCTCATGAACTTCGGTTGTTTCTTTCACATTTGAAATACGCAGAGCCGATAAGCTGGCCGTTGTAACTTTGGAAAGCTCCTTCCAATCGTGCTGTTTCTTGATTCTGGTGAACACATCCTCCGGTAGGATCGGCAGCTGATTTCCGTTCTTCAACACCCGTTCTTTCTCTTTCATGTCAACGATCCCGTTGATCCCTCTCGCAATCGTTGACAAATTGATCGGCTGCTGGGATCCCATGTCGGTCAGGTCGAGAGCATCGGACACGTGCCACAGATCCTTAAGCAACTGGTCGAGATCCAGATCAAGCAAACTCGCCACCGAATGACCCCAGACGTCGTTGACGACGTCTTCGCTCTTCAGCTCTCCGGTCAGAAATCCGCTTTGCAGGCGTATCGCGTTCAGGAGGGTCCACAGATTCCGATGATCGCGCAGGAGGTCTGAATAAAAATGAACTCTTCACACGGAGATCGTTTAAACGAGAGAAAAAACACAGTTGCTGCTAATAGAAACGTTTTTTTTTCGAAAGAAATGTTTTTTTCACCGAGTCTTTGTCAAAATCCACTTTTTTCCGATTTTTTTTCGAAAAAGTGAGAAACCCCCCCCCCCCCCCCACAGTTTTTTTTTCACTCACTCGACTCGTTTTCCTGTTTCTTTCGTTGTTCCAGTTGTTGTTGGATTTCCGTTCTGTTCTCTGAAAACGTGATTGTTACAGCTAAAAAATCGCGTTTAACAAACTCACCAAGAGGATTCGTAACGAAGAAGCAGATCGCAACTGCGACGGCTGCTACGATGGCGAAAATCCATCGATTCGGCTGCATCGCTGATCAGCTGAAGATTGATTTTTATGCAGAGACAAATAAACGAAATGCACGGCTGCTCTCTGCCACGTGGCAAGAGCAAGAATCTCGTCCGAATTCACGTTGAAATTTTAAAAAAAGCCACGTATTTAAAAAAAAACCACGACGCACTGTGGCCGGAATTCGAACGCAGCTTATGAGGCGCGATCGCTGCGAGACCAACGCGCTGAAAAAAGCTTGCGCCTTTAAAAGGGAACGTCTCCCGCCGCTCTCCATGCGCCCGAGTTACTCGAAAAATGGTTAAATAACTAAATATCTGTCAACTCCCGCTCCCGATAATCAAAATGTTTCTTTCATTAGTTCTTCTCTTTACTGTGAATACTATTTAGGAAATATTGGGTTACAACGTGTCTCAAATTCGAAATCGGCAATAGTCAGCAAGTGCGCTCTATGGACAAACATATTCCCGCCAATTATTGTTTCAGTCATTTTTTTTCAGCTAAATAGCTATTCTTTTCTATTAATAGAAAAGAGTGGCTCCAATCACTCGCCAACTGGTGTTCGGACGGCGGCAACGGGGGTGCTCGATGGCGTAAGCTGATCTCATAACTGCTCCTCTCAACTGGAATCGAATGTTTGACGGTACTGAGAAGCAGATCTCCCCAGTATATCCTTGTTCCATTTCGTCTAGCGATTCAATCGATTCGAGATGTAGATGTCTACGTTCGAAGTCGTCGGACGGTTGGAAAGAGGTAAGAGATCGTATACGAATCAGTGTTACACAGAGTTCCGTTTCCGCCTTTCGTGTCGTTTTGGCGTTTCCGTTTCCATTTCCGCCCTCCGAGTCGGAAACTTTCAGTTTCATTTCCGCCTTCCGTCTCAAAATTATTAGTTCCGTTTCCATTTCCGAACAACGAAATTTTCGATTCCATTCAAAACTGATACGAATCAAAACGATTCATTTGAAGGTACCATCAGAAGGATTCGAAAGGAAATAGAGAATTTGGAAGAGTTGATCGATTCGAAATGGTAGGACACATTTTGGACTAGTAGGTTGGCGAAGGAGCGTCCCGCTCATTTATAATCGGGTGGTTTGGACGTGAACAGAGTTCCGAATTGAACGTGAGTGGAGAAATGACTTGGGTGCGAAGTGGCGTTGAGTCGTTTATTCGGTACTCCTCAGGAAAGTTCTTATTACAGTTTTTGACGAGATTGGAATCAGTTCGACTTTGTTTGAACTCTTCGGAGGTTTTTAACACGTGAAGGGTGGTCGATTCGCTTGGATTTTGAAATGGATATCTTTTCTCCGCAGATAGTTCCATCTTCCCGTCGAATAATGGAATTCAAAAGCGAGTCTAAAACCATATTTTGGGAATTTCAACGCGAAAAATATTGATTTTTCAGGAGTAAACGCGTTACTTTGTCTTTTTCTATTGATCGGGATGGACGGTGCGAAAACATCAGATTCGCCGGGAGTGAACACTCTTCCCGATCTGGTCGACGATTTGCGGATTGTGGCTGGAGTCGTGACTGGCGTAGCAGTCGCTCAGAACATCCGGAATGGCAGTTTGAATGAGGACGAGCTGGTCGGGGAAATGTGTCTGGGTCCGAATCGGAAGATGAGCAGTCTGACGGCTGTCAATGCTTCTGGACTGGCGATGGACCTCGAGACGATCGGACGGGTTGTGACGGAGGAGTGTGGGGACAAGTGTGACAGAGAGGCCGACAGGATCATCGAATCGGGTAACAAGGTGCTTGACGTCTTCGATCGCATGCTGACTGACGACCAGAAGAGTATTCTGAAGGACACGGATGTGTTCACGAATGTAACGACTCTGATAGGTCATTTTTATTTTATAAAATATGCCGAGAAGGTTTCTTATAAGACGACTCGTTTGCTTGAAGGTCTGGATTTAAGTAATGAAGATAGCGCTATAGTAATTCTCTCGGAGTTCAAGCGCAAAATGTCGAAAATGGGGCAACTCGGTCCCTCGGTCGAATACATTGAAACAAACATGGACCTAGTGAATCAAACCGGTCTAGACGATCTGGCGAAAAAAGTCGACATTCTTCTCAGTTTGGAGAGTATTCACGGAAGGATTCTCGAAGAGATGAAATTGTTCAGGACGGTAGTGATCGAGTTGAATGAATTCGCCAAGAGAACTGCTTCTCTGGAGGGAGTATTGACAACCGAGACGGTCGATCGGATCGATAAGACTTCTGAGAGAATGCTTCCGATTGTGGCCAGTTCGGGTCGTTCTTCGAAGCATCCGTTCCGACTTCTCGTCTCGCACTTCAATTCGACTATCGAGGGTTTCGAGAAGAAGTTCCTGAAGAATGCGAACGGTTTGTCGTTGAAGCCTTTTCTGGAGCCCGTCGAGAGTCTCATCGGAGATGTCGAACCACTGCTGAAAAGTTGGGAATCCGTGAAGTTCGACGAGAAAGTCGATGAGAAAATCGAAAGCGTGAAGATGAATCTGAATGTTTCTCTCCCGCAAATCGCCTTGTTTTCGGCGTTTTTATCGCCACTCCAGCACTGTCTCAAGGAAGTCGTTTTGGAACCACCTATATACGAATTCAAACCTCTGATGGTGTTGAAAAACAATATCGCAAGGATAGAGGGAGATTTTCGAGCAGACTTCGATACTTTCAAGACTTCTTTTGAAGGCCTCCACACAACGCGAAAACTTATGGAGTTCACCGACAGAAATGAGACTGAAATAAGGAAGGATCTCAAAAACATTCCGAACATGACCGCTGTGATGGGAGAATTGAAAAAGTACGAAGACAATTTCGGCGAGTTTGCCCGCTCAAGATTAGTAATTGAACTCTATTGGGATAAAACGTTGAAAAAGGTTTTTTCTGATCTCCAATTGACTCCGCTCGTCAATGCTCTGGAATGTTTGAAAAAGGACAGTGTACTGTCGAAACCGTGGGATCCGACTCGGATGCAATCGCTTGACAGTATAAAGTCGGAAAGCGCGGATCTGAAAGCGGTCATTTCGGCGGCAAAAGCACTGGAAGAGCCGATCGGAGAGTGGAGAAAGAGTGAGCAAGCGGCGACGGAATCAAAGAGTCGAAGATCCGCCGATGAGTCGACGACGCCTCGGATTTCTGATGAGATGGCGAGGAAGTTTGCGAGCGGCACGAAAGTGATCACTGACTTTGCGGAAGTCTACGAGGCGAGAGATCACCTCGTGACACTGTCGAGTCTGGCGGAGACCGTGAACAGAGAAGTCGGTGCGTTGAACGACGCGGAGGTGGAGAAGAGGATTGCGAAAGTGTGGAACTCTGAAGTGCAGCGGGTGCTCGCAGATCTTCCAGCAGCCGTCGAAGTTCTGAATCGATCACTCTCGGAGGTTCCGAAGAGTCTTGTTGATTTCTCGACGGCATTCGACTTTGCCCAACTCCCTGAATTTGCCAATATTGACACTCGTGCACTTCGGAAAGCACTTCGATTCGTCAGCAATCCAGACGTTGAGAAGAGTCTGAAGGCGATCGGAAGCCTCGATCTCGAGTATGTCGACTCATTTCAGCGATTGGAAGGTGCGCGCGAAGCGTTGACTCACATTCTGATCTTCCTCCGGACGTCCCGCAAATCTGTGGGTACAAGAGGGAAACGAGACGCTACGCGAATGTTATACTTTGAATCAGGTGATATTGAGACGAGAAAGGTATCCGTTCCCGTCATTTGTCCTCTCCAATCTGTTTCATGTTTCAGCATCCCGCTCTTTTCAGTTTCCCCAACTGCATCGGCGACAAGCTGTTCCATTCAAAAAGTGACTACGAGTCGAACGAGGTGTATGGTAAGACCTCGTAACAAAAAAAGAGACGGTTCGAAAAGTTGTTTCAGCCGACGCCATGAGACTCCATCGTACACTGCTGAGACCGTCACGTGACATTTCAACTCACCAGTGTCCGACGTCGTTCGAAGAGAGAACTGAGGGGCCGATGGACAAATAAAACTTTTTCGAATACACTTTTTTTCTGTTTCAATTCGTCGATTCATATTTTCGCGTTTTCTCTCGTTCCTGTCTCTCTGGGTGTTCTTTGTAGTTTGTTTCAGATGACATTTCGTACTTCCCTGCTCGTCCAAGCAGTGGCCTCATCGCGTCGCCATCGGGCGGCTCCGAAGGTGTCATGCTGAGCCCGAATCTCTCATACTCTCGCTTGCACACGAGCCCTTTCTCAACATTTCTGTCGTGAACGATCTTCCGTTCTCGTGGTCCCTAAACAGAATGGTCCTCTCCGTCGTCACCAGAATGCTATTCTCAACCAACGTCATCTGTCGATTTAGGGCGATAAAATTGAACATGGCTGATGATAGTCTGACAAACGGGAGAATTGTTGACAGTAGCACGGTGCATTTTTCACACTGACATGACTGTTTCCCCCCGCATAATGAACTTCTACAGAACAAGTCGTCCGAACTCGTCTGTTAAACATCTCGAGTCATCGTGACCAGGCTTGCTCGGAAAAAGTTTTTCGGAAAGTCGGAAATGCGAAAAGTTTTCCGATATTATTTTACGGAAAATCGGATTTCCGAAAATTTTTCCGATTTTTTTTCCCGGAAAAACCGGAAAATTCGGAAAATTTCGGAAAATTACCTAAAAGCTCAATTTTGCCCTGGAAAATGGTCTCTAATATTGTTATTAATAACTGATTAGTTTTTTCAAAAATTTTAAAACTCATCGCTTTCATTCGAGAGAATTATTGGAATTTCACCGAAAAAATCTGAAACCAGTTATGCGCCTTTAAATTCAATCGAGGTACGGTAGAAACTCGAACCGGCTTTCAACCTTCACGTATGTCTTTGGATGTTTAACTCTAAAGTGATAATTCAAAATATTGGTGCTGCTGCCCTTCTGTTTATCGAAAATATGACCGCAATTTGTGATTTCTTTCTTCCCGACACTAAGATCTGTTAGATACTTGTCCAATTTATCCTCTACAAAATTTTCCGAATTTTTCCGACTTTTTTCGGAAAATTTTCCGAAAAAAAAATTCGGAAAATTTTCCGACGGAAAAAATTTCCGAAAAAAGTCGGAAAATTCGGAAAATCGGAATTTCCGAATTGGTTTTCCGAGCAAGCCTGATCGTGACTGCAGAATGAGTTTTTGGAATCGGAGAATGCACGCATTAACAAAGAATAGGTATTGTCGGTTACTTGTGAAACTATAAAAACCGGCCGACTTTCGCAGGGGGCAACACGTTCAGAGGGGCAATGTAAATATCAGAGTGGGCATTGAATCCAAGGGGGCAACCAGGGCTGATTTTTGGAGAGGTCAACTTTTTCGTTCACAGGGGGCATCGAGCCTCTCGTTCCAAGCGGGCAAGTCAGTAACGAATGTGCTAGTTTTTCGATGGAATCGTTCTGTCTTCCTTCAAACTTTCAAATTTTCATTGATTTGAAATTTTTTCCGCCATTTTTTCAGCTGAAACTGATGAGCTACATAAAGCTTTTTCCGGAAAGTTAGCTTCTATGTTCATAATTTTCACATTTTCTTGGCCCCCATTGTCCTAGTGCACGGCACCCTGCGGCCGGAATTTTTACATTTCGCGCGCCAAGAGGGTTGGTGACGCGTTTCTCGATTTGCTGGCGCACTTCGCGACAATGCAAAAATCGAGGCCCCACAGTAATTTCATGGACTTTCGGAAGTCGTTTTTCGAGAAAAAAAATCAAAAAAATGGCAAAAAAGAGCATTTCCATACTTATACAGACTCTTTAATGGACACATATTTCGAAATTGATGGCAAAATCTGGGCAATTACTCATTGACTACGGTATTAATGACTACAGTACTCAATGACTTTTTTACTCAATGACTTTGTGCGCTCAATGACTACTATTTCTCAATGACTTCAAACTTGCTCAATGACTATATGCGCTCAATGACTACTATTTCTCAGTGACTTCGAAATTTGCTCAATGACTTCAAACTTGCTTCATGTGCTCATTAAATTCAAGTTTTTCGGGATGAGTTGCGCGTATGTTTTTAAAGTGGTTGTGTATACCGTTATTAACATTCTGAAAACATGTTCATGCTTCAAAATACGACTCATTATTTTTTCATTATCAGATTCTTTTCAGTCGTTTTACTTTTTTTCTGCATATGATTTGTTTTTGTTATTTCAATACTTTAAAAATGATATTCTTTGCTGTTTTGTATCTGTATATGATTGTGGAACTTTTTTTCTTTTTGAACTTTTTATTACTTGTTTTTTATTGTTACTGTTGATGAAATTGTTGATTTACAAACCTAACTTCGTAATTAATTGATTGATATAGATAAGACTGCTCTCGCGAGTCTTATCTAAAAAATTTGAAGTCATTGAGCAAATTTCGAAGTCACTGAGAAATAGTAGTCATTGAGCGCATATAGTCATTGAGCAAGTGTGAAGTCATTGAGAAATAGTAGTCATTGAGCGCACAAAGTCATTGAGTAAAAAAGTCATTGAGTACTGTAGTCATTAATACCGTAGTCAATGAGTAATTGCCAAAAAAATCCGATAATGCCGCCCCTCCTGACGAACATTGCTTTTTTGCGGTGGAGCGCGTTTGCATTTTGCAACTTCCGTGCCATGGGGTTTACTGACGCGTTTCGCGATGAGTTGACGCGTTTCGAACCGACTCGAGAAAAATCTGCTTCTCCGCCCGAGTTTTCAGGGCCCCACTGCTCGATGGATTTATTGGAAAAGAATGAAACGAATGGTAGCGAGAAGAAAGAGGGAAAACGAAGGAGAGGACGGAAGGATCAACGGCGGGAGCTCACGCCCATGTCGAACAGGACATTTCGGTTCATCTGATTGCGAAGTAGCAGTCTGGTTTTCTGCACGGGATTCTTGACGGCGCCAGGTTCACCCTGTTAATGACGGCGTGTAGGGCTCCGATGCCCTGCTCCGAGAGCCGATCCTAACTTCCATGCCGCCGAAGATATGGAACGAGGTGTGCGCAAAGCAGATGCAACTTCAGCGTCACGACTTCGTCCGGGTGAAGCAGCCGGATCGTCTCGACGATGTTGTCGATAATGAATTCGATTTCGTCGATCTCTTCCGGATTCTTCGAACGGTTGTCCGCGTTGGACATGATCGCCGCGAGGCTGTGCATCAGGGAGGACAGCAAGTCGAACCGCTCCGACGCCGGGAACACCGCCAAGACGCGGTGGATGCTGTCGACGCGGAGGAACGAGCGGATCTGGTTGCTCGTCAGGTCTTGATACCACGCCCGGACGTCGGCGCCGACCGATCTCATCTCATCGCGTGCTCGAGCCGATCGCGATATCCGCCTGCTGCGGGTCGGATCCTTTTGCTCTTTGACGGATGATAGGTTTCCGACGTCTTCACAGTCGAGCTTGCGAGCTTCCGCCGCGAGTGCATCGACGATGTACTTCTGCGCGACGCCGAAAATGGTGTGAATTCCGGGCGGCGTAACGTCTTCTGGCTCTACGAGCAGCAGAGGGTGGTGCTCTTCTCGGCGACGATCGTGAAGGGCGTCGTGGGCACGATCGAATGGTGCCGTCTTCAAAACCGGCCGGAGATACTCTTCGAGAGAAGCGTGGTTCTCCGGGCCGGCATGCATTCCGATCAACATCAGACCGTCCCGTCCGGGTTGCTCGGGAGAGCGGTGTTCCTGATGATGAGGACCAGCTTCGTCGAGTCGCCTCCTTTATCACCTGCGACTCCCAGTGTGATGACGTCTTCCTCTCCCTCATCGAAAACCAGATGTTCGAAGAGCGAAAGCACGGCTAAGCGGCTGGAGAGGTGGGCGACGATGTCGATGTGTGTCGTCGCCGTCGTCTTCAACGTGATTGCCCGGCCTGACGGCAATGTTCTCTCCGACTGGATGACGTCCATCTGATAGTACATATTGACGTCGATCGTTGTCCCGATTCGATCGGCGTCGGCTCTCGATGCGAAGACGTCGTGTCCGAGACGGTCCACAAAGAAGCTCTTGAACGCCTTCAGAAATGCGTCGGATAAGGCGAAGCGCATCTTCGCAAGAGCAGTGTCCTCGGCGGAGAGGGCGAGACGAAACGTGAACTTCTCACAGTTGGAGACGTAGGTAACGAAGTAAACCAGGAACTGGTCGACGTCTTCTCCGTCCATCTGGGACTGGAGTCATTCGATAACAGCTCTGCATCGGACGTTTTTCATCTTCGCGCCTTTCAGGCTTGCAAACTTTCGATATCCGGTCACTGGCAGCTCCTTCAGCTTCTCGACCATCTCGAAGCTGATCGTAAAGAATTTAAGAAGAGAAGAGAAGAAAAAGTGAAGCAACATCTTGAATTCGAGAAAAGAGAGAAGGAAAAATTGGAAAGACAACGATTATCGGTTACTGGTCCTAGTAATACTACTTCTGTGAATTCGAATAGAACCAAAAGATCTACGAGTCAAAGTTTAGAGGAACCTTTTCCATTACCTACTTAAATATCCCACATGTGAAAAAAACAGACTTGCGACGGGCCGGGCCGGGCCGGGCCGGGCCGGGCCCAAATGAAAAATTTCTCGGCCCGGGCCCGGCCCGGGCTGGGCCCGGGCTCGGCCCGGGCTGAGCCCGGCCCGGCCCGTTGGGCCCGTGGTAGTACTAACTTTTTCAAAAGTAATTTTGTGAGACAATTTCTGCTGATCAATTTTAAAATAAAGGGGACGAAATTCGAAAAAAGCTTCAAGAAAATGTATGCAGTGGGGCGCGTTTGCATTACTCTGAAATCGGAGGGTTCCGATTTGGATGGGCGGAAGCAGTATCTCAAAATTTGAGAGCTTCTACTCAGATTTTCAAAAACGGGCTGGGCCCGGGCCGGGCCGAGTTTTCGCTCAATGGGCCCGGGCCGGGCCCGGGCTCTAAAAAAACACGGCCCGGCCCGGCCCGGCCCGGGCCGAGCCCGGGCTGAGCCCGGGCCCAGCCCGAAAATCGCAAGTCTGGAAAAAAATCTTATTAATTTTCGCAGGGGTACGGTTTTCCCAATGTGTTCACTTTTCCGGCGCGGTGTTTGCAGACAAATATTCGAGGAATGTTTCGAATTATTCGAATATTCGAGGAATTTTTCGAATGATGTTCTTTTCGTTGCCACAATTCGCTGCATTTTATGATGGTATTCCGTTGAAAATTTTCTAAATTTTTAAAGGAATGACGGCTCGCAGAAACCGGTTGACTTTTAGACCAAACGGCAAAAAAGTCGAAAATAGAAGAAAATGCGTCGACCTTCCTGCCTGATAATAACAAAACCCCGGTACAGAGCTCCGATGATCGGAAAGTATTGGGAGGCGCTGTCGATCCGGATATCGATAGTTTGCTGCGAAATGATGCAAGGACAGGAAACAGAAGAGGTGGGATAAGTGGAAAACTGCAATAAACACGTCTTTCCTTTTGCAGAAATTTTTTGGGCGCTTCTTTCGGAAGAAGACCTGCTCGGAATCAACTTCTTGCTGAGTGCAACTCAGTCTCAAGCAGGTATTTCTATATCTGTTGATTTTTCAAGTATACACGTGTCCGGGAGGATGTGGTGGCCATGGCAGCTGTTGGTCGGTGGGTGGCGCCCCGACCTGCCTCTGCCAGCCACCATGGGACGGTGTCGGTTGTGTCGCGCGGGCCTCTTCTGACCACTGCGCCCTCCGTGAGCGAATCGGATCCTGGGAATCCGATTATTAGTGGGTCTTACCTTCTACTTTCTTGTTGACCAATACCGATTTTCCTTTTTAGTCATTCTTCTCGGGATGGCCGTCGCGTTGGGCGTTCTGTGTGGCTGTCTGCTCCGGGGACTCCCCATCGTATCGCGCGTGCTGCTGTTGTGTGGCACCTTCCTCGTCGGTCTTCTCCGAGTCGTCTTCTGCTGCCGCACTGGTCGTCCGTCGCCGCCACCGCCCGTTTACATTCTGCCACAGCCTCGCAAGGCTGGCCCCGGTGTCAACTCGAGACGCTCCGGCCGACGTTGACTCTCTCCATGTCATAATATTGACATTTTCAGGCGATCTTAACGGCCCTCGCCTAAAAGAAATTCTCGAAGAGCACAGTATCACTCCAATCGACAAAAGCTCCCTAAGAATGGAATAATAAGCTGTTGATGGCTCTTATCGGCTTTGAGTCCAACATTGCAGAAACTATTCGTATTGGAAGCCGGTGAGGAGAAGACGAAAGAGTTTCGAAAGTTTATGTGGCTCAGCGAATCAAGAAGAAACAGCTGAAAAGCCAACAGAACTCTTCAAAGAGTCCAGATGGGCAGCTATCTTAGCATACTATCAGTATTTCAAAACATTATAACCAATCAGCTCCATTGCTCGCTTGGTTGTTTTCGGGTTTTGTGACCAACTCATCACGGGACCGCTCTGGCGGTTGGCCGAAAACACGGAACATGTTCTGGACACCTACTGCTATTCCCTGCAGTTGCACTCTTGGCTGGAGGATTGTACCAGGTTTCCGAGTTTCTTCATCGGAGCCGGGTGTCCGTTTCCAAATCTGCAGGAGACTTGTCCAACGATCTCACCGGAGTTGCTCAAGGAACTTGTAGACGCTTAGCACTCGGAGATGGGGTTGGAGGCGGCGTCACTAGTTGCGCACTGTACTCTTGAGTACTTCAACAGAGCATTTATCGATTTTCTTCCCGGAGGTCGATATTGCAATGATGGTTTGGTACGAAAGACAACTAGAGACGCCCCTGCTACCAACAGGAACATTGAATCGGTATTCGGCCGGATTTCCAACTTTTTTGATTTCAAACCGAACATGAGATCAGATGTGAGGGTGGCGTGCACCCTCATGTCCAAAAATCACACCGTCGAATGGCTTCGATCGTTGCCAAATGAGGTTCAGGACACAGTCGTGTCCGCATCGTGCAATCACATCGCAGCTTTGAAGGGTGAAGCTCAGGAAAAGAACAAAGAAATCGAAACCGTAATTCTTCGAAAGAGCTGTGAGAAAAATCTGGCCGCGGTCCAGAAACTTGACAAAGAGGCTAGTGACCGTCGTGTTCTAGCAAGAGAAATTGTCGCTCTGGTCTTCTGGCAGACGGAGACCGAGGTTAAAATCGGTTTGTCCAAATGGAAAACAGAGAAAAACGAAACCGAGAAGCCGTGTTGTCGCAACTTCGTCTCAGGCGAAAAATTCTCGAGCAGCCGGCTCTGTTTCCAAAGTTCTACCAAGTGACAGCGAACCAGAAACCGATTCCGACGGATACTCTCGTGGAACGCATCCGCGATCTTCAGAAGCACGACGAAAAGGTTCCGGCCTCCTATAGTGATTGGTGGAATAAATCAGGGCTGGACTGATCCTAGGGACAAAGGAAGAAAGTACTGCCTAGAGTCGGCTCGTCACCGCCTTTTATAGCCGTGACGGACCGACCAAGAGGGACAGAACGTTAGTGGCGGGGAAATTATAGAGCGAAATGAAGGAACTCGCGGGTCGTGCGGTGGGGCGTGGCTGCTGCGTTCCTCGTTGCGGGACTGGATTGGAGCGTCGAGTGGCGGAGAGACGCGGTTTCCTGTGAAATATCGCGAAATATTGCTTAAAATATATCCGGTATTTCGGGTGTCTTGCGGTCCAATCAAAGGAATCGCCCCAGATACCTTACACCAAGATACTGTTCAACTTAGCGGTCAAAGATCTCCGGGAGGTCTCGTCTCGTAGAAGGATGTGAATGGCAACGCGGTGAGGACTTCGCGCCAGTGTTTTGTCCTCTCGATCCAGATCGGGTTTCCCATGGTGGGTCCCTTGGAGCGGGACAGCGCCACGTTAATGTGGTGAACGTCGTCCGCGAACGTCTCCCTGGCGGTGGGCTTCTTGGAGCGCGTTGTGAGGATGACGACGGCGCTGAACTCGGATCCTTGCGACTAGTCGACTGATCCGACGTGGACGCCCTCCTCGGCCCAATCGGCGGCCTGGTTGGCCTGCGACTTGTAGAGACAGAGGAATCCGATCGTCCGCGTGTGGCGCTCGCTGAACCTCTTCCAGCTGTCGAGGATCTTTCAAGAGATCGCGCGGCCGCGGGAGGGGAGGAGCACAGGGAACGGAAATTGGAATTGGACGAGTCTGCTCCATCCAGAGACGAGAAGGCGTTGAGTCTCTCGTAAGCCTTGAGCGCGTCCGGAGACTCGTCAAGGAGCGTCAGCTGCTTGTTTCTTTCCTCGATGAGCTCGAGGCATCCTAGGATCCTCGCTCCGACGTCCTCCTCCTGCTCGACGTTCTGCAGCTTGTTGAACAGCTTCACATTGAACGTGAGCTATTTCGCCTTCGGCCCGTTTCGTTCCGGTATTCGCGATAGCGAAGAAAGTTGCGGACCGATCTCCGTCAGCACCGATCTTTTGAATTGATCGCGAGCTGCTGTGGCTGGTCCATTTCGAATCCTGAATTCAGGTAATAGGTCTAACGGAAAACGGGACGAACGGCTATTTTTCGCGACGACTCGCGCTTCTTGCGAGCGGAACGCTCAACGAGAACTTTCAACACGGAAAAACTGCGAAAAAGGAACCAAAAACCTCGCAGACCCGCCGCTGCGTGGTCTCGCAACGAAAAAACACTAAGTTTGTCATGCGCCTTTAAACTCTTCGTCCTACGGTATGATTGTATGAATTGTTCTCGAGTTTGAAGACGCATGACTAGTTATGTTTTTCTCGCGACAGTGGGAGCGAGCGACGAGAGCAAGTTCATGCTCTTTGGTTCGGATGGGATTTCTTTTGTCAGACGTCCGGTGGGAACCAGATACATAATCCAAAACACGGTGGCGGAAACGTTATGGTGTGCTTTTCTCCAGCATCACCGGCATCATGGATCGCTTCGTGTATGAACAAATCCTCGAGAAAGTGATGCTTCCGTTTGGTCGTGCTTCTCCTAGGGTCCGTTACTTGTTCCAACAAGCCAAAGTCCTGAAAAACTTCTTTCTCTGTCTCGTTTTTCCCCCGAACTCCGACAATCCGCACTTTCGAAAAATGTGCTCTGCGAGCATTGTGCGAGAGAGCACAAAACGATTATGAATTGTATTGTGTGGCCATTTTGACCCTCCCTCCTTCTTGCTTCTCGCCCATTATTTCACATTTCTCGAGAGAAGTAGAAACACATGTGTGAGCCGAGAGGCGGGCTCCGCGGAGCACTTCCGACTTGCTCCGCGAGCATTCGGCACCACACTCACACACACGAGATGCTCCTCGTGCTCTTTTTCGCGACGTGCTCCGTTCGGCTCGTCGACTCGATTCTGTGTCATCAGTGCGAAGGATGGCGAGGTCACAAAGAAGGCGGTCACGAGAACTCGTGTCTCAAGTACAACAACAACTGCGAGGTTCGAGGACTAGAATTTGCGCGGAACGGTTCCCTAGGCCACGTGTTTTCAGACCAACGTCTTCTGCGTCAAAATCACCGAGCCGATGACTCGCGAAGCCACGTACGAGCCGTTTCGATCCGAGTGCTGGTGAGCCATTCTTGTCTTTTCGTGTCGAGACCCACTCATGCAGGCATCAGAACAATCTGGTCGTCGGGCCCGGCAACTCGACGATCGTCCAAAACGGCTGCTACACATTCTTCGATCAGGCGACTCCACCGAAACGGTAAGTGCGCTCCATTGAGAGCCTCCCGCGGACTAGTTCTCCACGCGACACAAACTTCGGCCACTTCCAGATGGACGTACTGTTTCTGCGACACTTCCGACTACTGTAACACTGGTTCGTCGCCTCTCTCGAATTATCGATTTTTGCTGTTTTCCGTCACGTTTCTCCTGTTTCTCTTTGTTTAAAGTACGCTCCAATGATAATGAGAGGATTTTTTTTTGAGAAATTCGAAATGAAAAGGGCAGTTTACTGTTTACAGAAGCAAAACAAACCCGCGAAAAGAGAAAAAAGAAGGGAAAGTGGTAAACAAAAAACTGAAAATTCTGAAAATTGAGGGAAGCGGAAAGCAGCGAGAAGCAGCCAATTCTACACAATTTCAGACCACTAGCGGCGCGAAATTTGAATTCTGCGCGGGAAAAAGCGGCGGCGGGAAGTTCGGAAACTACACAGTTCTCTCGGTCTCTCTTCATTAGCGCTGAAGATGGTCGATGTCTGCGTCTCTCTGCTCCCAATACTCTCTTTCAACGTCTGAAAATCAATGCATACGGGACGGGAAGTCGATCGATAATCGATCGATAATCAATCGATAAATAAATAGGTGATGTGTCACATGATGAGAGTACCCGAGTTGAAAGAGTCCGAGTGCGACAGCGGCGAGATGGGCGGCGTGTTGATGAAGTGGGCCGACGGCGTGCGGTCTCCAGAATACACGTACTCCAGATATCGCTGCTCCATGACGGTGCGCTCGCTCGACTGCGACAGCGAGCGGTGTCGTTCGATCGTGTGCTGCTGAAATTGGCGGTATTTGACCTGAAAACGAGAGAAGCGGTCAATCGGGTTAGTCGGTGGAGGAGGAGGAGAAGGAGAGAAGCAAGCGGGGTGCGATGGAGCGCACTTGCCACCCTGTAAGATTCCAGTGCGGCGGAGCGCGATTGCAACAAAACCGTTCCCGTTCCGCGAAATCAGTCGATATCTCCGTGGAGGTGTTCGCATGCGATTAGAAGAGAAGCTGTCTCAAAAGCGATTAGGACAAAGAGAGAAAGAGAGAGAAACACGGACAAACTAAAGAAAAGCATTTATATCGCGACGATACAAGAGTGTGTGTGAGTGTGAGATGAGATCTACAGTAACCTAGGCTAGAAAAGAGCACATGAAAACGAGAGAGAGAGAGAGATGGCAGACATTTGAGAAAAAGAGATCGAAAAGACACAAACTGGGCTTTTTGGGGTTAAACCGGGGAATCTAAATGACTAGACAAATTGTACATAAACGATTAGAGGAACAAAGGAAAGACGTGACAGAAATATTGGGGAGGGGACAGTGGTAACGGGAAGGACGGGTTAATCGATAAACTAAGCAAAATGAGAAGAAATAAGGGGAGTCGGTCAAATGTAGGTGTCATGCTGTTGGCGGGAAACTCGACGCCGCGCTCCGGAATTCGAGTTTCCCGCCCATTCTCAGATCATACCCTGAAGGCAGAAGTGTGCTGGACGGTACGTCTTCCGGCTCCGGACGTCGCCACCACTCCTTTCGTTCGTTTCCGCCGCTCGGCTTCGAGTTGCTCGCGGAGCAACTGGATTTGCGACTCGAGCAGTTTCCGCTTGTGCGAATAGTTGGCGTCCTTCTGGTCGAGCATCGCTTGGAGCTGCAAAATGAGTCTTGCTCCGGCTGCTCCAAGCCGAGCTAACCTGTCGCTTCTCTTCGATTAGAGCGGCGATTCGAGCCTCGAGCAGACTGTGCTCTTTCGCCAATTTCGTCACCGATCGGTTGCCGGCGTCGCGTTCCAAGTTCTGAATCTGGGATTGGAGTTGAGCACAGTTACGGTAGAGCTGCTGGTTTTCGCGCTCCATCGAGGCGAGCGACTTGTCGATGGCTCGCCGCTCGTTCATCGTCTCGCGGACCGCCTTCTCCGTTTTACCCTTCTCTTCCTCCAACTGAAATGTGTTTCGATAAAGAAAAAGAAAAGAAAAAGAAACTGAGTCAGTTGTCAGATTCGAAATTTCCTCCCCGCCAGTGATGGGAGTGTGGAGAGATGGCCGAGCGGTCCAAGGCGCTGGTTTAAGGCACCAGTCCCTTCGGGGGCGTGGGTTCGAATCCCACTCTCTTCAGTCCTTTTTTCACTCACCGCATCGACGTGTCTCTTGAGAGCACTGATCTCTCGCTCGAGCCGCACTCGGATCCCCTCGATCTCTTTCTTCTCCGTATCGCTGCGCAGACTCTTCCGCTTCAAATCCTCGATTTCGGCCGTCTGAACGAGCTTCTCCTTCCGCAACACTTTGAGCTCCGCCCTCATCTCCGCCTCGAGCCGTTTCCACTCCTCCTCGAACTTCTTCAGAGCTGTCACTGTGTTCTGCATGACGATCAGTTTGCCCGCGAGCTCTTCGTTCTTCCGCTCAAAGTCGACGCTTCTGAGATTGAGCCCGTTCATCCGATTCAGTTGCTCGCGCATCTCGACTCTCAGCCGATCGCACTCTTTGCTCAGCGCCGAGTTCCGGCTCGTCAGCTCATGGTGCGACTCCTCCCACCGCCGCTGCTCCTGGACTGCTCTCTCCTGCTCTTCGGCCGTCTTCTTTGCACTGCTCATCGCCGATTTCCACGTCCGCTCGCTGACTCGCAGCTCCTCCAGCATGCTCCGATTCCTCTCGCTGAGCCGTCTCTCGTCGGTGATCTCCCTCATCAGCTGCTCGCGTTCCTTCTCGAGCTGCTCCAACTTCCTCAGCAGATTCTCGTTCTCCGCTCCGATCCTCCGCTGCTTCCCGACGGCCGCGTCTCTTTCCCGAACGGCTCGATCCAGGTGCTCCTCGAGCTCGCGATGCCTCGAATCGTGCACTCCCACCAGTCCCGTCGCCTTCTCCTTCGATTCGATCGCATCGTGAAGCTGTCCGTGCAACACCTCGATTTCCTTCTTCAGATGGGCCATCTTCGACTCTTTCTCCCTCAAGTGCAGTTCCAGAGTCGAGATGCGAGCCTTCATGCTCCGAATCTCGTGCTCTTTCGACCTCGACGACTCTTCGTTCGTCAGATACATCTGTCGCTGGCTGCTCATCCGGTTCTCGATCGTGTTCCTCTCTGAAATCTTCCTGATCTCAACAGAGCGCACTTCCCTTGCCCACCTTCTGTGATGTGCACCAACTGTCTCTCGACCCTCTCGATGACCATCTGCCTGTCGGCCAACTTCTCGCCTCGTTCCCGCAACTCGTCCTTTGCCTTCTCCAACGCATCCGCCAGTTCAGCCTTGTCCACTTCCAGCTGCTCGATTCTTTCCTTCAGGAATCGCAGAGTGACTCCTACAGAAGAGCTCACGTCCATCGAGTCCACCGCTCTCTGTTGACTGTCCGCGAATCGGACGGAAGGCGATCTTCGGAGCGGCACGTCTTCTGAATTCTCATTGAGCCCGATGCTCGAAGCGGCGCGCGGAATGTCGACGTAAATCGATCGGTTCTGACGGTTGGAGACAGCTGAAACAGACCAATCTATTCGAATGGACCCTGAACTCCAACTCACGATTCTGCAGAGACTCGACAGCCGACCGCTGGAGGTTGTTGAGTTTCGCCTGCACCTCCTCGTACCGCTTCAAACTCTCCTTCATCCGACTGTCGGCGTCCTTCGACTTCAGCTCCTGCCTCTCCAGTTTCAAAGAGACTGTCGCCAGCTCACTGCGCAGTCTCTGATTCTCGAGCTCGCTCTTGTTCGCCTTCTCCTCGGAACTCCTGTACTTGTCGAGAATGTCGCTGATCGCCGACTTGCTCGTCTCTCTTTTCACCTCGAACGCCGCCTTCACAGTCGCCAAATCGTTCGCGAGCCGCTGGTTCTCGTCCTGCAGCGCCTTGCGCACCTTCTCGAGATCCGTGAGCCGGAACTGCTCGTTCTGGGCCTGCTTGAGCATGCTCTGCGCGTCGTGCTCCATCTTCCGCAGCAAGTCGCCCGACACTTCGTTCTTCGCCGATTTGTCCATCAACTGGATCTCCAGCTGCCGCATCTTGTTCATTTGCACCACCGCGTTCTGCTCCAGCTCGTTCTTCTTCTCCTCGAGATTCACGTTCTTCATCCGAATGTTGTGCAGTGTCTTGTTGGCCTCCCGCAGCTGATCGGCCAGCTCCTGGATCTTCCGTCGCTCCTCGTTCCACTTCTCCGTCAGTCCCTCCTTCCCGTTTCGCAGCTCCGAGTTCTGTTTCTCCATCACAGCCACCTCGTCTTTCAGCTTTTCGAGCTCCGATTCGCTCGCCTCCAACTTCGAGATCAGCTCCATCGAGTTGGATTCCAGTGCCGAGATGGAGCTCTCCCTGTCTGCCACGTTCACAGAGAGTTTCTCGATTTCAGCCTCCAAAGTGGAGATGCGTCGGTTCTGCTGATCGATGGTAGTGGCGTGCTTCGTAGCGACGAGCATCGCCTCCTCCTTCTGCTCCAGAAGCTTCATCTTCTCCTCGCTCGACGTCTTCTGCTCTCTCTTCCGATCCTCCCTGAAATCAATCAACTCTCCCTGCCCCTTCCCTCTCTTCGATAACTCACTCTTTCTCCTCGTCCGTCATCTCCATCCTTCTCAACTTCTCCTCCAAGTCTCTCGCTTTCTCGACGCCGTCTTCGAGATCCCTTTTCAGATGCACTTCCCGATCCTCGCGCTCCTTCAGCTGATCCTCCAACTTCACGATCCTCTCCTGCAGCTCCGCAATCGCCTCTCCCTTCGACGTCTCGATACGGACGCGTTCGTTCGTCCATTCGATGCGATCGCCCTCGTTCTGCTCGTTCGCCTTCTCCAGCTCCTTCCGCATCTTCTCCTTCAGCCGCTCCACTTCTTCTTCCGTGTGCAAGTGATCCACTTTCAGCTGATCGTGCTCCTCCATCAGCATCTCGTGGATCTTCGTCAGCTCGTTCAGCCGTCCCTCGCACTCTCTTCCGAACTTCTCCGCGCCCTGTCGATCCTTCTCGACCAGTTTCAACTTCGCCTCGTACTCCTCGCGAATCTCCTCCTCGTTCTTCTTCTCCACCTCTTCCATCCGCAGCAGCTCGTCCTTTCTCCCCTGCTCCGACTTGCTCAACTGCTCTTTCAGCGTCGAGATCTCCTCGTTCAGACTGTCCACAGTTACTCCTTTCTGCTTCAGCTCGTTCGTCAACTTGTCAAAGTTGCCTCGAAGGTCGTCGAGCAGATTCCGGAGTTCGGCCTCCTCCCTCTCTTTCTCCACTCCACGTCTTCTCAGCTCTTCCAGCTCTTGCTTCAACGCCTCGTACTTCTCCTGCCACGTGGCGACGTCTTCTACGAGTGCGTCGTTCTTTCTCGCCGCGTCATCGTACTTCTCGTTGGCCTCCGACACGTGTCGAGTTCGCTCTTTGAGCTGCTCGTGGAGCCGAGTGAGCTCTCCCTTGAGCAACTCGATCTCTCCGCTCGCCTCCTCGTACGTGGCAGTCAGCTGATGGCTCGAAGTCCGCACGTTCTGAATGTGCACTTCTTTTTCTTGAATGCTCGTCTTCAGCGTGCGGATCTCCTCGTTCTTCGCCTCCAACTCGTTGTTGAGCCCCTCGAGCTGCTCGGCCAGACTGCTCACTTCGTTCTTCGTCTCGAGGAACTGCTCCTCGCTCAGCTTCCCCTCGCCTTCCATCGCGGTGACTGTCGCCTGACTCTCGGCGAGCTCCCTCCGCAGCTCCGCCTCCTTCTCCTGCATCTCGTCGATCTTGGCCCGACACTCGGCGATCTCCAGTTCTCTCTGATCGGCGTGCTCTCTCTCCGCCTCCAACTTCTTCCGCATCTCGTCCCTCTCGTTCTCCAACATCTCCAGACGCATCGTCTTGTCGTCCACCTCCGTCCGCATCGCCGCCACGTCGGCCTTCAGACCTCTCTGCGACTCGCGCAACTCGTCGCTCTCCCGCCGACTCTTCTCCCGCTCCGCGCGCTCCTTCTCGAACCGGCTCTTCTCATCGGAATCCCTCGATCTGAGTGCCTCCTCGTGCGAGTCCTCGCGCTCTTTCAGCTCCTCCCGATGCCGAACCATCAACTCCTCGAGGAACTCTTTGTGTTGCCGATGCGCCTCGTTCAGCGAGTTCTGCACAGATGCGGTCAGTCTCTCCTGGCTCTCCCTCTGCTCCTCCAGATTCCGAATCTTTTCGTTCGCCTTCCGCAGATCGTCCTCGAGCTTCTTCAGATCCTGCTCTCGTTGCGAGTAGACACTCGACCTCTTCCTCTCCTGCTCACGGTCCTCTTTCCGCCGCTTCTCCTCTTTCTCCAGCTCTTTCTTCGCGCGATCTCTCTCTTTCTCGGCCTGACGCGCCGCTTCTCGCGATTCGTCGATTTCGCCGTTTTTCGTCGTGAGCAGTTTCCGCATCTTCCGTGCCACCTCCATCGGATTCTCTTCTGAAATCGATCGGTTCCCAATGGAAAATGACTCTCGGAAAGGGAAGTGATTGACTGATTGTGAGGGAAATCAAGAAAACGAATGGTCTAAGTCTAGAACTATGTAGAAGGAACTAATCGATGAGTCTAGAAGCAGGGACCGCGTCGCAACCGCGACGCACCGCCCGAAAAAAGGAAACGAACTGAAAAGTGCGTAGGTGCTGCTGCCGCTACTCGTCGTGTTGTCGAGCTGTCGCACGACGGAAGGACTCTGACTTCTGCCTCTGCCGCCGCTTCCCGCCATCTCGTTCGTCATCCGCGCGAGCTGCTCGAGTATATCCGAGAGCTCGTCGTTTTGGTCCCGCAACTTCCTGCACTCGTCCTCTTTTCGCTTCAAATCGCGCTGTCGCTCGTTCGACTTCTCTTCGGCCTGCCAATCGAGAAAACGGGTGAAATGGGGGAGGTGTAATTACGCTCACTTTCATGTAGTTCTCCGTCGCCGCGTTCAGCTGCCGAAGCGTCTCGTCGAGCACGTCGTCTTTTTCTCGCTTCATCTGCTCTTTCAAATCCGAGTTCTGGAAGGGGGAGAGGTATAGGATTACGGTAGTCATAGTAAGGTTTTCCTGCATTGCTCATATCTATTGAGGATTCCGGTCCATTCTTCATTGGAATCGTATCAACTATGTTTTCACTTCCTCAAAAAGATCTAGATTCGATAAAGATGCTTTCTGACGAAAACTATCTTAACGAAAGCCTCGAGGAACTATAGAGTTCCAATGACTATACAGTTCATTTCTTGTGTACTACATCGCGCTCCGCTGGACTAAGAAGTTCGAACACAACTGAGCATTTCTAGGCCGTGGCCGAAGTTTTCGCTTTGGCTACGCGCCATTCAAAAACTTCCCCTGTTCATTTGAACAAAACGCGTTTTAGCATAAAGTAATCCAATTATAAAAGAGCAACTAAACCCGTTCCTCGTTTTGAGAAGAAAAGTGGGCGGGGCTTAAGTTCCAGAGCTCGGAGGCTAGAAGTGAAGTGTGACAAGTAAATTGCGGTGCTCGGAAGAAAAAGTGCAAAAGAAAAAACCTTTTGCTCGGCGTGTCGGATGGCCTTTCGCATGAGTGTCGCGCACCGCGTGAATTCCGTCAATTGTCGGTCCAAATCGTTGGCGGTCGTCGTGCGCAACTCGTGGAGCTGAAGAAGAAGAAGAATGGAATTGAAAAGAAGAAAAGGGCGTCGTACTTGTCGTTTGACGGCGGTGAACTCCTTCCAAAGGCTGATCAACTTCCGGTGCTGCGACTCCATTTGATTCCGATAGCGCTGCAGAGGGGTGGGAATTGAGGGGTGAAACGAGTTTCCGGTTCGTTTTTTTGAAGAAGTGCTTCCGGTCAGAAGTGTACTTCCTTCCGTCTCCTCCTTCTTCTTCTCGTTCTTCCGAAAAGACTCACCGTATTCTCGGATCGGAATCGCATCGACTCCATGTGCTGCGCCTGTTGCAGCTGCTGCAGCTGTCTCGTCAGATTCGAGGCGTCCACTCGCAGGTGCTCGTTGGCTGCCAACGCGGCGTCGTTCTCCTCGCGCAGCATCTCGTTGACCTCCTCCAACGTGTTGTTCCTGCAATCCTTATCTCATTTGACCCCCAGTCCTGATAAGACCCACTTGAAGAGTTCCTCCTTGAGTTTGCTGAACAGCTCGTCCAGGTTCTCCTCTCCCACACTGATTCCCGTGTCCAGATCGTAGTGGGCCAGAACTCGCGGACTGCTCCGATTCCGACCGTACTCGCCGATCGGACTCGTCGATCGATACCGATGACCGTGACTTCGCAGCGACTGATGCCGATTCCGAAGGCCGCCGTTGATCGCGTAGCTCGGCGTCCTCGACGAGTGGATCATCGTCGTGCTATTCAGAGGGATGTCGATCGTCAGCGAAGGCATCGAGATGTTCGTTTGGTTGGTGAGGTGCGTGAGATGAGGTTGATGGATGGAGGAGAGCGTGTGATCCGGCGATGACGTCACGTTGAACGTCTCCACCGACTCAGCATTCGCTCGCTGTCGGAATCGTTGGAGCTGGAAGAGAACATGATATGTGGAATATTATTCTATCAACCGCTACGCAACCGCGACGCGTGACAAAGCTCAATCTTATGAAAAAGAGTGGACTCCTCTCCCAATCAATCACGTCTTCTACTTTCACTTGGTCATCGTCTCTAGCAGTACTCCCGTTTTCAACTTTCCGTTCCTTTACACAGAAAGAAAAGGCCGATCACTTTCGCTTTTAGATGCGCGCGCGCCGTCGAGTGACCACAATCGAAAGTATAAACAAACCGAGAGTAACAAGTACCAAACTGCCGCTCACCTGGTCATTGATATCCTGAATGACCTGCCGATTGCGTCGATTCTCCTCGATGCCGGCGTCGAGACGATTCCGGCACTCGGACAGATCTTCGGTGACGCGCACGACGTCTTCTGAACTCGCCGCCGACTTCATCGTTTCGCAGCGTTCATGCTGAAAAGCGAGGCGGAGAAAATGAGCGGTTCTCGCGGAAAAAAGACGGGGTGTGGATAAATCAAAACGTGTGGAAGAGAAGCGCCTTCTTGGGGGGAATAAAAAGTAGTACCCGAACGACTGAAATGAGAGAAATAGAGAAGAAGGGGGAAAGAACGCGAAGAAGGAGAAAGAGGAACCGGAATGATGCCCCCCGAGGAAGCGAATTGTAAGGCAACACACACACACACACATGTGTTTGTGTGAGCGAGTGTGTATGGTTGACGGTGGGGACGATTTTATGGAGGTGGGCTTGTTTTCGAAATGAGAGAGAGAGAGATGGAGAGAGAGAGAGAGAGAGAGAGAGAGAGAGAGAGAGAGAGAAGAGAGAGAGAGAGAGAGAGAGAGAGAGAGAGAGAGAGAGAGAGAGAGAGAGAGATGGAGAAGGGTAAAAGTTTGGAAATCAAAACATTGTGTTTTTTGGAGACTTGCAGTCAAATAGGGACATAAAAAGGAGGGAAGTACAGGGTTACGGTAGGTGTCACATTCCAGAATCGATTCAATCGAAGGGAACAAAGGCTCTGAGGGTTCTAGGAGAAGTGATTTCCAATCTGTACACTTTCGAAACGATTAATAATAGCTCTGAACTTTGACATCATCAGAAGATCCTTCCAAAGAAGGAGAAAAGAACTTTATCCCTAAGCTTTTAGACCTGAAGTGCACTCAAGATCTGTGATTGTTCTAGTGTAGAGTTACATATGTACTTCGTTAGTTTCAAACGGATTCTAATGATTCTGATCTCGGAGCTCGTCCAAGGATCCTGATAAATGGCTCAAACTACTCTCCTTCAGAACCAGGACTTTTCGGCGTTTCGCCCAGTCCCACGGACCCCATTTCCCTTCTGATCCTGGCGAAACATCGTAAATCTACATCTGGAATTGACTCTCTCTCTCTCTCTCACCTTTCAATTTGTTATTGCAAACAAACACGAGAAGAACACATTTCGCGAGAAAACGAAATGCTCCGTCGGTCGGGCGCAGATGTTTGACGAGAAAAGAAGGAGAAGAAGAAGGCGTCGCGAGAGCAGTCCAGGAGGCAATCGGAAGTGCCTTCGGTGCGAATCGACTATTACTCCCGTCAAAAGAGGTACGAATTCAGAAGAAGAAGACGTCGGAGAAGAAGAAGAAGTAGAAGGCGTTTATATAATGGCACTGCACTTTTTTCTTTCTCTCTCTCTCTCTCTCTCGAAAAGAAATTGGAATAGTAGTCGTGAAAAGTGTACTAGTTCAGAAGTCAATTTGAAAGAATTCGGCAGAAAAGGAAGAAGGGGGAAAGTGGTTCGGCTTCGAGAAAAGAATGAGATCGGAGGGGGTCATGGTGACAAATAAATACGAATCTCGACTCATCTCGCTGGAGGGGGAGGGCTCAATTTCTATTCAGATGAGCAAGACGACGCGGAGGGAGAAAAGCGTATCTTCTCGTTGTTGTTGTCATGGAAACTCTCCCTCTTTCTCTCTCTTTTTGACATGGCGCCGCGGACAGAAATCGGGTCGAAATCGGATGAATGCGATTCCGAAACTGCGGAGGAGGAGGAGAAAGTTCGGTCATTCTAGAAAGTACGGCTTGTTGTTTGGAGCATGGAAGAACAAAGAAAAAGATGCTGTAGGCAAAAGTTCGGCCATCAGTCTTCTAGACTTTCTGGGAAATACGGCCTGTATTTCCGAGTACGTAGCTTAGGTAAAAGAGATGTAAGAATATCGGAATGTGACAAAAGTTCGTCCGGGGGGTTTCTAGGTTTCCGCTGAATCAGGCTTCCGTGATATTCCGAGAAGTTTTCGAAAAAACGCACTCATGTCCTAAGAACCTTGCTATGAGAAAGTTCGGTCACGAGAAACCAACAGTCTCGATGATAATCTTCATGAAAAACTAAGAGATATAAAATGAAATGACTATGCAAAAGTTAGGCCACGGCTGCTTTAGGATTTCTTCAAAGTACAGTTTGTTATTCCGAAAAGTTTCGGAAGAAAAGTTGGAAGAAGATTCTTAAAAGACCTGGCCTAACTATGAGAAAGTTCGGCCACGAGAACTCTAGGTTTTCTGTGAAATACGACTTTGTTTCGAGAAGATTCAGAAGAAAAGCAATACCTGCAGAAGATCAGAATCTGAATGAATTGGACTACGGACAGGGCGCCTAATCTCGAGAGCTAATTATTTTTAGGTTTTACGCGCAGGTGCAACGAATCAAATTGGTTCCAAACATTTCATTTTAAGGCACAAATGTTGAAGAAGGGATTGGCGAAGAAGAGCGTGAAAAAATGGTAAGAGCATTCCATTCGACACCCAAAACCGCCCTAGAAATTGATAAGGAGAAGAGAGGGGGGAAAAAACGGAAAATATTTGCTTTCTCTCTCTCTCTTTCTGTCATTCTTCTTCTTCTTTTTTTGGTGTTGCCAGTTGAGAAGATTAAATAGAAAACAACAAATTGTGGGAGTGTTGAAAACAGAAAACAGACAAACGAATTCATTTCGAGCGGGGGGTCAGAGTGGCGGGAATCCAGGAGCGAACGAAACGAAGAGCTGCGGACGTCGGCGGCGTTTCTCTTTCGGTGTCTGCGTCTCCGCGCGCGAGCACACTCTCTCTCTCTCCTCGTTGCTTCTGCTCTTTCAAGGACATAGGGAGAGAGAGAGCAGCGAGAGCAGATGGTGTCCGCTGCTTCTGTATTCCACACATTATTATGACGGAGTGGCGAGCGGAACGGAAACCGCCGACCTCTCGATATATATATATATCCGCAATGGGATTAGGTAATCGAGACAGTTGGCATGGAAACAGCGCGGCTGGCGATGATTCTGAAATGAGCGAGGACGTCCACCTACCGTAACCGCGGCACTTGCTCCTTTGTAATCTGTTGTGTGATCATCCGCAAACACTCGCAAACCACTGACCGAACGGAAAAACTCCGACAATAGAGCAAAAAAAGAGCTGCTCTTTCTGTTTCGTGCGTTGCGAGCACTTAACGCGCGCTGCCACGTCATTTTGAACTCCTTGAGAGGTGAAGAACGGAGGGTAAGCTCTCTTGTTATTAGCCTAACGGGGGAGCAAGAGGAGAGCAGGTGTGAACGGAAAGGAGAAGCAGATGGAAACAAAGAAAGGAAGAGAGAGAGAGAGAGAGAGAGAGAGAGAGAGAGAGAGAGAGAGAGAGAGAGAGAGAGAGAGAGAGAGAGAGAGAGAGAGAGAGAGAGAGAGAGAGAGAGAGAGAGAGAGAGAGAGAGAGAGAGAGAGAGAGAGAAGGGGAAACAAGTAGGAGAAGGAGAGGAAACATAATACTGTTTGACAGTGAAATCAGAGCGGAGAGCGGCGGCTCTCTAAAGGTGGCGATGGCTGGATTACTGTTGGTTTTGCTCCATCCAGTTTCAGTGTTATTCTTCATTTTACATCTGATATCAGTCTTTTTCCGTTGGCTTAACAAGAGTCTCCATCTCTGAAAGAAACATAACCACCAAATGAACACGAGAGCCCGCTGAAAGGACGGACCGCCCTTCTTCCTTCTTCCACAGTTTCCAGTTATCTTCCATGAAACCATGTCATCATGTTTTGTGCGAACTGTCGCTCCTACCTCTTCTCCGAGTTCCTACGCAGTTTCCCTATCAAAAGCCACAGTAACCCATAGTGCTCCTCCTTCTCACAATCACTTGCCACGTGTCATTTCCCGTCTTCCAATCGAACAACCATTATAATAACAATAAATACCGGCACCCGTTTCCCGCTCAAATACTGTCAAAGTATGTATGTGTCACGGAAGAGAGACGCCGCTCGTATAATAATTGGCCTAGTTAGAGGAGAGTCGAGCGAGCGAGGGACACGCCGAAGAATTAGCATCACACACGGCCGGTAGGTCAAAAGTGTCCCAAATTGTTGTGTGTCCCGCTCTCTTTCATCGTTTATTTAACCTTCTTCTTCTTCTTCTTCTTCTTCTCTCAAAAACTCTCTGTCCGCAATCTTTTGAATGAGACGGTGGAGGGAGACGCAAAAGAGATGGGCGGTCGGTCGGTGTCTCTCGATAGGCTCCGCCCACTTCTTTTTCTCATAATCGACTTTCCGACTCTCTCTCTTCCTCTTCTTCATTCTCATTTTCGTCCCCTTTAAGCTCTCCGGGGAGGGGGCCTAGCTTTTTCTCTTCCACTCATCAACATGAATTGTGACAATAATCAGTGTTTTTTGTTTCTCGACGAGCTCAGTCTCGAGTGCTCTGGCGAGCCGAAAAACTAGCGGCAGAACCTCGAGTGGGCTTTTCACTTTTGTCCGTCTGGATTACTGTAACTTCGTGCGAAACCTTGAGCACACACACAAGAAAGAACAGCTTTCTTGTGTGTGTACTTTCGAGATTAGGCGAGATGTTTGCGTACAAAACACCGAATCTCACGACAAAACAATGTGTTGAGGGAAAAAAAGGAGAGAGAGGTAGAAATAAGAAAACAAGGTGATCAAGAAGGAGAAGAAGAAGAACTGGTAGCAAGTGCTTAAAGGGGATGGTCAAGTGCATTCTGTTCGCACCTGTTCTCTCTCTCTATTTACTCGACTCTCTCTTTCTCTCTCTCTATCTCTCTCTCTCTCTCTCTCTCTCTCTCTCTCTCTCTCTCTCTCTCTCTCTCTCTTTCTCTCTTTCTCTCTCTCTCTCTCTCTCTCCAGAGGGGGTCCGAATGTCCGCCTCCCAGTCGTCGGAATCGAAAGGGGAAAAGCAAATATTTTTGTGTCCGTTTTCTTTTCTCTCTCGCCCAGTCGGTCGATCGGTCAAGCGCTCCCCGCCAGTTGCAGGGAAAAAAGGACGAAGGATGGAGCCGCTGCCGCTCCTGCTCGCCACACTTTTCACCGTCAGCGCGACAGCCTATGACATCGATTGCAAGTGGAAGAGCAACATCACAGGTCGGTTCCTAGTCCCTCCCGGGGCCCAATCTGGGTCAAGTCTTCGGACTCTCTCGATGAGGAGACCCTTCTAATCGGATTCCCAATTCGAATCTCTCTTCTTCTTCTCGAGAGGTTTGTTTTTGGCGCGGGGGGGAGGTCGCCCTTGTTTCCTTTCACGTTCAGAAGGGAAGCGGTGTGTCCGATTCGGGTCGTCAGTCATCCATAATTGGCCACAATCCCTTCGCCACCGTGGCCCCGTTTCCTCCACTGAGAGACCGTTTTGGAAGTGCGCTCCATCGCCAAATGCATCCGGGACGGATCAATTGAAGACTGAACAAACTCTGTTGGAGGGGCAAGGTTGATTTGTTGAACACCTGTTCCCGAGACTTTGTTTGACCTTCGCGGGCGATAAATATAAATAGACATGCGAATGGGGGGGGGGGGGGGGGGGGGGGACCGGCTTAATTGCCCGCTTTCCACGGTTCTCACGGGGGGAAACCTGACGAGTAGATCTCTTTTGGTTGCAGACATCGAAGATGTCGCCCATCACAAGTATCAGGTTCTCGAGGAGTGCCTCTTCTACAAGTTGACCAGCGATGCGGATCGCATGCAAGGTAGGTGCCGAGACGATCTTTTTGTGTGTCTCCCTTCGAATGGGAGCGGATGTTTTACGGTCTTTTGATACATGATCGCATTCCGAACGGGACGGAGAGAACGAGACGAAACTGAGAGACGTTCAGACAAGAGCAATGCTCTGATGATGCTGCCGCCGACGGTGGCGGCCGGCGAGACGCTCGAGGTGCAGGTGCTCGACGGAGCCATCACCGAGATGTGGATGAACGAGGTGTTCAAGGAGATGAACATCAACGGCTTCCTCAAACTGGTAACCCAATTCCACTCGAAGAGCACACCTTGAGACCTTTTTTCAGTCGTGGAAGGATCGTCGTCTCCGATGGAACCCCGAGGAGTGGAAGACCGAATCGCTGAGACTGAAGTCGATCGGAAGGCTCTGGTCTCCGGATATCAACTCTGATAGGTAGGTCTCACGAATCCAACTGAATCTTCCTATTCGTTTTCAGACTGCAAACCGGTTCTCAGTCCACCGACTTTGTCAACTACCACGACATTCAGTCCAACTACAATGGAAACGTGACGGCGCGTCTGGAGTTCCGCATGAAGGCGCAGTGCGCCATCGACTACACCGAGTACCCGAATGTGAGTGAGCTGCCCGCGCGACGTCTTCAAGTCTTCACGTCTTCTTTACAGGATCGGAAGCACTGCTGCTTCAACCTGCAGTCCACTCTCTACAAAAGATACGTCAAGTTCATCATGGAGCACGGCGACGGACACGAGATGCTCAACACCAAGGCGATCCGCACGAACTGGCACGTCGACCCCGCCTACACGTGGATCATGAAACTGAACCAAGAGGACGACAACAGGTACAGTAACCCCACCACTGCCTCCTCAACTCAACCTTCTCCTGTCGAATTCCAGAGCCGAACGGCTCGAAGTGTGCGTCGGAGTGGTGCGTAAATCGACGACTCTTGCCGTCGAGCTCACTCTGCCCGTGCTCATCTCGGCTCTCATCCTGCTCATCGCTCCGTTCTTCGGAAAGTTCAACCAGCAGATCTACGTCAAGATGTTCGCCCTCCTCCTTCAGTTCATGAGCTTCCAGTTCTTGTCGGAAAAGACGCCGCAGCTCGGATTCGGCGACTCGATTCCCAAAATATGTGAGGCTTGTCGGGTCCTCTTCGCGATCAGACGCTCATTTCCAGACGTCTTCTACGCGTTCACGATCGGAATGACAGTGCTGAGTCTGATCGCGACGGTGATGATCTCGGCGATGAGCCGTGTGAAGAGAAAGGTGCCGCCGGCTCACAGATACACACTGCTCGCCTCGCTGCTCAACGCCAATCTGTGCTGTGGATCCGAGGAAGAGCCGAACACCGACGGAACGTCGTCTAAGGTGAGACATCCCGGGTTACGGTAGTTTGTGACCCGGAAGTGGGCAGTCAATTGAATGGGTTGAAGATGTCTCAGGACGCCACCGCCGACTGGCTCCAGATCCACTCGGCTCTCAACAACATCTCGTCGATCCTCCTCATCTTCATCTACATTCTCGGTGCTATCATCATTGCTTTCTAGACTTCTCCAGTTTTACCAAATAATTTATTCACCTCGTTCCCGCTTTTATGTACATAAAGTGTCAAGAATCATCACAGAAATCAGCCTCGGAACCCGTCTCGAAAACCGCCAAATGACCCGATCACTTCAAATACTTGCTCGCAATTTGATTGTTGCACATTTCGAACGAGTGCCACCATGCCACGTCACGATACGATTTCGGATGTTGCAGAATGTGCTCCTTGTCCTGGAGCTTGTTGCACAATGTGCACCAACCCGAGAAGCCGCTTCCGATGACGACTCTGAATTGGCTGCGTGGCGGCGATACGGAGCGACGCACTCACTTCCACTCTTTCCGCCATTCGTGGTACTTCAGATAGAGCTGTTTGTCGGTGTTGACGCGCTTCACGTGCTTCACGAACTCGTCGAGCGTCTCGAAGTCGTCGACGGCGATGTAGGCCGAGTCCGGCACGCCGAGCTCTTTGTAGTACTGTCTCGAGAGCACGATCGGCACTGTCATCCGGTCGTTCAGAGCCTTCCAGAACTTCTCCGTCACGTAGTCTTTGCAATTCGAGTTCTCGATCGAAATATAGAACTTGTAGGGTCTGCAACAGAGCTCTGTGAGCCGGAGCCCAGCTCTTCGGACTCACTTGATCAGCTCGAGGACGCACGGCGACTCCTGGTTGTCCACTCCGCTGCAGCTGCCCGCCTGCTTCCCGCAGTTGCCCCAGATTTCAATCTGAAGAAGGCGCGTTGCGGTCGCGTCGCGGTCAGTCTCACCTCGAATCCGTTATCGATTATCTTCTTGATCAAATCGAATCGATGATTGGCGGTGAAACAGTTCGAAGCGAGCCACGTGGCCGTCTTTGTTTTCGACTCCCAAATCGCATTCAAATCGACGTCGACTGAAAACGAAATGATTGCGTACAATGCACCGAAGACGACGAGCAAACCGGGAGCATCCAGTTTGAGCATGTTTCCGTACGGAGCCCAAACGTCGGCGTCCCTCCGATACGTCATCGTCCAATTGATGACGTCTGAAAGTGGGAAACTGTAGGAAAAGCAAAGGGATTACGGTACTCACGGCTCTCCGGCCGGAAGTTGTCGTTGCTCGGGCTCTCCAGGGACCACAGAACGAACGGGATTCCGGGTTTTCGCCGCTTCACCAGCGTCTTGAACTTGTCGTTTCCTCCGCGATAGTCGGCGTTGTGGAACAGAACGGCGTCGGCGTTGTCGACTTCCGACTCGTCCTGCGTGATGCGACAGTAGTTCTGAACGTCGGGACACGTGGCGAGAAAGCGTTCGGTGGTGATCGGGTGGCCGAAGAACTGCGTCGCCGCGTAGATGACGACGTTGCGTGTGGAAGAGAGCGCCGACTTGTCGACGTCGGATTCGGAAGCGAAGACGGCAGCGGCCTCTGAGAGATCCGAGACGATGGTGGCCTAGGGGGGAAAACTAGTCCCTCGCTCACCTTTGTCGGGTCGGGCGGGCACCAGAGTGTACCAGAGAAGCATGGCCACCGACGCGTAGACGCCCATTATCACGAAACGACCGAGATACCTCCAGGTACACGTGGCACCGCCTCGTGACGTCATCTGCTTCGGAGGACTTTTGCTCCGCGAGCTCCGCAACGGCATCTTGTGTATATTCATTTATAGGAGGAAAGAGTAATGCGAAAGAAGGGGGACACTGGGGGGGATATGTGCATGGAAATGTGAACAAAAGAGAGAAAGAGAGAGAGGAAGAGGAAGAGAGAAGCCGGACGAAATGAGACATTGCCATAGGAACGAATCGGATTCCGAAAGAGAGAGAGGGAAAGCGCTTGGCAGTCGGGAGGGACTAGAAAGTGCACATCGGAAAGTTAGGCCGCTTTGACAGACGATTCGATGAAAGTTCACGTTTCGACCAAAACCAAACATTGACAAGTGTTGTTCCACAAACTTTGAGAAGTCAAAAGCAAACACTCGGGTTGCCATCGGTCGTTTCATCAAAAAATCAATCCAAAAATCTATGGTTTTTCCATGACGACCTCATTTTTTTCGGCGAAAAACGCGTAGCTAAAGTGTGGTTTTGATGGTGTTCGAGTGAAGAGAAAAATGGGTTATTTTCTGGTTCACTCGAATCGAGTGCAAACAAAACACGAAGAAGAAGAAGAAGAAGGATCTGTTGAAGAAAAGAAAACTTTGAATTGGGTCTCGAAACGAAAGGGGGAGGGGGACTAATTAGAGCGGATGATCCTTGTGACCAGGAGGGTGGGAATTGGAAATGAAATCGGAACACAAAGAGAGAGACGAGAGGCGGCAGATGGGCACACACACTCAAAAAGGCACACAAAACGGATATCGAGAGACTAGTACAATGATGAGTGAATTGAAACGTTTTCGAAACGGCAACGGAAAAAAAAAGAGAGAGAAACGTTTTATCGGCCTCACTTTCGCGGCGCTCGCTTTTATTCATGCATCGTCGAAACGACGAGAAACGCAGTGTTTCGTCCATTTTTTTTGTCGGTTTTTCGAAAGAGAGAGACTCTGACATTCCGAGGGATATGTGCGTGTTTTGATTGAAAACAGAAAATGAGTGAAATGAAACGGGTCGGAACAGGGCCTGTGAGAGTTGTTGATTCGGGCCGATTCGAGCAGGATTCGAGACGTCTCAGAGGTATCGTTGGGCGAAAGAGTTGTCGCATTCCGCTTCCGAATTCCACGTCATCACGTTGTCGTACGTCTTCTTCGGGCCGCCCGTGAACGCCGCCACTTTCCGACACAAATCGCAGAATCCGATGACTTGTTCGTTGGCGTCGAGAATTCGGAAGTCTTCTCGCCACGTGTGATACTCCAGATACGCCGTTTTGTTCGAGGAGACTCGTTTGACGTGCGACACGAAGTCGTCCAGACTCGAGAAGTCGTCCACCGAAATGTACATCGAGTCGGGAATCTGAATGACGTCTTCTTTCTCGGCCATTCTCTCGGAACTCTCACCCCGAGGTCTCTGTAAATCCGTCTGCTCATCACGATCGGAACCATCCCGAAGTTGCGCGCCTTCCGCCAGAACTTCTCCGTCACGTAATCCTTGCAGTTGCTGTTCTCGAATGCCACGTAGAACTTGTAGGGAGTGTGCAGCTCGAGCTCGCAGCTCTTTGTGCTCCGCGCTCTCGAGCATTCCGGAGGCTCTCTTCCGTACAGTTTACCGAGCAAATCCACTTCCAGACCGTGCTCGACGAGCTTCTCCACGAGCTCTTTCCTCTGATTTGTTGTCGATTGAGAGTTCGACACCAGCCACAGAGCCTCTTTCTTCTTCGAATTCCACAGTTTCTCAAAGTCGACCTTCTCTGAAATCTTCATCATTTTCCCTCATTCCACGTCTTCTTTCGACTCACTTTTCGTCGTCCTCTTCACAAGACTTCCGTAGGGATGAAACACTTCTGAATCCGTTCGGTAGCTCATTGTCCAGTTGAAAAAGTTGCGGTATTCGTGCAAATCCGCGTGAAACGGACTCTCCAAACTCATCAAAACGAAGGGAATCGCCGAATTTCGATGTGCTGCGAACTGGTACATCTTCTGAAATCACCAGATGACGTTGTGCTCCTCCAGAATCCCCACTCACATATTCGTAAAAGTCTCTCGAATGAAAAACGACGGCACTCGCGTTCGGAAGCAAAGATCGTCGAGAAGTCACGAAGCACGTGTTCTGGAAGAATATTTCACGAGCGGGTTCTATCAGAATCTGGAATACCTTTATCTCTGGAAGACACTCGTCGAGTATCGAATTCTTGATCGGCACATCGAAGAACGGAGTGGCTGTGAAGATGACGAGTCTTCCGTTCAGATGCTCGGCCGGCTCGGCCGGCTCGGCTCCGTCGCTCGTTGAATACCAGTAGTGGCACGCGAAGAGCAGGACGAGAACGGCGAGACAACGGACAGCCGGAGAGTGAGCGGAGCACCACCTCATTGGCAGTCTGAATGGCCCCCCGGCAACGGACGACAGCCGTTTCTCCTCGCGTTTCTATGGTTGTGGAGGCGAGCAGTGAAACATCTTCCGAGTGAGTCTCCATGGAATTCGAAGCCAGCGTTTCGTTGGTCGCTTCGACGATCGGCGTCAGTCCGGAAAAGAAACGCGACGGATCGGAACTAAGATCGGGTCTACTAATTCTTGTGAAGAAAGCCATTCAAAAACCTGATTTTAAAATGTGCAAATCGAACGCACTCTACTGATAACGGTTGTAAATCGTCGCAGTTCTATGGCGTTTCCGAGGCTGTGGTCCACTCCACCATTTTCAGACGAAGATTTCCAGACTTTGAGCAACTTTAGCAGTTTTAGACCTATCTGAATCGATAGGGAACTTCCGGAACTATCTCTGATCAAGTATTCAAGTAATTCCCACCGAGTAGTGGAATGACCTCCCTGGTCAAGAGTGTTGTTTTTCAGAGTTCAATCAAAATGATCCATGTCTCGTTTCTTTCCGAACTCTCCAGAAGATCGTCGTTTCGCTTCCCGATCCGTGAAGATTTCTCCGTCGGGCACATCTGGTCGACTCGTTCAGTCAGCGAGTGTTTCGCGCAAACTCAGCATGACGTCTTCTTCTTCTACTTCACACACAAACAGATTTCATTTATTTCGGTCCTGTTCCTCATTTCCCTCCCTCCCTCCTCCTCAATTCATCATTTTCCCATCGCCCTCCTTCCAATGTTCTCTTCTTTTTCCTAGAGGAAGTGCATAGAGAAAACGTCAAAATCGGATCATCAAAGGACGAAAAAGAGGCCGCGGGCACGAGAATGACGGATCGGCGGCGGCGAAAAGAGAAAATGAGACCGAATGGATTACTGTCGGACTGCAAATGCTACCGAGTTCTTCGTGATCGCTTCGCATCGCTGGGATATCTCGTTTTCGTCTCGAAAATCGAATAGTGCCGGTTTCCGCAGTATCATTCTCTCCCGTGACAATTCCCGTTTGTTGCCCAACACCTAGCCACTTTTTCTCTCTTTTCCCTCTCCTCTTCCTCGTCCAATCCTCGTTATTTATCAAAATGAAACGAATCATTTTAGCCTCTTTGCTTCTTTTTCTCGTGTTCGACTCTCGAGCCGAAGGTAACAACGTCTTCTGGAATGATTCCAGAATCGTTTGCGATTTTCAGACCCGACGCTGTCAGCCACAGTGCTCGGCGGCGATCTGGAACCGTTCGATATTCCGCTGGAAGAGCTGGAAAAGGATACGAAGCAGGTGACGACGCTCAGCGAGCAGTGCAAGCGATTCGTCAACCACTACAGGTCACTACTATTGACTCTCTCTCGGTTTCGGCTGAAAATGAAGAGTTTCAGGTACTACTGCCGAACATCCAACATCGCCACCTACAACGAAGAAGTTCGGATCATCTGCGAACGGTATCGGAACTATTGTTCGGATCGAGTCTACCCTTCCATCAACCACGTGAGCCACTTTTCTGCCGAGCGTTGAAACGAGCGCGGTCCAGAGAGTTACAGCTTGTCCGTGTGTAGTCCGCGCTGATCACACACAAAACATAGTGAACGCCGCAACCCGCGAGATGTCGGCCGCCTTATTCCGGTGACAGGCGGGCGCCGTTCTGTGTTTTGTATCACGTAGTGGAGCTTCGTCTGCGGATGGAGGGCCATTACGACAATGACGGGCGAAGACTCTGAAACAGTGTGGTGAATCTCTCGTGTCACTGACTCAGTCTTTACCGGTCTGCTGAAGAAGTGGCACAACCAGTGCAATGAGTAGACGGGTGACCGTCACACTTCTGAAAGGTAGTTCTCCCTGCAAGCGGGTCCCTGCCTGCGGGGGACTCGATAAATTTTGGAAGCGGACCGTTATTTATAACGGTTCGCAAAAGACTCAAACCTCCGGAGAAATGGAAAGCGTCTCCTTTCTTTAGATCCGACGACAAACCAAGTTCTGGGAAAGTGCGGGGATTCCAAAGGCGACGATCCAAACACTTTCCAAATGTTACACACACTGCAAAGAGACCGACCCGGTGTAAGTCACCGTGTCGTTAAACTTTGAAAAACGCTTCTTTCAGATGCGTCAACGCATGCGAATGTCTCCATTTGCAATGGATGATGAACTACGAGTGCTACCCGGGAACTCGTGCGCCCGCCTACAATAACTGTCAGAGATGGGCGGCCAAGTGTCGATTCGTGTGGAAGCCGCGACAGGACTACACTCCGGCCGACTACAGGGACATGGCGCCGCCGCCCATCGTTCGCGGTGTCTTCTACGGATACGACGGGCTCGGTGAGCTCGACTGAACTCGACCATTGCGAGTAGTGACTTGGGAGTCTTTCAGCCACTCATCGCACGTTCGACCGTCCGCGCGACCACGGAGTCTCGTTCTGGCGCGGAACGAACACGGTGCTCGTAGACTGGCCGGAAGGCAAAGTGGCCGGCGGCACGACGATCGAGGTGCCGTTCGCCGGCGTCAACGTCATTCCGAACCAGTTCAACATTGGATTCCCGAACATGCAGAGGGCGATGCGCGAGTTCACGAAGCGAGTTTTCCGTCGGGAAACAGTGCAGAACAGAGCCCATTTTCAGACAAAACCCGGATCAACTGAATCCCGGAACGGGTCGAATGTCGGCGTTGAGCGCGATGAAACGAAGCTAGCCGGCCGGAAAGCGACAACTAATAACTCGATAATAAACATTTGATCTGCCAACATCCCGAAGGGATTGCGAGTTTCCCGGAAAACGGTTGTGTCAAGTGACTTATTAGTGTGTGTGTGTGTGTTTCGCAAGAGCCTAATAACATTCTCGCTTACTTTGTGTCTGTTTCGCTCATCTGCTCGCTGGCTCGGAAACGAAACGAGGAGCCATGTGTGTGTGTACAACCTACTACAATTTCATCTGCGAGACGTCGTAAACTCTCCACCATATTGTTGCTTGTTCTTGTTCTTCTTCTTCTTCTTCATGAGAAGAATAAGGAGAGGAGGAAGAAGAAGAAGGCTTAGTTAGACCAACCATGTCATTTTAATTGCCTTCTCCTTAACCGAGAGAATTGGAGGCACGGCGAGGCAGTTTATGATGCGCGCGAGCGCATCTGGTCCCGACGACAAATTAAATGTCAAAAGAGAGAGATGTACAGGGTGTTCTCGACGTGTGTGTGCACTTTTGCGGTGTGTGTGTGTCGACTCGCGTACGATGCACACGAGTTGACGAGCAACTTTCGACATACTGTAGAATTGCGCATGCATCGGATTCGACGACAATTCGCACGCGCAGAAACAAAACAAATTGGAAAATCTGTGCTTACTTAGCACGTGCCCATCGGTTTTCCGTTTTAATGTGATTGTCAATTCGTTTCCTCCTGGGTTTTCCTATTATTGTTTCGCCCATTATGGAATGGGCGAAATGAGAAATGGAAGAAACGGGCGGGTAATAATAATAATATCGATTCGAAAACTAATATGTATCCTAGAAGAGCCTACCTACCGTAACCTCGCCCTTCCTCCTTTCCTCCGCTTCTTCTTCAATTTAATTTGTTTTACTTACTCGCCGCCTATTTTGTCCAGCGTCGAAGGAGACGGAGGGAAAAGATTAAAAAACATTGTTTTTTCCACGACCCCCCCCCCCCCCCCCTCTCTTCTTGTTTTGTTCGCCCGCTCCCCCTCTACGGTAGTTGCAAAAAGAGCGATGATGGGGAGAAAGAGAGAGGGCGGGTAGGTGGAAACAAAAAGAAAAGAGAAAAAGAAGAAGAAGTTGAGGAAAGGAACACCGGGCGGGCCCGTTTCGTCGCAAAGAACTGTTAAGTGATGAGACAGTTCAATGAAGCGAGCTTCCGCAAAAAAGAGAGGCACGGGCGGCGGCGGCGCCGACACGTCTCCTCTCAACCGTGTGCCAACACACACACACACAACACGTTTCTTTCGCACCCGCCACCGCCGATCCGTTTGATCTACTGCCGCCGCCGCCGTGTCACTCAAATGATCGTTTTGGCGCGCGCTCTCTCTCTTCCGTACGGAAAAAGAGACATCGTCGGGGAGACGGGGGAGGCACATTTCATTAGCTGAACAGACCTTTGCGCTGACCAATACGGCGTCCTTTATTATTGGAGGGTGTAGATCAAAAAATGACGGACGGAAGGTTGCTCTTTTGGCATCTAATCATTATAAATTTAGTTGTTGGGGGAGGGACTCAAAACGTTCAGCTTTTCAGATTCTTGTTCCAGCCCTAGGCTGAAAGTCGAGCCAGATGAGATCTGTTCGCTTTTCGATTACCTAGATGTACAGTGATTTCGATTTCAGTCCCATCTATTTCGGGCCGGTGTTGTTCTCACTGAAAGTGTTGTTTTCGTTTCGAACAACTCTCATTTGTTTCAATATTTGTCACCTGGTACCGTACCCGCGTGCCGTCCCCCTTAGCCCTCCCATCATCCATCAACTTCTCTCGCTGTCTCTCTCCCATTTTCGATTCGTTTCTCACTTCATTCCCCCTTCTCCCACCAATCCATTAGAATAATCACTCAAAAGTAGTACCTATTCTTCAAGTTTCAAGTATTCTTCTGTTTTTTTTTGTCTTTCCGCACTTTGAAAAGAATGTGAGAGTACGGTAGGTAATAATAGTTGGGAAACGGCGAAAAAGTGTGTGATAGATTATAATAATTATAACTTTTATGAAGAAGGTGGTGCCCTGGGAAGCTATAATATTCATTAAATGGGTTTGAGAAAATGCGAATGCGAGAGCGAAAGTGTACCAAAAAAGTGGCGGGGAAAGAGGCTGAAAAGACGAGAAAACTTATGGAATTGGTAATGAAAAGAGGGAATGAAGGGGAAGAGAGCACACTGAAAAACTGCTCGGAACGGCTGAAAATGGAGAGAGCTCGGGGCGAGCCTGGAAATGAGTTTCAGACAGTTTTCAGACAACCATCGGCTCGTTCGATTCCAGAATCGACAGGAATCGTCTCGACGTCTTCGGCGAACGTTTTGTCTCGATTCCGAGATCCGATTACCTTGTTTCGCATTCGAAATTTGAAAAAGGTGTCAAATATTGACACTAATTCTCAAGATTTCTCGTGCCGCCCCCTCCTAATCCGTTTTCGAACACTCGTCGATGCGATTCGAATGGTAACCAGTCTTGACACTCGTTCCTCTTCCTCCTCTTTCCCTTTTTTTGGTTCTCTATTATCAGCCAGTCTACCTACTTTTCTCACTTCAAAAACAATGGAGGAAACCGCTTGTAAGTGAGTGCGGTAGATCAAATCTGGCGAGTGGGATGTAGTAGTAGATCACTGCGGGATGCCACGTCAGGGTCACCAACTGGTTTGCACACATATCCTCATTTCGGGGCGAGGAGGAAGGAGTTAAAACAAAGACCCCCCGAACGCTCGTCTTGTTAACTGGTACTCACTTCTTCTTCTCTTCATTCTCACGGCGGTCTCTCTCTCTCCCCCCTTCATTTGGCTTCTTTCGGTATCGTCGCGTCGACGCAATTCGCCGACTCCGCCCACTTCGTCGCCCGACTCCGCCCCCGTTTTGTCAAGGGAAGCAGCCAAAACAAATTGACTTTTCCTCTTCGTCCTCCGTATTCTCCTTCTCATCTCGATTCTTCGACGTCGTCGTCGTCTCGGAATCCCGACGATGCCACGTCCCGGAAAAGACTCGTACGACGAGCAGAAGCCGCCGTACTCGTACATCTGGCTCACCTACATGGCCATCCAGGATTCGGACGAGAAGATGTTGCCGTTGACGGAAATCTACAAATACATCATGGATCGGTTCCCGTTCTACCGCAAAAACACTCAAAGGTACACGATTCGCGAAGTTGCGATTCCAGAAGACGTTGTTCGGTGTTTCAGATGGCAGAACTCGCTCCGTCACAACTTGTCGTTCAACGATTGCTTCATCAAGATACCGAGAAGAGCAGATCGACCCGGAAAAGTGAGTGCACGTCTTCCGGACGACGACGTCTTTTCAACGGACTCTTTTGCAGGGATCCTACTGGGCAGTGCATCCGAGTGCTCTCGGAATGTTCGAGAACGGAAGTTGTCTGCGACGACGGAAACGATTCAAGGTGAGAAGGGGGCACGCACCGGGTTACGGTATCACAATGGAATCTTCTTCTCCTTCTTCTCCTTCGAGTCGTTTATCATAAGATTGATAGAAAACGCAGCACCTTTCCCGTTTCTCTTTTTCTACCTTCCGTTTGATTTGTGAGATCGCGCCCGCGCCACCATCAAAAACTACAGTAATCAGCGCGTTTTTCGTCGTCAAGGTTGGTTGAGAGATGAGAAGTTTGCGTTTGAAAGACTGGGATTATGATGATGAAGAGAGAATGCGAGGAGGGGATTCGAGCGATTCGGGGGGAAGAGTACGGTAGATTGGAGGAGCAGGGACTAGGAATTCAAGGAGATCTCGACTGGAAGTGGATCTGGAAAGGCTCCGAGAGCCGGAAAATGAACTCGAATCACACTTTGAGCCGCCTTTCGTTCCCTTGTTTCTGTCAGACTTTTCGGGTTTTCTTCTTCGATTCTTTGGATCGATGCCTGGCTGAAATCGAAAAATAGCCGATATTCAACATGAAATCGAGGTTGTTCAATCTGAAAATCCGGTCAACTCCAATCACCTAGACGCCGTTGTGTTGCTCTTCAAAATCAGATTTCACCTCTGATTTCGCCTTTTCTGACAAGTTTGATGGCAACTTTTTCCGCGATTCGAAAGGCATTGAGAGCTTCCGTTCCATCGAAACTTCGTGATTCTTTTCGGTGTCACGCCTCTCTTTTTCTCGACGTTCTCTTCTTTCGAGCTCCTGTATTTAAGTGTCCCTTTGAAATGGAAATACAATCGTTCTCTTTTCTTCAATGAGCCTTCTGATTCTTCGAACCCTTTTCATCCTTCTGAAAACAGTTTGTCAAATTGTCAATCCGATGAGTGAGAAGTTCGAAGCAGGAGACGAAGAAGGTAAACAGTGAGTCGAATGAAGATGGAGTGTGACAAGTCGCTTCTCGCCACCATCTGTTGTTGCCCCCCTCCAGATGTCAATAGTAATTGAGAAGTGAGAAGGCGTGCGACGTCTTCTTCTTCGTCTCCAGCCCCAAGGTGTCCTCCTCCTCCTCCTCCTCCTCAGAAGAAGAAGAAGTCGTTGTGTTTTTGATTGAAATGCGATCTCCGTCTCCAAAAGTGTCCAATCCTAAGCCCATCAAACTGACCGTCCCACTCTTCTGAAGAAGCAAAAAGAAGCCGTCGGAGGAGACGGTGATCTCAATGTTCATATCACTGTACACAGAGGCGATGTCAAGAAACAAAAGAAGGACCGGTGGGGGGGGGGGGAACGGAAAAAAAGAAACGAAACACACGCGCGCATGGTTCATTTCGCGCAATGTTTTAGTTGTGTTGTACAGCGACAGTGTGGATACGGAGTACGGTAGCAGAGATTGTAGGTGCGTACGGCGGGGGAGGAATGGATGGCCTTGGAGGGAAGAGTGCACTGATCAGCCCATTCGAATCCGTTTTTTTTTGAATTTCTCGTCTCGAGCCGCCAGAGGCAGAGACCGCGACGCGAGCCAAAACTGACAATATAGTGGGGGTTTTCTTTTTCATTTCATCGACCGCGACGCAGCCGCCACGCATGGTCCCTCACACTTTTAAGATGTTTCATGTGGCGATTGATAAGCGGAAAAACTGTTAGAACAGTGTGAATATTTGCAGGCTCGCGAGCAAGACTACGAGGACGAGGACGGTCTTCCGCCGTCGAAGATGAGCCGCAAGAGCACGTTGCTCCCTCCGCCGCCGCCGCCGCCGCCCTCGGAGCCCTCGCCGACTCCGTTGTCCCTGTTCCCGACGCTTGCTCCGTCCTTCCCGAACTTTTGTCTGTTCCCGCCGCCGGACACCTCGAAACAGCTCCTCTTCAACCCGTTCTCACTCCTTCTCATGCCACATCTTCTGAACTCGAGCACTCCCCACTCGGAGTCCTCAGAAGTGTCGGGCTCCTCGAAGACGCCGTCTCCTGAAGCCGTCACCCACTCCTCGTTCACCATTGAGTCCATTCTAAGCTCTTAACAAGTGTATGCGTTTTCTTTTATTTATTTTCAGAGATATGCCTATCGTTTTCATCTGTGCCACAGTAATTTCCCTCTGTCTTTTCTTGTCTTTCCCTTTTCTTCCTTCCAGATTCGACCCATGTTTATCAGTAGAGCGCATTTCCTATCCTTTCGAACGTTGCCGTTGTCTCACTTCCACATTCCCGTGTTCCACTAACAATTTAACTAATCGGTGTTTTTCTACTAATCGTTTCTACTAATCCTTCTATTCTTAACCCAATTTACAAAACCTAGTCTCCCATTTTCTAATCTATTATTTTGTGATCATTAATTCCGATAAAGTGATGTTTTTTTCTTGAGACCTGGATTTTCTTCATTAATGTTCGAAACGAAGTTCCAATAGAAGTTAATGTCTCGTGACATTGATGCATTTTCAGCAGCCGACATCTCGCGACTTGCGGCGGCCACCATACTTTATGTGTCATTCTCGTGAACTACACACGGACAATTTGATTTTTAAATGCATTTATTAATAAGAGAATTCTCTCTTTCTCCATTTTCTGAAGAATCAATAAGATCCACAGTTGAGGTGACGCAGCTGATGCTTCAGATGCATCTCGTTGATCTTCACCGGATTCACGAAGATGTCTCCGGGGAACAAAATGTCGAACGGGAACTTTTGCACGTACCAAATGCCATCCGAGCAGATCAAATCGAATTTCTCGGTGACATTGAAAGGCTTCTGGAATACATTGAAGCTCTTGCCACGTTCGACGAGAAGCGGCATCTGAAAGATCAACGGACGAGGTGGAAGGATCGGAAGGACGGGCTCACGGCGAACTGTCCCAACGGCTGTCCCTTCTCGTCGACGGACTTCGGGTCGAGCCACACCATCATGTGGTTGCTCGGATGCACTCTTCTGCACATCGGCTCCGGCTTGCATCGCTCACCGGCGAGCGTGAAGAGGCCGTCTGAAGGACACAATTCAGAGTTCACGGTTTCACATCAACCCTCCGAATCGTCGTCTAGAAGTCCGGAGAAGACGTACCGATAATGCTTTCGATGGGTTTGCAAGTGCAGTTGTTCACGCTGCTCGTCCAGATAATCGACGCATCCGTTTGGCTCCAGATGAGCACCGAAGCGGCAACGGCCACGAACAGAACGTACTTCATCTCGACTCTTCGCAAGAAGTGAAGAAACTCGCCGATCGGGGGCCGTTTTGAAGGAAACTGTATGCAAATTCTGGCATGGGAACCTCTAAAAATGCATGGAATCGGCATGATTTTCCCAAATGTTCTTTTTTGCAGAATGGGAAACTGATTTGTTTGATGATCGGAAGGTTGATCTTCTGGTTTATTCGGTCCGAGAAACAATTGAGAACTGTCGGGGGAATCGAACTCGAGATAACCGATTGATAGGCAAACATGTTATCCGCTAGGCCACACAGGTGAAGCTCGACGCGTTCATCAAATGATGTGAAGTCTCCGGCCTGGTGCTACTCTTTTCCAGACATTTCCAGCAAATGAAACCCCATAAATCATCAGACTTGCGATTTTCGGGCTGGGCCCGGGCTCAGCCCGGGCTCGGCCCGGGCCGGGCCGGGCCGGGCCGTGTTTTTTCAGAGCCCGGGCCCGGCCCGGGCCCATTGGGCGAAAACTTGGCCCGGCCCGGGCCCAGCCCGTTTCTGAAAAGCTAATTCGGTGCCCTCCAATTTTGAGATGCCGCTTCGGCAAATCAAAATTGGAGCTCTCCGTTTTCAGCGTAATGCAAATGCGCCCCACTGCACAAATTTTTCTGAGGTGTTTTTTCGATTTTCGTCCTCTTTATTTGAAAATTGATCAGTAAAAATTATTTAAAAAATTGTTTTTGAAAAAGTTAGTACTACCACGGGCCCAACGGGCCGGGCCGGGCTCAGCCCGGGCCGGGCCCGGGCCGAGAAATTTTTCATTTGGGACCGGCCCGGCCCGGCCCGGCCCGGCCCGGCCCGGCCCGGCCCGGCCCGTCGCAAGTCTGTAAATCATAGAGCACCATGAGCCGTCAATAGGAAAACTGAAAAACAAGAGAAGTCTCAAGAGATTATTAGCCCCAATTCATCTTTTTATTTTTATTCCCCGTCACTTCTCTTCTCTTTTGCTTCTCTCGAAAACCCGAGAATTTCATAACGAGCACATTTCGAAGGAAGAGAGTGCAGACGAGAGGCAGAAAAAAGGTTGTGGTCCTTGCTCGCTCGGAGCTCGCGGAGCCCACGCGAGAGCATTTGTATCGATTACAACGTGTCTCGATGCAAAGCGGGAAACTTGTTCTCGTTTCCGCTCCCTTTCTCACCTTTCTTCTGAATTCATCATCTGCTGAAGAAGAAGAAGAAGAAGAAGAATACAACGTCTTCTGGAAACGAAGGAGAAGAAGAAGAAGAAGAAAACGAAGTCGTTAGATTTTATCACCTCACCTCTTCCCTCCCCCTTCTCTCCCTCCTGTCTCATTTCATAACTTCTTCTTCTTCTTCTTCTTCTCTTTCCCCCGATGATTTCCTCCAATTCCAATTAGTTTCTTCTTTCATTCTATTTCCCTCCCAGCTGACTGACGAGTGACCACTTGTTTATCATTCACCGAAAACTTTCTTTTCGTCTTCTTCTACATCTTTTTCTGAAGCTCTGTTACATTACAGCCTTAGATGAAGCGTTCGAATTTGCCTGAATAGCGCAGTTGGGTGCGATTTCGCACGTCAATCGGAAGCGCGCGAGTTCAATTCCCTTCGAAAAAAAAAAAAACGTTCGGTTCCACTCAATCCGCAATGAAAAAGCATGTCGCGACAAGTCGGGGGAGAAATGATGGATTCGAGTTGAAATTCCATCAAAAATGCATCGAAATTTCCGAAAACGCCGCAATTTCCGGCCTCATTCTCGTCCCACTTGGCTCACTTTCTGCCGCCCGTGCATTCGAAAAGCTTATCACATTCCTGTCACCTGTCGCCCTCAGATTCCGTCGCTTATCACTCGCACACCCTTTTTTTGTCAAGTGCCTGTGTGTGTGTGTGTGTTCCGTTTTTTCGCTCTCTTCCATTGAAGTTTTCGCGTGAACTTCTCGATTCTTCCACTGCCACTTGGCAAGTTTTCACTTGAAATTTGCAGTTTCGAGCCGAGAAATCAGACTGAAAATGACGAAATTCTCGTTGTGGCTCGCCGCCGGCTCGAATAATGTGAATCCAGCTGGCGATCCGTTCGGTTCGTTTTTCTTCCTTTTTTCGAATAGAAAGTGTTTATTTTCGAGCAAGAAGACGTTGAAACTTGGACAAAAGTGTAAACAAATCGGTCGTTCAGAAGTACGAGTTCTCAAAAATCTGTTTGCAATGGAGCGCGTTTGCGAATGAACAGATAGTTATCAGTAGAGCGCACTTGCAGCACACCACCTCTTCATGCGTTGTCTGTTCCACGCGAAACACGATCCGTCGATGAAGTTCGACGTGAAGACGATCAACGTGAACAAGAAGAGCGAGGACTTCAAACAGACGGGCCTCCGTCGTGTGCCGGGCATCTGCGCGCACACGTCGACGCATTCAGAAGACGTGACGGAGACGTTCGAGACGGAGGACGAGATTCTCGACTTTCTCGAGTTTCTGAAGCCGGCACGCGGCGACGACGAGGAGGCCGAGAACGCGACGTGCGATCTGTTCAGACAGTTCGCGCGCTTCGTCAAGGACGTCGAGCCGACCGAGACGGTAGGGACTAGCGAAAGCTAGGCCATCCGGAAGAGTCGATTGTTGCAGGCGTTGAACACGGAACTGTTGCGTCTCGACAAGTATCTCGCGGCGCACGGGACACAGTTCCTGCTCTCCGACGACGTCGCGCACATCGATTGTCTCGTTCTGACGCGATTGCATTCGATTCGAATCGCCGCCAAGGTTTGTGGGAGGGACTAGAAAGTTCTCGGCCCCGCCCCATTCAACCTCTGCTTTGTTTTTCTTGCAGGCGCTCAAAAACTACGAGATTCCGCACGATCTGACGCACGTGCTGACCTACTTGCGAGCCGGCTACGCGACGGAGCAGTTCCGGCTGAGCTGTCCGTCGGATCAGGAGATCGTGCTCCACTGGTCGGATCTCAAGGACACGCCCACTTTGACGGCGAAGGAGCGCGCGAAACTCGTGCGCGACGAGCCCCAGTACAGTTATTCGATTTGACTCGCTCGAGTGTTGCTAATGAAATGTACGCATTCACTTTTTCTTGATGGCTCCTCCGTGGTTTATTTCTCAGAAGAATCGTACGCAAAACAGTGAGGTTGTGGTGAAAATAGAGAGGAAAATAGGGAGGAAACAACAGGTGAACACACAAAGAAACTTAACAAATTGAAAGCAGAAACGGGATGGTCAGTTGAAGTTGAAGAAACGAAGAAGCGACTGATCGAGTGGCAGCAGTTGATCGCAGTCGATGTCGAGAGAGTCGACGGTCCGCTGGCTCTCGGACTGGACTCGTTTGCGGGCGGAAGACATCGAGGAGGTGCTCGGCTGGTTCGGATCCTCCGGTTGCTGTTCGAGCATCATTCGCTGACGGTTGCCGAGCATCGCGTCTTTCACCTCGATCAGCTTCTTCTCGAACACTTCTTGCATCGTTTCGGCGCACTTGAAGATGGCGTGATCTTTCGGATTGTACGATTTGGCGTTCTCGAACATCAGATGGACGTCGTTGACGAATTCGCGGAGGTACTGGTAGCCGAACGCTTCCACCTTCTCGCTTATCGTCGAAAGGTCCATGGGCTTCTTGACGTGCTGCTCGTAGTCGGGGAACTTGTCGAGATCGACGGGATGACGGAACGGAGTGCTCATGCGGTGCTCGAGGAGCAACTCGAGCAGTTGCAGGACGTAGACGTAGTCGGAACGGTCCATGGGGCCGAGCGAGCTGGCGCGACTCGCCACCGAGGCTTCCGAAGCTCCGGACTCGTAGCCGGCGCGGAGACACTCGGGACAATTGTAGTCGGCCGCTTGTTCGGCCTGCTCGCGAGTGATTCCGACGCATTCCGGATGGAACCATCCTTGGCAAGAGTCACAACCGACGTAGAATCTGAAAAGAAACGATGGTTTGAGTGAAGTCTACAGTTTTCAGAACCCTAGACTGCCTATTCTACACGTTCCCGTCACACCCGAGATGTTTCTATTCAACTCACTTCGAGTCGTCATACGGCTTCTTGCATATGCAGTACAGCGCCGGCTCGCTCTTCACTCGATCCTGCTCCTCGATGCACTGCTCGCACGTCCAGCTCTCCATTTGATTCACTTTTCGTTCCGACACTCCGACGCAATCTCCATGGTACCAGCGGGCGCACATTTCGCACTGCACATAGAATCGTGACGGATCGTAGAGCTGCTGGCAGATGCAGTGAGCGATCGCAGTGTCGATGTCGATGCCGGCGGATCCGAAGAACGCACCCGAGGATCGGAGCGAAGTGCGTCGTTCCTTGCTGGGTCGAGTCGTCGTCGCTGCGGCATCGTCCTCGGATTTCGAGAGATTCGCAGATGTGCGTCGTCGACGGGCTACTCCCGAAGCGATCGACTCTTCTACTTGAGGCTTCGACTCGACCATATTTTCGAAAGTGTCACCGCCGAGAGTGATGTCTGCCGGGTTTATCACTTCTTTTTTGATTTCCTGTTTCAGTTTGGAGGCTGAAAATAACAGGTTTACAGAGCGGAAGGCTACAGTAACCCCGGGTCCCACCTACCGTAACCCAAATTCTAGTCTCCAAATATGTTTTGAGAGTCCTAAGAGTGCTGAGGGCTACAGTAACCCAGTCCGTGAACCTAGACTATTCGCCGGTACGTACCGAGAGTATGCCTTCGTCGTCTGCGCCCTTTGCCGATCGGCTCGACGTACGGCTTCTTGAAGATTGCCGTTTCTGACTTGGCCCTTTTCGGCTCTTCGAGCTCTGAGGGCGAGGAGGAAGTGCTCGGCTCGTCGAGCAGGTACGAGAAGTCATTCCAGTCCTTCTCGACCGACGTGAATCTCGGAATGATCTCAGCTATCTCGTTCTCGAGTTCACTCTCGTCCCCGTCCTCCTGTGGGAACGGACAGGAAAGCGAGAGTTTGGCCATTTTGTCCATAGTGGACGGAGGCTTGAAGGATGGCGGGGAGAAGAGAATGGTTCGGAGGACCATGGCTCAAAGAAGGATCAGAAAGAGAGGGGGAGAAATGGTCTCAATGAAAGAGTGAGGGGGACTCGCTTCGCTGGGGTGCGCGTCCTTTTATACGCCTCACACCCTGTGTTCTCTGGCTGGGTGAGTGTGAGCGCGCTTGTTTCGCGTCTCTTCTCGAACCTTCTACCACTCTCTCGCACTTTCCGCGTCCCTCGCGCGCTGCGCTGCGTCTCCTCAGATCGCCCACTGTTTTTTCGATATACGCGCAATCGCACGGAATACGAGCGCGCAGATGTGTTGACCCTTTACGCTAAGGCAGCAGCGCATAGAAGATGGCCGTCCCACAACACACAGTGAGGGATGATGTCATTCTCTGCGTCTCTCCGATCGATACTAGTCCCTCGCCCGATGAGAGGGGCGGAGCTTCCGATATTCAAATGTGACGAGGAGAAGGACAAGAAGCCCGGGTCACATGACTCACAGATCCGTCAGCCTCATTTCGAAATCGACGTTGACGATCTGGGCCCCCTTCCCCCAAAAATCACATGATTTGTGGGAGGGAACACAGAGGAGAGAAGCCGACGGAGACGGTCGAAAGGTCACACTGGCTCCCTTGTCAACATCGGAAAGGGCGAGCACACAAGGGGAAAAAAGAAAGAGGACGGCGGTCAGCAGACAACAACAGAGCCGCCCGTGATGGTCTTGTGAACTCGGAACGGGTTGGGAAGAAGTATCGAAACTGGAGAATCAAGCTTTCGATGAGTCATGAATCTTGTTATAACTCATCACCAAGGTCTTCAGATGATCGTGAATCAAACAAAGCTTGGGCATCGTAAGTGGGCCACTTGGCCTTTGAAGGTCAGATGAATCTTTTGAACCTTCTGCCGTGAATCTCTAGAATCTCCCACGAAATCTTCACGGATTCCAAACAGCGATCCCTCCACACCATCCCCTCAACGTCTTCAGAGTGGACTCACTTCGATGGGGTCTCGCACGTGACTTCCTCCACGGCGTGAGCAGTCCGCACTGCTTCTCCGCCTCGTTCTCCATCTTCGTCCGTCTCTTGTTGATCTCCTTCTTGAGACGTTCCATGTGATCCGCCAGGAGCATTTCTCGTTGATTCATTCGAAACTTGCGCAGACTGAAAAAAGGGAATCGGTGGAAACGGGGCGCCTCTTCGGACTGACTGCATCTTCTCCGTATCGTTCTTCTGTCTGGCTCGCTTCATGTGCGCCTTCGACCATCCGTACTGCCGATCCCATCGACACACCTGACTGAACATCACGTCCAGAACCTGAGACGAACCGTTTCGAATCGAGAGTCCAAAGTCTAGAGTTCAACCTGTTTGATCGTCTTCTCATCCGGAGTGTCGTTGACGGAGGGAAGCAGATTCGAGACGTAGGGCGGCGCCTTCTGGCCTTCCGTCGGAGCGATGAACGATCGAATCGGATTGCCCGCCGAGTCGTACGCGCTCGCCTTGTTCTCTTCCTTCAAAGATTTCAGTGTTTTGCCCGGGCGTAACTGGTCGAAATCAATATTTCACTTGGCTCAGCTCGAACATCAAGTATTCAGTGACTTTGAGTTTGGACTTGTAGCGGGCCGATTCGAAATTTTCACCGAGCCGGAGTCTGATTAATTAACCACGAAATCTCGTTGTTCCGACATCTTTGACAACGTTCAAAATCTCGTAAGTCTGGCTTCGAATTTCTAATTTTCCGACCTATTATCTGTTTTTTTTGGAGTGATCCCCCGGTACGAGACTCCGACATAACGCGCCCCGCCGCGCGCTGTTGTTTAGCGAAATATTCGCCGCGCGAGATTTGAAACGAATAATTGCGGACAGAGAGATTGAAAAATTTTATTCGTTTCAAATCTCGCGCCGAACATTTTTGCTAAACAACTACGCCTGGCGTGGCGAGACCCGTTATTTCGGAGTCTCGTCCGGGGATCACTTCAAAAAAAACAGATAATAGATATTCTTGACATTTTTTTTATATTCAATGGAAAACTCGAACTCTTAGTTTCTGATCCCATCCGACCTAATAAACAACAGGTCTCTGACTAAATAATCAGATTTGAAGCAAGTTTCAGTCTCCCGACTATTGATTTCTAGTGAAAAACTCTTATTTCTAGGTCATTCCCCAGAAAAACCCTCGCGTACTTCAAGGCGCATCCACTCTTCCTCGCGTGCTATCGCCTCATTTATCTCCCGTTCTTCTTCTTCGTTGAACTCGAACGGAAGAGTGATCGGCTTCGCTTGCATCCTGAAAACGAGCCGAAACTCCAGAGGAAACGCTCTCGGCGCGTGGATTACATGAACTTGGAGGCGTCCAGATATCCTCGACTGGCCATGAAGTCCCGGTACGTCGTCACTTTCGGCTTCTGTCTTCCAGCGAGCAGTCGACGATGGTGGTCCTGTAGACCATTTTCAGATGAATCGGTTTTTGTGTTGACTGATCTGGCAGTTTTCTGAAACGCAACAAGAAGAACAGAACATGGCCCCCGTGTAAACTCATTTATTTATTCAACTTTATATATTAAGCAAGAGACAGAATAGGAGAAAGAAAGGAGAAGTGACGAAAAGAATCGAGAAACATACAGAACATGGGTTGCAACAGATTTTTTCAACTGACTTGAAAATTTCGATAAAAAATATTTTGATGAGGGTGGAGGTCAAGGAGAAACCCGCTAGCGGGAAGAGGAAGGAAGGCAATTGAAATATTAAACGTTAATTCATTATATCATATACTGGTTGGTTTGATGGTGTTTGAAGCCGTTTGGGGAACCGAAAGAAGGGAGCTACTGTTCTTCTTGCTCATTTGCAGAAACTGCGAGACCAGTCGCATCAGAAGTGTTCATTGCTTCTTCGACAACAACCATGTGGTTGTCATCGAGAGGAGCTTGCTCATATTCCGCCTACAATTAATTTCTATATAGACTTTTCCAATTATTTTTTTTTCGATTTTTGGAAAGAAATCCTTACCGGGTGTTGTTGTTGCACCATTTGCATCGTCATACCACCGCGTGGTGCGACACGTGGCATTTTTGGCGGCACTTGAGATCCTTGAAGCACGAAGCGTTGTGGTTGCTGAGGAGCTCCTTTGTCTTCAGAATATTCCTGAAACTAGATAAAAATAAGAACAAGATACAAGAAAGAGGGCTGAACCATTGGTCTGCTGTTCGGGACGATACGACGAACGACGGTTTCGGATTGCCGTAGTTGCGGAGCGTTGCCGCTACCGCTGATTCGCACATAGCGAGGCGCGTTGCCACCAGAATACAGCGCACGGAACTGCTGCGATGGCTGCTGTTGCATCGACTGACTTCCGCGGACAGTCACCACACGAGGCGGTGCCGCTAACACGGTGCCCGGCGGGTAATCCTGTCGGTACATCGGCTGTGTTTGTTCCATGACCATGCCGGAGGAAGAGGCGGCTTGTGACGGACCAGCGGCCCGCATCACAATTTTCTGGGATCCGTCGGGTTGTCTCACAACTACGAGGCCCTTTGATCCCGGTGCACCTCCTCCCATCGGAATCGCTCGCATCTGAGTGCCTCCGATGTTGACGATCTGTCTGATCGGCGCTGGTCGTGGCGCTTGTTGCTGCATCTGCTGTTGTTGCTGCATTTCCACACTGTTTCGGTCGTAGCGCGGAATGACCGGCGGCTGCTCATCACCGTCACTTCCGCCGGCGTTCGCAGAGACCGCCTCCTCGGCCACTCGTCGCATGTCGTTTATCGGTTCCCCAAACGGCTGCAAATTTTGAAACTTAATTGAAGATGTGACTGACACGAAAATGTTCAAGGAAAATTAAACAAGAAATCAAAGAAAAGCTCTTTTTTTGTTTATCTCTCTGGTTTTTAGCTAAAATTAGCAAATTATACAGAATTTTATATGATAATTAATTTTCAATCTCCGAAAAATTGTTGTGAACAGGGTTTGATGGATTTTTTTCAAACAGTCGGAAACTTGAAACTTTTTGGCATTTTTTGAGATGGTTTCTCGAGAATTATTGCTATAGTACATTCAAAATAGCTTTCTTTATCACAATCAGTCGTTTTCTCAGCAAAATTTGGCTGAAAACACTGAAAAACGCTTGGAATCCGGAACATAAAAGTCACGTGCAAACTTTGCAACCGCGTCGCCGACACGCGACGCGTCTCATTAGGGCGCACTTGCAACATACTCACTTTGAGGACGACCGCCGGTTGCGACGGACGGCGCGGGAAGCCGTGCAATGATGGGTTGACACGACCGCCGCCTCGCATAACATTTTCCGGGAATTGATATCCATTTGCGGTGACACGCATCGCCGGTTGAGCTGTCGTATTTCCTTGCATGACGACTGCACGATACGTGGTCGTCGGGCCATCGGCTCCCGCCGCCGCGCGACTAGTCGACGGATTTTGTTGAGGGTAGGGATGGTAGTGACGGGTCTCAGAGCCATACTGCGTGTACGCAGAGCCCGACGGAGTCTTGCGAACTATGGGGCTGGGAGTCACGCGAACTATCGGCTGTGGAACTCCGGGAACGCCGGTGACGATGGTTCGGGGAGAGATTTGAGAAGAGTTGTACTGAAACACAAAGACATAAGAAAACAAAGAGAAAGTAGACGACGAACCTTCTCGAGGTACCTCCCGTTGGAAAGCAGGTCCCGATTCCGCACCGGAACGTACGGCACTCGGTCTAAAGTCGTTCTTCGCGTCGAAGCGGACGATCCGATTATGTTCGGAGTGGGCGGAGCGAGAGCTTTCTGCTGTCTGGCGACCAGCGCCTGCTGTCTCTGTCTTTCCGCGTCCTCCCGCGCCTTTTGCGCCTTCCGCATAGCCTCGACGCGTTTCTTCGCTGCTCGATCGGCGTCTTGCCGGACGCTCTTCCAGTAGTCTTTGATTTCGAACACTTTGAGCGTCACTCCGTCGACCCACTCTTTGCGGATCGAAGTGGCCCGCCGGTCGACGCCTCGCAGTCCCGGACGCTTCTTCCGAGCGCTAACTCGCTGCGCACAGTCGCCGGTGCCTCTTCGCGACGTCCACGATTCCTCCTCGTCTCCGTCGTTCTCCTCGTGGAGCGGAATAATTTCGATCTCCAATTGATACCGCTCATATTGTCCGTAAGGCGGCATTTCCTTGTGCGAGATGATGCGTCGTCGTTCGTCGTGGCTCGGAGTGTCGATGACGACACGACGGTCCGGATGCTGATCATCCGGCTCGAACTCGCTCCATTTGATCGACGACCACATGATTTTGAGTTGGAGCGCCACGGCGTGAAGACTTTTCGCGTTTAATGTCGCCCATCTGCAAAGAGGAAAGTCGATAAGTGAGATCACGATGAATTTCGACTCACTTCCAACACAAGTCTAGCGTCGGTCGCGGTGCCGGGTAACTCCAGACCAGCTGGTTGCTCTTGGCCGTCGGCACGAATCCGGGCATGTAGACGGACTGGCAGCCACCCGTCACGATCATCTGGCGCAGTATTCTGCAACTTTTCGAAGTATTAGAGTGAATTCCGGTTCATTTTTATTGTTACAAACCTTTTGGGAAGCACGAAAAGACTCTTGCCGTGTTTCGTGGTGAACGTCTGGATGTCCGGAATCGGCCACGCCTTCTCCTCTCCCAGTTTCCCCTTCTTCGCCGTTTCCTCTTCTTCGTACTTCTGTCTGACCATCGAAAGATGGCCGTAGCGACAGGAAGGCGAATAGCACTGTGGATTGAACGTCTGATCTGACAGACCGGCGCACGTCGGGGTGTAGCATCGGTTTATGAGCAGGAAGTTCGGAACAGACGGCTCTTCCGCCTTCGCCTCCTTCTCCCGTCGCACCTTCTTCATCTTCGCGATGAGCGATTCCAGATTACGTGCTTTCCGATTCGCTGCGGATTCTGTCTTCTGGTCTTCGGAGCCTTCGGACGCCAGCGGAAGAACGGGCTTCTCGGGAACCGGCACTTTCCGTTCGATGTACTTGTTCGCCACCCACGCCCATCCGCCCATTCCACCTCGGCCCGCATTTCGATACGATTCGCCCTTCTGACGGAGAATGTACGTGTTCGGCCACTTCGGTTTCATGTAGTTCACACGGACAAAGCTTTCGTCGAGGTCCTTTGCAAGGGCGTCCTGAAAATGAGATTGTGATACTTTCAAGTCTTTTGCTTGTCTCTTTTATCTCTGCGTCTGCATCTCTTCTGTACTCTTTCCCCAAACACACTCTCTCTTACCAATTCGGCCTTTTTGTTCTTCTGCTGCTCCTTCATGAACGTCTCCCTCTGCTCGACAGTCCGCCGTTCCAGTTTAGTCTGTCCGAGTCCACTCCACCACTGTTGCACGAACACTGTCTTCCTGATAACCGCGTCTAGCTTCAGAAGGCACATCACCAATTTGTGGTAGTCGTCCGCGTCGTTCAGTTCCTCATCGAACTGCTTCGCCACTTCCAACCACCTCCGATGCATCAGATCCGCCGGAATCTTTCTTGAAATCTTCGAGAGCGTCCACGAGACGAACTTCGTGTGCAGCACGGAGTTTCCATAAAACTGCCGATCCTTTGCGACGACCCACTCGAAGTTGTCGAGAATCGCAAACCTCGACGACATGTACTTCTTCTTGTCGGCCTGTTTCTTGCGGCTCGTCGAGCTCTCGGCCATCTCGTTCCGACTGTAGTAGTTGTAATAGGACATGAACGTCTGATCGTTCGTCTCGTCGCCCATTCGCCAAAAAGCTGCCGGATCGATCGGCTCGTCAGGTTTCTGAAGGTAATACGCGACGAGCTCCTCCTGCGTCGACCCGCCGCTCCAAAACGTGTTGATGAGACGGCCGTCGTAGATGCCGATCATCGATTCGGGAAGCACGTCGTTCTCGACTCCAGGACGGATCTCCAGCGGACCAGATGATCGTGTCGCCTCGTCGTCGCTATCAGGCTCATCTTTCACTTCCTGCTTCACCTGCGCTTTCTCAGCACAGTCTCGGAGGATCGACGCCATTCGTTTCGCTGCAAAATGGACAGATTCTTAAGAGAAAGTCCCAGTTTCCAACTCACTGCTGTCTTTCTGCAGGTAAATCTGCGGAGTTGCCGGCTCGACGTACTCGTACGGCATTCCGTTTTTCTTCATCGCCGCCTCGACGGCCGCGTCCCTCCTCTCGTTCGTCATTTCCACAGTCAGAGTCATTTGCTCGAGAAACTCGTCTATTCTAGACTTGATCACTTCGCACAGATCCTTCTCGTAGTACGTCCGATCGAATCGTTGCACGAGTTGATAGAGTTGTGGCGGCGTCGAGTAGTAGTGTATTTCCGATTCGTCCAGGGATTGACTGTAACTGACTTTCATTCAAAAGTAGCTCAGAGTGGGGTGAACTCACACAACGAGACGGCGACAGACGAACCAGTAGTAGCGTCCGTAGCGATCTCTTCCGATCGGCTGCGATCTCAGCGGCTCTCGATCTATCGATTCACCGAACGGAATCGCGTTCGAGACGCCGCGCACGTTGCTGTTGCTCGTGCAAATATTGCAGACGAGCACCTCCGGGAACGGATTCAGACGGCTGCATTCGACGTGAAACGACGCTTCGCACTGCGAGCAGCCTACGATTCGACCTGATGATTTGCCGCACACTCGACAGTTGTCGTCATTCTAGAAAAGTTCAAAATGGAGATCGAATCAGCAAGAACACATTGGAAAACAGGGGACAAACAAGAAAAGCGTAGAGAGAGTAGTTTTCGAGAAGCAGCTGATATCGTTTTGATATGAAGATTCGACAGGAAAAACCAAAAAAAGATAAGAGAGTTGATATTGGAATGTTGCCGGAAATGAGAAATGTGAGCTTTCTAGGATAGGAACATGGCATCTTGAGAGAATTTTGAATGCAAAATGATAATGAAATCAAACAAAATCATGGAGAAAACAAAAAAATGAAATGTGAATGGAAGCGAATGTAAACATGAGAGTTCAAGAATTGGAAAACAATAGAATTTGAGAGGGAATGACTCACTTGGAACCTGCCAACATTCGTGACGACTTTCTTGTATTCGGATGAGTAGAGGAAGCGATAGCACATGAACAGCAGGACAACGAGTCTGAAAATCGTTTTTGTTTTCGCTGCGAGACCCGTTTGTACGCTCACTTTGGCTCGTATCCCACGTACGGATAGTTTTCCGCATTGATGGCGGCTCTCACCGAATCGTCGGCGTACGGATACGCTTCGATGTACTGTCGGAGAATCTCGGCGTACGTCATCGTCTCCAGATGATGTATCATGATGTTGACTGCGTTGTTGGTCTCTGTCACAGAGTAGTGCGTCTGCTCCTCTTCGTCCGACTTCAGACAGATTCGGAGCAACGCGATGTGCACTTCTGCGATGATGCACGAGTTGTTGTACGATATGAGTGCGGCGCAGAAGTCTTCGAAGGTGAACGGAGTGATTCGGAGGGTTCTGTGGTAGGATCGGAGGATCTCGTACACTTCGATCGCGTCGAACGTCGCGTGGTTCGGAAGGGGGATGTCTTGCGAGGATTCGGGCAGGTCCAACTTCGGAAGCGTGTCCGGATCGGCGTCCAGCCACGGACAGTACGAGTCCTCCTCTTCCAGCTTCTCCACTTTGTAGTCACTCAGCTCGAGCTCCTCCTCTATCTCTTCTTCTTCCGGTGGCATCTCGTACTCCTCGTCTGAAGACTCTTGATCTTCCGAGTCCTCGTCCATGTACACCACTTCTTCTTCTTGTTTCTTCGACTTTCTTCTACCGGTTGGTGTAGGTGCTTTCTTCGGTCTTCTGGAAAAAGAATAGGTTTCGCCTACTCATAAGCTCTAAAATAGAACTCAAAATTTCTAGGAGATGTTTTTGAGAGTTCACAAAGGTTCAGGAATCAAGCAATTGTCCAATTTCGCGAGCAGAAGCGTTCTGACTCACCCTCTGGGCTTTGGCGTGCTCTTCGATGCCTGCTGCTTCTTCTCTGCCGCTTTCTCCATTTTCGGGGTGTGCACGGGCACTTTGTGATTTATTGCCTTCTCTTCCTGTTCCTCCTCGCCACCGCTCTCCGAACATCTGCCCTTCGCCGGCGCACGTTTCTTCGACGGCGGCGGACTGTAGTCGTCGTCGAAATATCGTTTCGGTTGACGACTTCGACGCGGACGCGATGCGGAAGCGGAGAGGCCGTCCGTGTCGGGCTCAGTGTCGGCGACACTTGCTCCCGACTCGGACGGTTGCGAACGTCTTCTGGGACGACCACGGGGAGCCATCTGCAATTAAACATGGTTATTTTAGAGAAAGCATACGAATTCAGACAAAAATCAGAAATAGAAGCTTGAAGGGGAATAGAAGGGGTACTGTAGCGATGGAACTTCGATTTTTAAGATTTTCTTCGGAATATGACGAAATTTTCCGAAAATCAATGAAAATTTGACTTTTAGAGGTTAAATGAAACAACTTCACAGCAAAAAATTAATTTTTCCACTACCAAAATAGCGAAACCACAAAAATAGATCGACGATTCATTGCTTTAACACACAATTTTCGATATCACGTGTTATTGAAAAAAATCGATAATTAAACAAACTTCATTTTTGGGCACTTTGACGATTTTTTGATAAAAAATTATAAAAATTTGATCTAGAAAATGAAGAATGCCACATGGAAAGACGTCTGAAATGACGCGAAAAATCGATATTAGGCTCAGCGGTCATATTCACCTAAAAATTCGATATTTTTGCATGAATTTAGATGGAAACAGGTGCGAAAACTGAAAAAATCGCCGAAAATCCGAAATTCCTCTATTTGCCTGTCCAAATAATCAGTTCGGACACTTTTTGAACGCGGCCGCCGGCGTAAATCGACGCATTGCTGCAGCCGCAGTTTAAAGGCACACGCCTTTTCTCGGCACAATCGTGGCGAGACCCGCGCGCGGCAGTTTGAATTCGAATTACCGGCGCACGCCAATTTTCGCCGTTTTTCTCATTTTTCTTAGAATTTTCTGTAAAATGGAGCCGATCGACGAGTATTTAGACAAAGTAATGCATTGTTTAAAGGTAAAAAACACAAAAATTATTTTTAAAAATAAGAAAAAAAAAACGATTGTAGGCGGCCCCCGAAAAAGATGAGCTCGTGAACGAGGCAATCAGAAAATTGAAAAACTGCGAGGACAAAATTGTCAGACTACGAACAGATGCCCGAGATAAATTGCAAGGTTGTTATTAAATCACCTAAAATCTGAAAACCCTGAAAAATGCCTGTTTTGCTTCAGAATTGCAAGAGAAACTCTCGAACGCGTGCAAAACGGCAGACAAGAAGAGATTCGAGGTGGAGCAGCGCATGGAGCTCTTGAAGCAGCTCGCGGAGCACAAAAACAACGACGAGAACGAGCTGCGACAAATGGCACTCGATATTAACAGTAAGATATCCGGAAAACTGCCGAATTCTTGAATTCCTGCTTTCCAGAACGAATGGAGATCGTCAAAAACGACTGGAAGCAGCAGAAAATCGAATTGGATAACAAACGGACGGCGCTGGACGAGAAACTGCAGAATAAACTGAAAAATCTCTGAAATTCTTCAAACTTCCTCCGGAATCGCCCATTTCCGGTTCGAATCTCGCTGATCAACAAGAATAATTGAGACAGAAGTCTACTTTTTATCAACTATTTCGACTTTAAATTACTGGCTGTAGCACAGATTTATGAATCTGACTATTTTTTATTGAATTCGGATTATCGCAAAGTCAACGCGACACTGACTACTACGACGAAAAGCGACGTGAAATCGAAGGATCCGGTGGGCGAAAGGTTGCACATGTGCCGGTTGTTGCACGTAAAACAGCTCGACTTGCCGCCGACTCTTTCGCAGACTGATTGAGCCTGATGACACGATTCGTTCGGAAGTCCGGCGGCCGAGGTGAGGACCGAGAGGCCGCAGCCACGGGCGATGAATGGCTCTGAACGAAAGTGTTCGGAACAGCGGAAGAAGAAGCCTGGTAGTTATTGTACGGCCGCGAGAAGTGTTCATAGCCACATCCTCTGTGGGTTTTGAACGGAAGAGGCGGGTCCGGTACGATTTACGGGGGCGCCTTTGAAAAACTTCAAAATCCGTCTCTTCCGTTCAAAACCGACAATGGGTGTGGCTACGGTTCCGGAGCTTCGCGTGGGCTTACAATACACTAGATTCAGGGAAACAAGGTCACCGAGCAGGACCTGCTCACCTTCAATCCCGTCGCATCGGAACTTGAAGCATTCCGTCGTTTCTTCCGGACACTGCGCCGGTGAGTAGACCTTTTTCCCGCCCTGCAGACACCAAAGACTACCTGAAACCTCGCGATTTTTCCGGAAAACGCTCATCTGTTTCAAAGTTCGAACCTCCCGTATAAGTGTATGCTGACGGCTGCGAGTCGGTGGTAGTGACGAAGAGCACGCTGAGCAGGAAATAGAAGCTCACCGCCCAGATTGCGATCATTATGACGGCAGGCAGCGGAATGGAAATTCGGAGGAGTGCGGGAATTTTGAGAAGATCGAGAGAGAGAGAGAGAGAGAGAGGGATTCAGGAAGAAAGAGAGAGAGAAAAGAGGGAACAAATCGGCAGAGTCAACACAGTATTAGTAGTTAGGTAGTTAGGAGAAGAAGGAGAAGAAGGAGGAGTGGAGGGGGGGTATCGTTTGTTTGTGTGTATGTGTGTGTGCACCTTACCAGAGGACGGGAGGCTACCTGTGCACGGGAAAAAGAAGAAGCCACACCTCCGAGAAAGAGAGAGAGAGAAAGAGAGAGAGAAAAAGAGAAATGTTGTCGAGTGTCCAAATGAGAGCAAAGATTCCCGTCTGTTCCGTCGGCAGAGTAAGTGCGCCCCATCGAGAACATGTGGTTTTGCCGGTTTTCCTCCGCATTTAATGACCGCAAATCTGGGAATCCGCCCGTTTCCTCAAAACTTTTCTTGTGAGAATTCTGAGAAATCCCTGGTTTCTTTCTTCATCACTGCGGCCTTTTTGGCCGAGTTCCGGCCTGAAGACTATTCTGAGTCCGTTTTAAAATGAATTCATTTATTGTTCTATCCGAAAGACTCGTAATTGTGCACAGTGCGAAAAGATTGGCGAGAAGAGGCGGTCGAAAAGTCCGATGATGGCTTTCGCGGCAGAATTACTCGTATGCTCCTGAAAATGTGTTCTTATCTTGAGGGTTCCCGGATGATTCAGGAGAAAAAGAACGAATTCACCGCGCTCTGTCGGACTTGGCGCGAAAATTTGAAAATGGATGGGTTGCCAACGCGAGAAAAACTTCGGCCATGGCCTAGGAAACCGCAGCTGTGTTTTAACTTTCGCGCCAAGTCCGCCGATTGGCGGCGAATCAACGCGGATCTCGGCCAGCCATCAAAACATCCCGCCACTGGCGCGAATTCAGGCAAAAGCGCCTGTGCAGTAGAGCGCGAGATACTCTCGGAGCCAGAAGTCGGAACTCACTTTCTGAGCCCTCCACTGCTGCCGCTGGTCACACTGCGTCGATCGTGATCCGTCGATTCGCTGGCGGCGATTCTCGCCATCTGCTGCAGCTGCGGCGTCGGAAACGGCGAAGACGAGGACGGCATCGAAGCGTATCCGCTCACCTGTTCACGAACAAATTCACAATGTGCACAGTTCAGAATTCGTTTATTCTGAGCGCCAAAAAGAATGGGATGCTATTCAACAAGAGAGTGGACATTTCATGCTACAAAAAAGAAATGAGAAATATGAGTACATTTTGAGACACGAATTATCGATTTTCTTCGATGTGGGACCAATAATGAGAAATGGGCCGGGTGGGCGGGCAAAATGCGCAGAGAGAGAGAGACAAAGTGGACGAGGGAAAAAGAGAGAGAGAGAGAATGGGCAACTCGTGAAATGGATCGCAAACTGTGTGTGTGTGTGTGAGGGGCATAAACACAGAAAAGAGAAGGGAAATAATTAGGAGAAATTGAGAAAAAGGAATCACCGGGGAGGAGACGAGAAATCGATAATCGATCGATTCCCAACATTCAGACTAATGACTTGAATTGGCTTTTTGAAAAACGTTTTCTACCGGGTCTGCAGGACAAATTATCAAATTATAATATTATTATGATGCAAAAGTGTGTGCACCTAGAAGACGAAGGAAGTGCGCTCTACGGAGAGGGTGCAGTGGAGCGCACTTGCTTCATCACAAGACAAAATGAGGAGGGGGAGGGGATGGAGTTCAAATGTGCATAACATACATGCGCGATTCGCCGTCGCTCACCATGGACGGCGCGATTCCCTTGAAGGGCGCGCCGGGCGGAGGCGGGCCGAGATGCGGCGGCGGCAGCATCACGGAGCCGCCGTTCGTGCTCGCCATTCCGTTGATCCACTGGTACTTGGGACCGCCGTCTTCGTTTCGGAAACGAGCATAATCTGGAGAGAGAAGAGAGTTAAAGGGGGAGGGGGAGGATTACGGTAGGTACCTGCACACTCGTCGCCGAGCACATAGTAGCACTGTTCGGTGAATGTGACCTTGTTCACCACGTGTGCAATGTACTTGAGCTTCAGCAAGTCTGCCGCGTAGTTCCGCGCGGTTTTCCGCTCGCGCAGCCCTTCCACGTGGTCCAGAAGCCATTCGACGAGGTCCGAACCTGCAATCGAAAGCGATGAGAAGGGTCGGGAGACGGGAAAGAGCTGACCTAGAAATGACATCGGAATCGGTATTTTGAGCCATGTTCGGTTTTTGATGTCGAGTCCGGAGCCAGGCATCGCCATGATCTCCACCACCTTTTTCTTGTCCGTATGAATGTCCACGTGGAGGTGCGCTCCGCCCCCAACTACCGTATTCTGGCCGTTCGAGCCATTCGAGGTGACCGTCGAGCTGCTCGGCGGCCGTCCGTGAGGCCATTCGCCAGGAATCGGAGTCGGGGCACTCTCTGAAACCTCGAAGACTAGCAAAAGCGCGGCCGTGGCCTAGGATTCCCACCCTCGACGATGCTCGGCATGCCCCTCATCGCGTTCGTGTGCTGGATCCACGCCTGCGTGTCGATCGGCCGCACCGGCTCCTCGCGACTGTTCCGGGGTATCGTGAAGCAGCTCTGCGCGGCGTTGTCGAACGCCTTCGCGACAGTCAACTTGATGGGGCCACGTCGACTGACGGCTTCTCTGAAGGAATCGAAAATGGTCCGTTGGATGCGGCGAGTCCTCTACCTGAGCACATCCACCGCCTGATCGTTGGTGAAGTTCTCGAAGCTGACGTCGTTGACCTGAAGGATCATGTCGCCCGCCTCGATCCGCCCGTCCAGTGCCACCGCGCCGCCCTTCATTATGTTTGCCACATAGATTCCGTTGTCGCCGCAGTTGGACGTCTGGCCGACGATCGAGATGCCGAGGAAGTTCACCGTGTCCATGTTCAGATTCACTGTGATCACGTCGAGACTCATCGAGGATTCTGAACAGACGAGTGACATTGGAAGGACGTCTCCCAGAGTCCCGTGCTCACCAGTGATGCTGGAGAACGAGGAGGCCCTCGACGGTTTCCGAAAGTTTCGCTTGTTCGTCTTCTTCTTCTTCGCCATCTTCTCGTGCTGTCTCGACACCGACGTGAAATCCGTCGTAGTGGAGCCCCTGCAAACGCCATTTCCTCCTCCTTCATTCATAAATAACTCGTCGAGATGTCCCCCCTCATCTCACTCAGAAACCCGCAGAATGAAGCGAGAGCGGCGAAGATTTATCGAAAGCAATTATCTTTTTTCCTCCCCCCTCTCTCTATCTCCCCCCGGCTCTTTTGCCTCCGGCTCTCACTGAGTAGTCAGCCCCCTCTTTTTCACTTCTGTTCCAAGTTTTATTGGTCCTTTCGGTTAGTGCACAAAAAGCATTGGCCAGTGTGATAGGGGTACCAGGCTCTCCCTGCCTACGAAAGACACAGATAACGGAGAAGAGAGAGGGGGGGAAATGTTTTAACGAGCTCTCTTAACTGACACGTCTCGCGTCGTGGCTCCCGTGCTGCTCGGCGTCGCGATCGCATAGTAATAGTCAGAAGTGGAGGTGGACGTCGTCGAATAGTACGGTTTACCGTCCGAACTCGCGAAATCGTCGTCGGTTATGTAGCCGCTCATGACGGAAAGAGGACAGAAGAGAGACAGGGGGTCCGTTGGGCAGAAGCGAAAGTAGGGAGAAGCAGAAGACGTCCTCTAAGCCCGCTCATTCGTCATTCGGTGTGACAGAATGGTATTAGAAGGAGCGAGAGTTTCTCACACACTTTTTGACGAGGTCCCTCCCGCCCTCCCCGGGGAAGAAGGGCTTCCCTTCTCTCACCTATCATCGTCATCGGAGAAGACACGCGCATCCGACTCCGAGCCGATCGTTGATTCTTCCAGATGACGTCGATGGCCTGAAAAGGGAAGTTTGAGGTTTTCAGGGTGTCAAGAGCAGAATGGTAAAACTCAAAGAACGGAGCACTTCCCTCTCTCTCTCTTCCCAGATTCTCCCCCTTACCAATCAGATAGAACGACGCGTTGGCGCTCAACTCGGACGTCAGCGACAAGTGCGACGTCCGGTGCAGGAATCCGATGAGGTGACGTCGTGGCGAGGCGTCCGGAGCCACGTCCTTCTTTCCCTGATACGTGCTCGTCGTGTTCGAGCCGCCGTACCTTCGCATTCTGCGTCTCTGCTGCTGTTGCTGTTGCGCACTCCGCTGCTCCTCTTCCACCATCGCCATCGTGCTGGCGGCCGAGTCCTCCTCGTAGAGCGGCGGAAGCGACGGACTCGTCGGAATCAGCGACATCGTGCGGCTCATCGTGCTCCTTCGCGAGACGAAATGACGGCGATCGGCGGTGGCGGGAGCTAGACCGCTTCCATCGACGGTCAACGGACGGCACCGATCGATTCGAGTCAGACTGCGTGTTTCGGTGATGGTGATGCTCGGAATGATGGGGGGACGGTCGGGAGTCACTTGACACGTGGCCGACTTTCGGAGCTCGCGGAGCACCGGAGGGGACGGCGGTGTCAGAAGAGCCGGAGCGGGGACAGCGAGCGTCGGTGGCGGGGGCTCTTTGAACTCTTTGGTGTTCGATTTGGAGCTGCCGAGGGAGAGCGAGGAGCCGATGGATGAGCCCAGTGAGGTTAGGCTCGCCGCCGAGTTCGACAATCTGATAAGAGCTCCAAAAAACGAAGAGGAGGTGGAGCCGCCGCCGCCGCCGCTGCCGCCTCCTGCACTTTTGCGTTGTAATCCGAGGGGCCCTCCGCTTAATCGACTCTTCCTCTTCTTGAGCTTCTCCTCGCCCGGCGAGGGCTCATCGCGGGGGAGCAACACCGCTCCCTCGCTCAGCCGTTTTTTGAGCGGACCACCGAGCGCCGACGCGAACATCTGGCGCCACGTGGAACCGGTGGGCGTGTGATTGTTCGTCGAGTCGGTGAGCGTCCGTTTAAGTCGGAGCAACTTCTGCGGCTCCGACTCCGGCTCGACACGACTCTTGCTCTTGCTCTTCTTGAGCTTCTTTCCGTTGGCTGGCACCAGGTTCTCTTTCTGCGGCAACGACGCATCGGGCGGATCCTTCGACGAGCCGGGGAGGATCGCATTCAGGATCTTCAGATGGCCCAGCGGATTGCCAGAGTACTTCTTCCGTCTCGGGCTCTTCACCGGCTCCAACTGCTCCACGGGCTCATCGATCAGCTCGATGTCGTCGATCTGAGCCAGCGGCGGAGCCTTCTTCTTTCTGGAAGACGTGCCCGGCGGCGACGTCTTCTGCTCGATTTTGTTGACCAACTGCGAGACGACTCCCGGCGAGTGATGGCGATTCGGAGGCGGCGCCGTGTAGTTCGACACCACTTTTCGTTCTTTGGCGGTGAATAGCAGCGAGCGGACGGAGCCAGAAGCGTGAGCTCCGGATGTGCTCATTTCAGAGCCTCGTTCTTTCTCTCTTTTTATCGTTCTATGAAGAAATAGAGATGATGATGATGATGATGATGATGAGATGGAAGTTACTTGAGGAGAAGAAAGAGAGAAGAAACACACCTCGATGGGGGGTCATAAATTTTCGGTGCTCACTTTCGAGGGGATCACGGAGCTCATGATGAAGATGCACTTGGAGCTCAGAAACAGATATCTACCACTCTCACTCTCTTTCTCACTTTTCTTCTAGTATCATGTGAAAAAAGAGATCGAGAAGAGAATCAAATTGAAAACAGATGGGAAACGGGGGGAGAGGAAAAGGGTGGTGTCGAGTGGAAAAGTCGGATTGGAAATGAAGAGGGAGGGACTAATTGATAATGACATGATAATGAGTTTGAGGCCAGAAACACGACAGAACTGGCGGGGGGAGTCAGAAATCGAATCTGACATTCAATGTTCACGTTTCGAGACGTCTCCCCCTGCGTGTTTCTGATGAGACTGGCTTGTTTCAGTACTTCAGGGGGGAAGAATGCTCTAATTTGAAAAGTTCGAGATAATTCAACGAGTTTGAACACGCTTTTCAAACCGTCTCGCAATGATTCTCTTCATTTTGCAATTCTCAATCAATGAAACATCGCAATGGTTGAAGTATCTGATCAGCTCTAAGTTTGAGTATGCTACGAAACAAGTACAAGAAGTGCCCTCCCAGAAAAGAGTGGAATGAAATGTTGAAGCAATTATACTCCTCTGATTTTCAGCCGAAACATTCTAGACATAGTACTTTTGGAAAGAGACTTTTGAAGGTCTATCGATCAAATGGGAATGGTTGAAACTCAAATTAGGTGCCAAGTTATAGGAGTTTCGAAAACGAGAGATTAAAAGAGATTTCCTTGTGGAAAGGACATCAGGAAAGTGCCATCTTTTCGATACAGAAACAAGATGTATCAACAGAATCATTGACCTCTGTTATTTATGTCTGGGGGACTCTCACTCTTCGAGTCACATGTGACAGATCGTTGTATTTGCCGAGTGATGCGAGTGAAGTGAAGGAGTTTCTAGAAACGATCCGAATCAAGTGATACAAAAACGGGCTACCCGCGAACCGAAGAAACCAGTGTTCTCCCTTCTTAATCGATAAAAGTTTACGACTGTGTCGACATGAAAACACCGTAAAGTTGTTTTCATTTGATCTACTCTCTGTGTACAAGACGAGTACAATCGAACCCGTTCGAGGGAGCGAAGACAGAAGGGATCGAGTCTTCGGTCTCTTTACGGATATTCGATTGTTGCAACATCTGTGGACGACGACGGAATCGATGGAAAAGCCTCTCTCTCAGCAAATACCGAGATGGAGAAAGAGCAAGAAACGGGTGCGGGGGAGCCTTATCTTTTTCATATCATGTTGAGGATGTGATGGGGGGGAAGAGTCGGGAAGACAAACAGAAACCGCGCCAGCAGACCATTCGAGATCCTTCGGAGAGAAGCGAAGGATCGGTTACCCTCAGCGAAGAGGATCTATTTTCGGATATCCGAAATACTCGCGAATAGTTGAGGAGAGTAATTGACAAGTAGAAACACGGGAGGGACAATCGAAGAGGACAAAAAACGGAAAGAAAAGAGAGAGGGGGGGACTAAGGGTGGGGGGTGAAGTGGCGGAGAGAGGGGTCTCGAGTGTTCAAGGGCTTGATAAACAGAGATAAACTCGCGTTTTTTAGGGGGCTCTGACGCGGTTTTCGGGTTTTCCCCCGAGCATTTTCGAGCCTTGTTTGACACTGCCCGCCAGGTCAGAACATCGAGATCAAGGGTCTCGACACGAAAGATCAGTGTAGCAAGGGTACGGTAGTTTTCGACCATTTCCTCGTTCTTCTCCTTCAGAGCCTTTGAGTTTTCGATGATTTGTGTGTATCATCAAAGTTCGGGGACATGTTGATATTTGATTAGAGGAAAAGGGAGACATGAGGGATTACGGTAACTCAGGGAAACAGGAATCAAATGTGGGAGGGGGGGAGGCGAATGCAAATGAAAGTGCGTTTGTATGTAGTGAAGTGAAATGTATGTACAAACATTCGAGGCGATCCGATGCATCGAAATGTTGACTGGCGGCCGCCACGAGCAGAGAGAGAGATTCGAAACAATTGGTCCCCCCCTCTTTCTCTCGCCGCCCTCTCGATTCCCCGCACTGTTTCGTCGCCGGGAGGCCGCCTTGGAGCTCATTAACACGGATATTTCGAGGCCGATTACTATGCGACAGAAATAATTGTCAGTTTTATGGGAAGACTCGAGAGAGAAAGAGAGAGAAAGTGCTCCGCCCAGTTTCGACCTACCGAGATAGTGCGGCGGGAATCGTCGATTGTAGGCGTTCTTGAGGTATCCGGGTATCGCTGCGGATATCATCGATTCCGAATCGGTGCTCATCACTGAAACAAGATTGGGTCGGGAATTCAGAAGGAAACGACTCGGGGGGTGGGAAAGTGTGACATCTGGAGGGTTGAGGGCGCAGCTCATTCTCGTTTTATTCCCGCCTCAGTCAACACAGATTTCTCTTGTTTCAATCGAGTTGCATCTCCTCTTCTTTTCGAATAATCGAAAAATTTGAAATTTGACTCGATGTTTCAGTTTTCAGTGGCTAAGGCTGAAACAGACGGAGACAAAACGTTTCAACAAGAAACTCTTCGGGTTAGACTTTCAGCCTTTCTTTCCTAAGCCCTAATTTTCGGGCTGATAATGGATAGTGTCAGTTTTTTTCTGAACTCTAGTCCTATTCACTTTTTGCGTTTTAAAAAAACGACAATTGCCCAGGCCTTCTTTTTTTCTCGAAACCTTACTGGAGTTATCGAATTGATAAGCGGCGTGCTGATAGTTGACGGGCGGTCCGTTGCGATTGGCGGGTGCGGGTCCCGGCACCGACGGGTACTTTCTCATCTTGCCACTGCTGCCGTCCGAATGGGTGGAGCCCTCGATGGTGAGCAGGAAGAGCTCGAAGAGGTTGTTCGGCGAAGGCGTCAGTCGTTGAGAATCGTCGCGAATCTCCGCTTTCACTTCACTGCAATTCGAGGCTTCGAGGACAGAAGAGATGCGGGTGGGACTCACTATCCGGAGTCCGGATCCAACGCCTTCTTGTAATACTTGAAGTTCGTTCTCATCAGCACACGTTTCAAGTCGCCTAAAGTGATCAGGTCGGGCGGCACGTGCACTTCCAACATGTACGGATCCGGCTCGTCGTCGATGTGACAGTAGACCTGGAAACGTCGGAACTCCCAGCGAGAATGATTCAAGGAACAGCTGCTTTCGAAAAAAAAGAAGAGAAACGATGGCTCACTTTGGTCATGGTTTGCGAGAACGGCTGCTGTTTCACAGCTGTCGTCGCTTCGGAAGCCTGCGAGTATTGCGCCGACGAGACGGATTTGTTGTCGTCGAATTCTGAACGACGTCTCCTTTTCTTCGGATTCTGAAGAGAGAGAGCTCACCTTCTTCGGGCTCTAGCCTCATCCGCTCCATCATTGTCGTCGTCGTCGTCGGCGTCTCGTTGAGAGGTGTAGAGTCCGCGCGAGGCGGCGGAGACTCTGCCATTCGCTCTGAAAACCGCGAAGACTTCTTCAGAAGACGTGGGGAGGCGAAATTGGAGAAGGAATAGAAGGATATGTGTGTGTGAACACCGTCACGTCATCTTGCACACTCTCTCGCTCTCAACGTCTCTTCACAAGATCTTATCTCTCTCTCTCTCTCTCTCGTTTTGATTCGTTTTTTCTTGAATTCCAAAACGTTCTCGCAAGGTCTTCAGAGGATTCGTCAACTCGGAAAACTACTCAAAGAAGGCAAAAAAAGGAGGAGAAGTTGGTGCGGAGAAGTGCGAGAGCACATTTGGCCGGGGGCTTTCACACTCGGCGGGAGCCCTCGAGGGAATTTCATTCTGAAAAAAGGGAGGAGGAAAGAGAAAGGACAGATGGAAGGAAGAAAGAAAAGCGAAATAGGGTGTTGTTTGGCAGTGACGGGAGACGCCGAGAGAGTGCCGGAATGAGAGAGGGTGCCAGAGAAGCAGAGACACACTGTGTCGAGGGGGGCCAGTGGTGCAGAGGACGGAACAACCGCCGAGAAGAGGAGGCGGAGGGCTGCTGCTGCCGCTGCTGCTGGTGCTGGTGCTGCTGGTGGTGCTGGTGGTGACACTTGGCCCCGCCAACCCGAATTTATACGAGAAGAGGAAGAAGCCAAGATGGACTACTACTCACGCAATTCATGGCGCACACACACACACCCCCAAGACCACAATTGGTCAACACTCACTTCTTTTCGCCGCGAAAATTCATTTAAAATCTCCTGGGGGGGATCGACTATTTTGCCCGACTATTTCGCAACCGAAACATTTTTCTCTCTTCTACGATTATCAGTTTATAATGTTAGCGACGAAATTTCATTTGCAGGTCGGTTTCGCAAGCGGGGAGTCGAACTCGATCCTACTTTTTCCCTCAATTCCCAACCATCTGCGATATCCACTAGACCATGTGGGGAGTAGGCTTTATGACATGGCGCCGGGGAACGGTATGGTGCAGTGAGTGTAGGTGCGAATGACAAATAGACGAAGCGAGTTCGAGGAACATCTGGCGCCAAACGCTTTTCGTCGGCAAAGTCTAGATGAAGAATGTCGCGGAGAGCACAAAAACCATCAATTGATAAGAAATTGATCGATCAAAATGAAATGGTGGAGCAAAATGAGCACACAGACACACACACAGATATCAATCAATCGATAACACTTGTGTCACTTTGAAAGTGTTGTGTTATGCGTTCCGATGGGGTGTCTGGCGTGTGGCAAATACGAATAAAAGTACAGGACACACACACACACACCAAATGTAATAAAGGCAGTTGAGACCACCACATTGTGTGTGTGTTATATGGGGGCATGATGAAAGAGCACTTGAATCGAGGAGAAACAGAGAAATGAACAGAGAGAAAGAGAGAAAGAAAGAGAAGGAAAGAGAGAGAGAGAGAGACGTCATAGGCATCTCCCCCTCTCATTCCTCTGCGACCCGATAATAATTGAGAGGAGGAGATAGCGAGAGACGCAGAAGAGCATCCCGCACGGGAAGGAGAAGAGCTCGAGATGTTTGCCGAGAGCAGAGCATCAAGAACCTTGTCTTTTTGCCCCAACACACAGATCCTCGAGAGTTACAAACTTCTAACGGGCGGAAGGTTGAAAGATCAAGCTGATTGCGACAAAACTGTTGAAATGAAAAAGAAAAAAAAACGATTCAGGATAGGCGTTCCTTGAACTTAAGATAGTCGAACTCAAAGTTGCGCCTACACGCACTGCGCCACCGCTGACAAAACTGCTGCAGTTGTTCTAGAGCGCCGAGAATTTCGCCGGAACACTTTCAATCCAAAAGGGGTCATTCGATGGCCTCGACGAACATTTTGGTATGCTAGCCAGTCAAGTTGAGTGACACGTGGAAATGGCAAATTAAATTGAGGACCCTCCCTTCTCGTAGTCGGGTCTTAAGTGTCCGCAATACATACGAGTAGGGGGGGGGGGGGGGGGGTCTAATCCTTGTTCCTCATCTGAGCACGTCTTGAGTGACAAGACGAACGGAACCCGGAATGCTCTCTTTCTCTCAGAATGCGTTCAGAAACTAATAAGCCGACGGGAGAAGGGGGGGGGAGAACGAATGAATATTCGAAGGGACGAAGGAGAAGAAGAAGAAACAAAGACGGACCAGATGTCTCGGTTCCAAAACTAATTCTCTTATTTGTTGGAATGGGAATGTGTTTTATGATGACAAACTGGCCCGCCCCATTCCGAGGGATTCTTTTGAGGTCCGAGAAACGACGAATTGGCATTTGCGTCACGAACATCTGCGGAACGAAAGAGAGAGAAAGAGAAATGGGGGGAAAAAGTGAGAAATGAACTTTGCGACGACGAATTCGAACTGACACAAAAACGAATCGGAAGGAGTTGAGAGGGGCTAGTTGGAAGATTTATAACAGGAAGATCTAGAAACTCATTCGAATTAGTTCTTCAAGGGAACTGAAATCGACGGACATGTGCATGAACATCATACCCATCTCATCCACATTTCGGCGGTGAGATCATTCACCCAGGTAAATCGTTTACTACGAGGCCTCAGAGTTGTAACTTTCGAGCCTGGGTTTCTCCGGAAATAACTGTTTTTTCTTTGGAAACCAGTTCCTAATCAGGTAAGTCTTTGAAATGAAAGTATTCCGATGGCGAACTTTGGAGATTTGTTTCCCACCAAATCATTCTGGTTTTTCTAAAACTCGAAATAAAAGTTGATGGCTTGTCGACGTGCCAAGTCGAGTTTTTCGCGTTTTTCAATAAGAAGAAAAATCTGGGAAATTCGGGGCGAATTTTCTCGAATGCGTCCTCAAAATATACACGATTTGAGCCGTCGACTGACTTGAAAATCATTCTGTTTTGTAATTTTTCAAAAGTCGAAAAACTGTTGATGTCCGACTCGAAACTATGGCTGAAAGGACTCTGAAAGTAGCTTTTTCACTGGCGCATTCTATAAAACTCTGATTCATGGAATGTTTTATCGGTTTCTTTTTGTCATCAGGTAAATCTAAAAATGTCCTTTCTCGCTGAAAATGTGGTCATTTGGCGGCGAAATTGAGCTCCGTTCTAGATTTCGGGTGATGTTCTTCAGAACTCGTGGAATTGACGAGGGGGGATCCTCTTGGTGATTGCGAATCGTGAATCGAAAAATGAGTCGAAGAGACAATCGATAATGACTGAACACATCGGTCTCCACGTTGGCGCCAGGGTGGTAGATCAAATCGATAGGGATGACTGTGGATCTGTCTCGACGGAGAGGAGACAAAGAAGACTCGCTCCCCCTTCCAATATTTTCTGTGTCGCCGTTTCCTCGTTTTCCCCCCCCCCCCCCCCCCCATTCTGTGTGTATTCTTGTTCTTCTTCTTCTCCTCCTCCTCCCCTCTTTCGAAAGAAGAGAAGAGGAAAGAAAGGGGGGGGGGGGGTGTCCCCCCCTTTTCGCTCTTGCTTTCGGTCTTTCTCTCTCTCATCGCCCGCCGTCTCCCCATGCCATACTCTCTCTTCAGCCCCCCCCCCCCCCCCCCCCCCCTCCTCTTTCCTTTCCTCTTTCCTTTCCTCTTTCCAACACTTATTGATTCTCTCCCGTTACCCCCCCCCCCCCTTGTCGTTGTGATTCCCTTCAAAATGCGATTGTTTCAGAATGCAATCGATTAAAATGAACCATGACGAGATGGATCCGCGACTCGTACAGTTCTTGAAAGTCAAACCGGACGAGGATCCGATCGATGAGGAGGAGGACGACGAGGAAGAGGACAACATCGATTTCACCGAGACTCTGGAAATGGCGCTCTCGCAGCTCAACGACGCGATGGGCTCGCAGCAGTCGCAGGCGCCCGTCCGGTTTCCGAAGCCGCGCAAGATCTACTCGATGGCCGACATCGTGCCGACGGACGTTCGGCCCGCCACCACCAACGACATCATCGATCAGATGGTGGCGGCGTTCGACAACTATCCGGTGTTGGTGCAGATTATGATGCATCGCGGCTTCCTCCGGAAACGGCAACAATGCAAAAAGTGCGGCCGGTCGATGCACATGAGACGACGGAAAAACTCGTATGAGGTGGGCGGAGGGAAGTGCGCTCCATTGATAAACTCGGTCGGTTTCAGTGGAGGTGTCGAACGAAGGACAAGCGGGGAGACTGCTCGTCGTGCTCCATCAAAGGGGGCAGCTGGTTCGAGAACAACAAGCTCACCTTCAAAGTCTTCTTCAACTTGCTCATCATGCACGCCAAAAAGTGAGCCCTCGCAATCACGCGCCCCACTGCACAACTGTCATCTTTCAGCTGTTCGACAGGACACATTGTCAACGAACTGAAGCTCTCGACGCACGCGGTCAACGAAATGCGCAAGTCGATATTCGAGCTCTCCACCAAAACCCATCGAAGATATCCGAAGATCGGCGGGGCCGGCAAAGAAGTCTACGTGGAAGTGATCACGGTCGGGTGCAAGAAGACGAGCTACTCGACGAAATACAAAGTGCTCGCCGGCCAAGAGGTCGGCTCCAAGGCCTGCTTCATCCAGGTGATTCGCGACGAGAAGGCGGCCACGATCGAGCAGGCGCAACGAAAGAATTTGGCCCCGGAGACGAATGTCACGCTGGTGGTGACCATCAACAGACAGGATATCAGCTATGCGAGGTGGGGAGAAAAAGGGGTCTTGTGTGGTAGGGGACACCGCGCTCCATCGGACTTGGCGCGAAAATTTGAATCCGGCTTGTCATCTACGCTCTAAACTTTGGCGGCTGACTAGAAATACCACAGTTTTCATTTTACTCGCTTTTCGTCTAGAAGTGATTCTAGTTACCACGAATCTAGAAGGATCACCTGAAGTTTCACTTTGATAGGGTATTGGCCGTAAAGTAGGGTTGGCAAGGGGGCGCCCCGCCTCGAGAGGGCCCACATCCGTTCGGTGGGATTGCCTGTACGGGGGATCGGTAGCTCAGTCGGTAGTAGTGGCCGTTGGCGACCGAGAGGTCACGAGTTCGAGTCCGTCCTCAACCCCCCGGCTTCACATAGCTTCCAAATTTTTTTCATTCAATCTAATCGAACTTTGAAAGGCCCAACCAAACCAGTTTCAGCCAAGTTATTCCAAATTCGCCCCATTTGCTAACCTTACCGTAAAGAATGTCTCAAATGGCTTCTCGCGCATAACGCTTTAAAAACTGCAATGGTTATGCAGCATAACTTATGATTGGCCTACAAAACGCTTATCCTCAATTTTGCTTAAAATGAGTGTCATCCGTTGAAAAAGTTTCAGATCAATCGTTGCTCTCTGAAAAAAAGTTATGCTCTAAAAAAAACTATCTTCAAAACTAAAAGAGTTATAAAAAAGTTTTCAACTAGAAAAATGTGGTAAATTGTAGGCTGATAAAGTCTGTAGTTGACAACTTTTTCATAACTTTTTTAGTTTCAGAGATATTTTGATTTGAAATTAAAAGACTGTAATTGAGTATACGGTTCGGGAAGTTTCAGCCAAAACGCGACGTTTCTCGACGAGTCGCTGGTCAACAACGGCACACCGCATCCGGACATGTTCTTCACGAACCTCCGCAATCCGATTCCCGACACGTTCGCGTCGAACGCCGAGATCCTTCAGATCTATCTCAACGATCAGGTGGTTCGGCGAGTCGAGGGCCGGCGGTACCTCGAGCGATGCGTCGAAGAGATCCGAACATTTGTTCAGGATTAACACACACTTTGTATCCAATCAGTTACGTGTCCCTTTTCTGTTTCGTTTTCAAGTTCACAAAAATCGAATTAATAAATGAGTGAGAACTAATCGAAGAGCATCGCGAGAGCCGTCGTCAAAAGAGCAACGAGCACGAGAGAAAGGGCGCCGGCTCCCTTGGCGTCCAGATCGGCGAAACACCACTGATCGATGGGCTGATCGGGCGCGAGATCGGCGGCGAACTTGCGGAGCACGTCGAGACTGCAGTAGGGCGAGTCGCTCGGACACCCCTGAATGCCCATCGTGATGTCGGCGAAACCGTCGTTCTCCTTGTCGTGGTAGATCATTTTGAAGTAGGGCTTCTCGTTATCGGCGTGGTCCACGTAGAGCTCGACGAAGACGGCGGCCGAGTATTCGGGGTAGCCGCCTTTCGGTTTCACCGCGTACTGTTCGATGAGAAGCGCCGAGAAGAAGGCGTAGATGGTCGTGTCGTGCTGCAAGAATTCAGGCTTCAGAAGTGAATCCGAGCGGCTGAAAGTGTACCGCCGAGTAGACGTAGTTCTTGAGATTGTTGATCCACGTGCAGTTGGCGGTGGACTTGCCGGCGCAGCTCAGCTTCAGATTCATGTGCATCACTATATCGTTGAGAATCGGTCCACCGCGGATCTTGCGCGTCAGAAGGCCCACATCGTGACCGTTGACGACGTTCGGAGACGCTGAAATCGGCACGGCGTCTTCGCCCTCTGAAGACGTTCTCGCTCACTTTCAAAGATTCCATTCTCGAATAGTTGGACTTGATCGTTGATCGCGTCGGCCTGTTGGTAGAGTTCATCGGTGAACCAAGTGTTCTTGCTTCGGATCGTGTCGTTGAAATAGATTTGCTGGAAAAGGAGGCGAGTGACTCATTCTGCTCTTTTTTGCTCCAACCTCGATGAAAAGCGCGTTTGTGATAACCCACAAGTTATCAATGTCGACGGTTTGGTTGCAGAAGATGGTCAGGTTGCCGAGCACCGACTGGACGTTTTCCGAATTCACGAACTTCTTCACCTCATCGGACGTCTTCGCGAGCTCCCACACTTGAGAACGAAACGGACACGTGGCTTCCATGTTGCCAAGCTGGAAATGTGAAATGGCAGTGCCACGTCACACGACTAATGAATCGGTTTGCCCACCCGTGGCTAAGCCGCTTATAAACTATCAGGACGACTCATTCCATCATCTCTCTTCTCTTTTCTAATCGGATTACGGTAGCCTCTTTGTCTCTTCCCCTTCCACTTACATGATCAGTATCATCGTCGACGGTGTGAATCGGAATCGGCACGAATCCCTTCGGCCATCCGTCGATCGCCGGGTAGTCCACGCCGGCCTGACTCGTCCCGTCCGCCTGACCGTACTGACCGAGTAGATTCGAGTAGGCCGAGATGAGTGTCCGATTCACGTCCGTCGATCGGACATAGATCTGTTGGGGCGGGGATACTGATGAAAAAGGAGACAATCGGGGGGATACCTGCTTGGCGTTGTATTTTGACGGGAAGAATCCGTATTTGGTCACGTACTTGTCACGAATCATCTTGCCCAAGTTGAAGTGTTGTCTCATTCCGGCCTGGAACCGACTCTTCCTTCGCGACGTCTTCGGACGCTTCGCGACACCTACCGGACTCAGCTGACCCCATCCGCCGCCTCCGAACGTCCACGCGTCCTCCTGATACGGGTCCGAAGGGAACGTCTTCGTCGGCGACCGGTCTCCATGTCTCCAGAGCTGCAAGAACCTCTCTCTCTCCTCTGGTTGCTCCCGATGAGCCCTTACCGTCTGCACAAAGAGCAACTCCTTCGAACCGTCCGAATAGGTATCCGCGAGTCCGGTGAAAGCGAGAAGAAGAGCAGCGAAAGTGGGCGAAAACGAGGAGAGCATGGCGAAAGAACCCTGAAACAAACCGAAGAACGAAATTGAGTCGGAGAGCCCGGGCGGGAGTGGAAAACGGCGAGTGAAAGTGTTGTTATCAGGCGACTTCTGTCTCTCCTTCTTTGATCACCACACTTATCACTCTCTTTTCAAACTTTTTCCTCTTCTCTTTCCAAAAAAAGAAGACAAGGACGACGCGATCGACGACAATTTTATTGTTTTGAGCAAATGTACAATTTGAGAGAGAACGAGAGACTAATTCTTTCAGGCGCGAGCGAGAAGCAAAAAGAGAGCGACAAGCAGGAGGACGGTGACGTGGTATGACGTGGCAGACGCATTCTGGATGTCGGAATTGCACCACTGGCCCATTTCCATGTCAGGTCGGAACGTCTCCGAATAGTTTCGGAGCACCGTCATCGGGCAGTAGTCGTTGCCGGCGCATCCGGGAATTCCCGAAGTGATCACGTTGCTCAGCGTGTCGTTCTCGTTCCGATGGTAGATCAACTGGAAACATAGCGAACGTCTTCAGAACCAGAATCAGAATCTGACGTCACCTTGAAGAATGTCTGATTCGTCTGCACGTCCTGCCACTGCTCGAGAAGGGCGCACGCCGAGTAAAGAGGGTATCCACGTGGCTGCACGGCGAGATGAGCCACTCCGAGCAGCGAGAAAAGAGCATAGAGAGTGGTGTCGTGCTGGAATTGAAGAAGAAGTCAGAAGACGTTCAGATGACGTCGGCCCTACCGCCGAGTAGGCGAAGAACTTCAGATTGTTCGTGTAGGTGCACTCGCGTCCGGTGCTCGTCTGGCACTCGGTTTTTCGATTGAAGTGGTTGTAGAGGTCGTTGACGAGGGTCCCGCCACGAATCTTTCGCAACGTCTGCCCGATGTCGATTCCGTTCACGAACACGCCTGCAACGATTCGAGCGAGTGGAAGAGCGGGAGTTCGGCCCTCCCGGGGTTTCTAGTCCCTCACCTTCCAATCCGAGTCCGTTCTGGAAGTCTTGAACCTGAGAGTTCACAATATCGATCTGCTCGAAGAGGCTGTCCGAATACCAAGGAGTGAACTGCTTGAAATCGGCCGGATAGTATTGTTGCTGAAATTAACGGTCTTCAGATTTCTCTTCAGAGATTCACCTCAATTTTGAGAGCATTGAAAAGGATCCACAGGTTCTCCGGATTGATGTCCTCTCCGCAGTTGATCGTGAGATTCGCCATCAGCGCTTGCACGTCGGCTCTGTTGAAGTAGCTCTTGACGACGTCGGTGGTCTTCGCCATTTCCCAGACGGCGTCTTGAAGCGGACAATAGTTGTCCACGTCCAGGAGCTGAAATTCATATCGTTTCAGACTCAATAACTACTCGGAATTCTACATGATCTCCGGCATCGTCGATTGTGTGAATCGGAATCGGCACGAAACCGGCCGGCCAACCGCTCACTTCCGGGTAATCGACATCTGTAACATAAGGACAAGTTTTACGGCGCCGCGCCGTGCCGCCATAGCTCAGTCGGTTAGAGCGTGGGTCTAATAAGCCCAAGGTCGCAGGTTCGACCCCTGCTGGCGGCAAACTCTTTTGACCTACCGGCCTGATTGAAGTTTTCCGCAGTGGTCGTCGAGTACATTCCGACCATGTTGGAGAAAGCGGAGAGGAGAGTTCGGTTCTTGTCGGTGGATCGGACAAAGATCTCCTGCTGGCTGTACCGGGGGCTCAGAAACTGGTAGGGCTGGCCGCTGATGTACCGGGCGCGGATCTTCTGCCCGAGTTGCATGTGCTGTCGCATGCCGATCTGCAACCTTGGGAATGGTAGTGCCACGTCATGAAATGCTCTCACCGGCGTCAATTGGCCCCATCCTCCGCCTCCAAACTTCCAATAGTCCCCAGTAAACTTGTCGTTTTTATATGTTTCAGTGGGAGTTCGGTCTCCGTGTCTCCAAATCTGGAAAAAAAGGTTTGAAAACTCGCTAAAAAGTTGCGCAAAGAGTTTGAATTACCGCCTGAACCATGGTCAACCTCATAGTTCCATTCATCACGTCAGCCGAAGAAAGTGCAATTTGAAGAGCAACTAAAAGTGGCAGGTAACCCATTTTCGGCTGAAATTTTGAAAATTCAGCGGGGAAAAACTTGAAAAAATGAATGGAATCGGGGCGAGTAGTCATCAAACAAAGGCGAGAAAAAGCGGATTGGAAAGCGCCAAAGTTGACACTTATCACAGCAAAAAGAGGTTATCGAACCGAGTGTTGACTCTCCAGATTGGCGGAGAAAAGTCCGTTTGGCAGGGTGATTGGTGTCTCGACACGAAAACGGAATCCGCTTTTCGGAATCCGCACAGGTACACGTGAACTTGACTTCCCTCCCAGGTTTTAGTACCCGACAACAAACGAAATCGGGGGGAAAAAGAGTTGGAGAGATTACTTGTTTGTAGTACAACATGAGGAAGGAAAACGGAGAGAGAGAAAGCGAGATTGGATTACGAGAAGACGTCGCGTGAAAACGAAGGTGTGGGTTTCCGGGAAACGCGGAAAAAAACGGAGAGAGAGAAATGCAGAGAGCAGAGGTTGAATGGCGGGCAAAGAGCAAATTAATCCATTGATCCCCGCGGGGGCACGTGAGAGTGGAAGCGGATTGAAACACGGAATTCCTGGAAATGGCTTCGAAGGTATCCCTTGATTCTTGGAGGGATCTACGAGAAAACGAAACTGGTTCAAGTGGCTCTTTCGAGCGCAGTTGACTGTTTGAACCGCGGGAAGAAGGAGCAAATAGTATGAGAAACTGTTTGGATGCTCACTGACTCACTGTGAGCATCTTTGAAATCGGACTAGACTCTGATCGCTCTGCTCGGAAGGCGAACACTTCAGACATTCAGAGATGGGTTTTCTCTCTCATTTCTAGGAGGTAGATCAAAAAGTGGCGATCCACTTTTCAGTTATCAGACTCTGTAAAACGAACCCTCCACTTTCAGACTCCGCATCTGAAATCTCATCATCAACTAACTGAACCTGATCTGACCGAATTCACATGAATACGCACAACGGAATACATACAATTTTTACAAAATTTCGTCACTTGCCCCGATAAACCGATTATTACGGTCATAAAATGAATGTTCGCGAGAGAGAGAGAGAGAGAGAGACGCGGCGGCGACCGTTTTTTTTCAGTCAGTTGTAGTTTTTGTCGATGTTCTCTACGAGATGATTCACAGGAAAAGAAGAGTTTAGCGAAGCGAAGAGTTAACAAGAAGGAGAGCACGTGAATCTGAATTGATCGAAGTGTAGTCGTCAGTTCCAGGCGTTGGACCTCTTCATCATCTGCTTGAAGAAACCCTCCACGTCTTCTTCCGCCCACGACGTCGTCTTTTTCTGACGCCGAACTCTCGTCTTCTCGGCCTTCTTCGCCTTCTGCTCTGTATGTAGAGTCACACTACGGACAGACAGTGTAAAGAGTACAATGAAATGAATCGGAACTCGATAGATGCGGAAAATCAGTGAGGTCGGAATGGATTCGGAAATCGGCGGAGACAGACGAGAATACAGGCGGAAGTTGGAGAAGGCTGTACTGTGGTGGGATCACTATTCGACACTGATCACCAGAAGATCGGACTTGTTCTCTTTCAGCTCCCCCGGAAAACTCCTCCCAACTGGTTAAAGTTGATGCAGTCATAGTTCTGAAGAATCCTGGATTCATTTCGAAAGTTGAGAGTCTCCTTCGTCAGTTTTGTCATTCATCTTCTTCATTCCAGCTATCTCGGTATAAATTGAGTCAATTAACTGAACGTGGTTTGTCTGGATGTAGTACATATGAACCAGACAAGCACGGGATTCCGTCTTCAGTCTTCCGTCTGGAAAATTTCTTCCGTCTTCCGTATTGAAAATTTTCTCTTCCGTCACGTCACGGAAGTTCCGTGCAAGTCTGATATGAACCAAACCGGGACTTCTGAAGTTCATCGCGTAGAGGACTGTTGTATCTTCATTTTGGTTGTTTGATTGTGTTCGAAATTCGTATTCTGGAGAAAATTATCTGTCGGTCCGCGCCTTTTTTCAAGTTTCATCGATAGAAATTGATTCTCTTGCTGAAAACGCCTACTTATGTATTTGTTATAGTCTTCAATTTGTATGGTTGAAAAACATCAAGATTCCACGTTTGTCTGCTCTTTTTCAGATCAAATTTATCATTTGAATTTATTCGGAGAAAGTTTATGGTACCCGGTTTTTTTATCGTGGCGAGACCCGCCTTCAGTTTTTCAATGGGCTCGCGATACTTTTTCAACTCTCAAATCTGCTCATTTTTCGCTGAAACATCATATATGCGCTCATTTATTTGTCTCTAAACTGAAAAAAAGGAGAAGAAGAAGAAGCTGTGTACGCGTATACATAAAAACGGGACGGGAGTGGAGACGCAGAAAATGGACAGAGAGAGGAAGCTCTAATTAATTGACGGGGGGTTACTGTAGATAGTTGGGTGCAGTGAGTGCGGTCAGTTATCGATCGAATGACGTCTGGCTTGAAGAGGGCTGAAAATCGATCGATGAGTGGACTCTCGAATTGGTCCGACGGTTCTAGCGACGACCACAGGAAAAGCTGGGTTTCAGAATGGGCGGAGAGGAAAGATTACGGTAGAAGTGAACGACAGACACTGATACAAACCTGAAGAAGAAGAAGAAGAAGAAGAAGAAGAAGAAGGAAGGAGGAGGATGTGGGGAAAGGGGTCCTACCACGCGGAGGAGGCTCCTTCTAACTCGCTACAATGCAAAGGGCTCTCCCACAGGATTACGGTAGAGAAACAGAGAAAGAGAAGACGTGCACACACCGAACGAAGTGACTCACTTGAGTTCGGAGAATCTGCGCAGGTACTTGGTCTCCTCGAAAGATCGCTCGTCGATTCTCTGCTGCTCCTCCGTATCCTGGCGGCGAAGGCGGTTTCTGTAAGAGATCGGCGACTGCGAACACTGATACCGTAACCGTGTATGCTCACCTGTAGTTGGGTCGGAACTCGAAAAGCATCCAGAGCGCAGAGACGATCACGGCGATTATGACGACGGCGAATCTGAGAGCGAGAGCGATGCGGTCGCGTTGCGGTCGCCGGAAAACGACTCACGTGAAAATCAATAGGTAGAGCCTGAAGATGTAGGACTCGCAACAACTGAGCTCAGTGCACTCGGTCGGCCAACCGCATAGTGTCATCCTCTCGACCGGCCTGCAAATGTATCTGATCGATGGAAAATGAAGGCGGCTCGGCGAGCATTTATTCTCGAGCAAAAGCGGAGCATTTATGATAGGTTTATGTCAGATTGACTGCGGAAACTCGGGAGGAAAAGAGAGAAGAAAAGAAGGGATAGCGAGGCAAAGAGAGGGCATGTTCTTTCTCAAATTACCCATTTCCTACTAGTCAGGAGCCTTTTCTCCGAGCTCCTGAACCGAGAAAAAAAGAAGGGAAAACATTAAACGAATGAAAAAGGAGCATGTGGAATCGAACCCGTGACCCTCAGATTGCTGCCGCCGACACGCACTGAACCATGCAAGTTCGACGATTCGAAAGTGCCACCCGTTTTTTTTTCGGCTTGAAATAGAGTGAGAAAGGAGATGGCAAGTGTTGAGAAATCACAGAAGACCCGGGGAACAGCTGTCGGCGTCTATTATTGTTGCCAATGTGCTCTCTCTCTTCGTCGCTTCCGCGAGGTGTAAACCGGGACTCTGCTCCTTGAGCTCGCATGGGGCTCTTGTTATCACAACACTACATATGATGATAAATGGATCCTTTTCCCCTCTCGGAGCCCCCGAGCATTCTGTCTAGAAAAAGTCAGGAGGCCCGACCAGAATGTATAAATAAAAAATCGCCGGCGGCCATTTTTTGAGGCACAACAAAACGAAGGCAAAAAGCAGATGCGCCCCCTCCGGACGGCTCCCCTTCCCTTCCCTTCTCATTTTTATTATTGTTGTTCGGGGACCGGCACAACGAAACGGAGAAGAAGACGGCACTGATGCCGTTCTTTTCTTGCGGGTGTCAAAATAACCAGTTGTCCAGTGGGGCGAACTTTCTTTTTCGAGAATCGAAAGCAGCCCCTCAATCTATCTCATATCCCACTTGCCACTCTTCTTCCGTGCGACGCCTTGCGACGGCGAGAAAACCACAGACGTGCGTTTTCTAGATCTTGGGAATCGAACCCGTGGGTGTTCGATTGAGAGGGGCGCTCACTACCACTGCGCCAAATAAGAAGAAGAGCGCAGCTCGCTTGGAACGGTAGTGATGAAAACGGCAGTCTGGCGAAATGTCTGGCGCGCCGGGCAAACAACAACATTCACAATTTCATTACGATGCTCGGAAGAGCACGAAGGAGCCCGAAAAGCAAGAAGGGCACCATCGCGAAATGCAAAATGAAGAACTGAAGGGATTAGGTCTCTCCCGTTTCGGGCGCTCTTTTTTTGTCAGTGCACAGCTTCAGCGCGACGAGAGACGAGGAACAAGAGGAGGGGGAGACGGATGAACTTGTCACTTTTCGACTATACATCTGTGCACTTGTAAACTGGCCGAAATTGAACAAAAAACACGAAAGAAGAGTTTTTGTGCTGCACGCGCTGCTGCTGCTCCGTTTCGCAATCTAAATAGAAATGGGAATGAGAATGAGAATTCGGAATTTGAAGTGTGTGTGTGTGTGATGCTTCTTCTGCTGAAGGAGTAAAGAAGAAGAAGACGAGGAGGAGGAGGCAGAAGAAGCGGCGATGAGAAGAGTCGATTTGGAGTCGTTCGGGAGGAGAAAAATGGAAAAGAGAGAGAGAGAGAGAGAGAGAGAGAGAGAGAGAGAGAGAGAGAGAGAGAGAAAGAGAAAGAGAGGCGGGAAATGAGATTCGGGTCCCGACCCCCATCCGCTTTTTTTGAGGAAAACACACACAACCAGTTGCAGTCGGTTCGCTTTCTCTCTCTCTTTCGCTTCCATTCTATTCATACATTTGGTCGCGAAACGAAACAGAGGGTTCTTTGAAAACGAGCCAAGCGATCCAGAGTCGAACAAAAAGAGAAGCGTTGATGGGTGGGATTGAACCCGCGAGCTCCCGATTGAAAGACGCGCCCACAGGTACTGTACCAAAAAGGCGCGAAACGGAAAAGTTGTTGTAGAGAGATCAAGATGGCGCAGTGCCAAAACTCTTGTCAAAACTTGGAAAATGTATACAAAACCGAGAAAATCCGGAAGAGTGGAGGGTAGAAATGGAAGAAATGGAATGCGAGATGGGTACTCTTGTGCCAGTCAAAACGCCTTGAAGACAACAAACTTTGGAGGGAGGCGAAAGAGAACAAAAGAGAGAAAAAGGCGGGGGGAGATTGACTTGTTGACTGGCCACGGACCCGCCAACCGACAAAGCCGCTGATTTCGGGATTGCTTTCTCGCAGATTGCTCGATGCAGTTGGCAAGTGCGCTCTATTGCACACCTTTCAACCGTAGTCCAAGGAGCATCATACAACTTGCTCCAGACGCTTTTCCAGCTGAGAGAACGAGAGAGTGTGTGAGAGGGAGAGACGCAGAGACGATCAGACTGTTCACTGCGAACGAGTGATAATCAGAATGAAATTGGTGAAAAAAGAGACAGAAGAGAGAGCAAGAGCAGCTGGTGCTCGGCTCGAGAAAGAGCAATTCCCATGTGGAGGAGCCCCTTCTGCTCAAAAGTTTCCCGAGCCCATTCCATTTGCATACACGACCACAAATCATTCGGAAAACTGAAAACGACGAGTTACAGTTTATCGATTGATTCGAAGCAAAAAGAAGCTTGAAGTCGACAGCTTGTTTATCAGTTTTCTTCGCCGTTTCTCTTTTTTCCCGTCTCTCAGTGGTCCGCGGGAAATTGAGAATTGTGAGAAAAAACGGATCGAATGTTCGAACTGGAAAAGAAAAAGTGAGGACAACATTCGTTTTTCAAGCATCTCGAAGGGACCAGAAAACGCGAGATTTCCGAAGACAGTTTATTATTAAGTTAGTGATAAGTTAGAGAAAAGAAGTTGGATTGGCTGAGAGATTAGCACTTGTCTCCCTTGGCAGGTCTTCTCTTGATTCCGAGAGCGCGGTTGGCGTCGTCGATGCGCAGATTCTGGAGGGAACGACGCTTGCGGCCTCCGCCTCCGCATCCGCAGCATCCGCATCCGCAGCAGCACGGACGGCAGCAAGTGCAGCATCGAGTGCAGCAGCAAGTTCTGCAGCACGTGCAGCACCGACGGCAGCAGCAGCAGCATCTGGAAGAGAGCAGTTCTGGTCAGTGTGGCCGAGAGAACTACACTTTGAGTTTCTAGGTTAGGGGCGCATAACTAGAATCGGATGTTTCTAGGCAACTGTGGAAGCCTTTTTTTGAACCTAGTGGAATTGATAGTCTACGGGTTTCAAAGTATCTGATAGCTACCGTAACCCGGAGCTCACTTGGGTCTGCAGCAGCAGCATCCGCATCCTCCACCTCCGCCTCCACATCCGCAGCATCCACACCCACATCCACAGCAGCCGCATCCTCCGTTCCTCTTCACTCTCGACGATCCCAGTGTGTCGATGGCCGTGGACGAAGATTCCGGAGCGGAAGAGACGGCCACGGCCGTTTCAGTCACTGGCAACACTGCCGATTGCACCTGCGACCAGCAGATGACGGCGAGAAGAGCGAAAGTGATCAGTTTGCAAGTCATATCGATAAGACGGATCGAGGCTCGAGGATGTCGGAAACGGCGCCGACTCTCCCTTTTATATCCGCAAATCTGCCCAACTTTTTTGCCAACTTTCGCGCGTTCTGCCGCGCGTCATTCCGCGCGGAAAGGTTTCCGGCAGAGGTGTCAAAACGGCGTTTCGCTTGACAAACACGTAGCAGACAAGGGATCATAGTCCTGCAGAGTGTCACATTCTCTCCGTTATCCGATGGAGACATCTACACCATCTGCTCGGTTCGGAAACGGTTGGCCTTGCCCCTGGGACGTCCTCATTCCGCGTCGTCGTTTGTGTGCACTCTGACGACGCGGTGAGTGCACAGTGCACACCGAACGCTACGACACTCTCGCATCTCCACCATTTTCGAATACAACCCCCTTTAGTTCTCACTCGGAGCGCATTCCAATCCACCGTCCACAATGGGAAGAGAGCACAAATCGAAGCACAAGAAGGACAAAAAAGACAGGTAAGTATTGATTTTTCTCTTTTTTTTTCTTCTTCTGTTCGAAACCAACGGCGTTTCAGAAAACGCAAAAGATCGTCGTCTTCTGATTCGGATGATGAACAAGCGAGACGAATCGAGGTAAGAAATCGATAATCGACTTCAGAAGTCAAGTCTCGTGTTCTAGAAGCGACTTCTCGAGGAGCGTCTGGCGAAGAAAGAAGAGAAACGGAGGCAGAAGGAGGAGATGAAGGCGAACGAGACGCCGGAAGAGAAGCGGCTGCGTCGGATGCAGAAGAAGATGAGCAAGGACGCGAGGCGGCGCGACGCGGAAGCCGAAGACACTCTGATTCCCGCCGAGCTCAACTACACCAATCTCAACAATCCGTTCAACGATCCGAAGCTCACGCAGACGTTCGTCTGGGGCAAGAAGCTCGAGCGAGACGGAAAGATCGGACTCTCGCAGGATGAAATCAACAAAGAGTGAGTTTTTTTCGAGCCAGAAACACTTTCAAGACGATAATCTGTTCAGAGTCGGTAGAACGATCCGCAAGAATCTGACAGAGGCGGCCGAGTTCAAGCGGATCCGTGACTCGCGCGCTGCCGCCAGAGAAGACGCCGAGATGATGAAACGAGACGCGGATCTCCGTTCCGGTCAGATGTCCGACGATAAAGAACGCCAGTTCCAGTTGGACCAGGTGAAGGAGCGAACGCGGATCCGCATCCATCAGGGACGCGCCAAGGCCATCGACCTGCTCTCGAGATACGCGAGATTCTGTGACAACTCGGAGCAGATGCCGGATTTTGAGCTCGAGAATCCGCTCGAGTATCTCAAATCGACTTGCAAAACGGCGCACGATCTGGAAGATCTCATCGAGGACATCCGCACGTACCGAGACCTGGATGGATGGGCGAAGAACGAAGTGTGGTGGAACGACATTCAGACGATAGTCGAGGACGAGCTGAGCAAGAAAGAGGCCGGGAATCGGGAGGAACGAAGCAGTGTGCTGCAGGAGGTTCAGGAGCTGTTCAAGGTGAGACGACTTCTTCTTTTTCTTCGATTCGGAGGGTTTCTGAAGGGAAGCGGTAGTGGGTAAAACTATTCATTTCAAGTGTTGCAATGTGCAGCTGTCCTTTCATCTCTTCTTTCTTTTTTCTTCGAAACGATCCGATCGTTTAGTTCTCCGGGCCTCCCTCTTCTTCTTCGGGAGTCTCCGGAATCTTCTCCAATACGAAACGGGGAATCTCGTCGGCGGTCGGCTCCCGCTCAAAATCCATGTTCTCCTCGTAGTCAGTGATACCGCCGAGCTCTTCGTAGATTTGCTTCGTGAGCTTCGAAAGCTCCACGTACTCTTCTTCAGTGACGTTCGGCGCGTCGGAGAAGACGACGTCGGCAATTGTGTGGAATCTGAAAGTCAGAGAATTCATTCTGAAGGCCTAGAGCGTCAGAACTCACTGCTTCGGAAGATCCTTGAAAGTCTTGTTCTCCAGAAGCTCGGCTTTCAGCTCCCCGGCTTCAGTGCGGCTCGCAGAGCCCCACGGCAGCTCACCGAGCACCAGATGCAACATCATGTAGAACCAAGACTGGAGATCGTGACGGGCGCCCACTTTTTCCCCTTGGTGGTGTACCAGCGGAGCATAATCTAGGGATCCGTTGTAGGTGGCCAGAAGATTCCCATCCGAATCGGTCACGTTCTTGACGAGCGACGAGATATCGGCTTGAAAGAGGTGGCGACTCGCCGCATCGTAGTGAAAACAGTCCAAGTTGACGTTTCGCAGAAGATATCCGTGCTTGTGAGCGCAGCGGATGATCTGAAAACGAGAGATTCTGTTTGAGAATACTCGAATCGGCTCACGTTGAGCACGTCGTTGGCGAGCCGTCCAGCCGTTCCGAACGTGAACTTGTTGCGAATCGAGAAGCACTGCTCGAGAGTTGGTCCGCCGCGGAAGTAGAGCGTCAGATGGAACCCGTCGTCCGTCACGAAGATCTTGTGAACTTGCGAGAAGAGTCGCCAATCGTTGTCCGCCTCCACCTTGCAGAGGAACGCGGCTTCCGCGCGGACCACGTGCGTCATCGTGTCCGCGGGTGCGACACGGACGACGAGCTCTTTGTCGTCCGACGATAGACCGAGGAACGTTCCGCCGACCGAATCATCGAATCCGATGCGTTCGAAGATCTGCACTTGACCATCGACGACGTGCTTCGGCTTGTAGCACGGAATGCCATTGACGATATCGTATTCCACGTGGCATTCGTCGAAAAGCTCGGGGTTTTTGGCTCCAGTGGGTGGGAGAGCCGGGCCGATGGCTTGCTGCTCGATGGAATCTTCCACAGTCTCCATTCTTTTCGAGAAGTGAGACGGAAGCGGAGTTAGAAGACGAACGGGGTGGCTTTGAAGCGAAGATCACGTGGAAAATCGATGATCACACGCGGTTATTTCAGAACAAGTCGATCGATGAACTTTTGAAACTCGAACGACAAATTGAGGATCGTCTCAGAAGTAACAACGGAAACAAGGGATACTGGCAGGACGTCGAGAAGCGGCTCAAAGTGTTCCTCGCGCGGAAACGCATCCGCGAGAATCACAGTCAGCAGCTGCGGCTTCAGTTGCAACGAATCAGAGAGGAGCAGACGAAAGAGATTCAGAAGGAAGAGCAGAAGCACGTGCCGTCGATGGCGCCGAGTGTTAAGAAGGTCAAAATCGAGGAGACCGAAGAGGGCGAGCAAGTGGAACAGAAGCCGCGCAGGAAGGTCGACATTGCAATGCTCGACGATCCGGAGCTCGATGAGCAAGAGAGAGAACGCAAATGGAGGTAGGGAGATCCAATCGAGTTCAGATTCAACTGAACCATGTTTCAGAGCTCTGACTGCCGAGCAACTTGAAGAAGTGACTCTCGAACTGTACCGCCTCGGATGCTACAGCCCGCCGTACAATAGCTTCGACGACGTGATGCCCGGAATCGAGATCATCGACGAGAACGCCGATAGGCAGATGCTGATGGAGCGACAGGCCAAGAATCGTCGGGATCGGCCGTCGGAAGAGGCGGGCTCGTCCGATCGTCCCGACGCCAAGATGCTCGCGATCGCTCGGCAGGGCATGGAGGGCGACGAGTCGACGTTCTCAGTGGAGGAGAAGCTGGAGACTCAGAAGCATCTCTGGTCCGACAAGTACCGCCCGAGGAAGCCGACCTACTTGAATCGAGTGCAGACCGGATTCGACTGGAACAAATACAACCAGACGCACTACGATCAGGACAACCCGCCGCCGAAGATCGTCCAGGGATACAAGTTCAACGTACGTCTCGAAGGCTTTCTGATTCCATTCTCACATCTCATTCCGTTTTCAGATCTTCTATCCAGACTTGCTCGACGTCACCAAGACGCCTTCCTTCACTGTCACTCCGTGCGATGACCGGGATTTCGCCGTCATTCGCTTCAAATCTGGTCCGCCGTACGAGGACATCGCTTTCAAAGTGGTCAACCGAGAATGGGAGACTCTTCACAAGAACGGATATAAGTGTCAGTTCCAGAACGGCGTCTTCCAGCTCTGGTTCATGTTCAAGAAGTACCGCTATCGTCGTTGAACTGATAGCTCTACTTGTCTCCCCGACTCTATTTGTATCCTTTTTTCTCTCATGAATGTTTTACCTCTTCCATCAAATCGAATTTTGTACATCAAATTTCAATTGTTTTTATAAAAGTTGCATGTAACTTTGTAACTGTTTTTTTTTTTAAATCAAAATTCAGTAAGAAAAACTGTTGAATTCCTTCAACTTCTTTTTTCAGAAATGCGGCAGCATCGAGATTTTGTTTTTAGGGCTCTTTTTGGTCGATGCTCACTTCAGCAACGTCGTTGTATTCCGGTGGCCATGGAAACACTCGAATTCGAGATATCAGAACGGAGAAATGTGAGCGAGATTTCGGAAAAACAAGGAGACGGCCGCAAATAATCTGAAGGTGAAGCATTTTTCTATTGTTTTCTGAAGCATGTGTTGCTAAAAACTTGGAAGTGCTACGTAAAAAAACGTCGTGAACATTTTCAAATAGAAAAATCGAAAATTCAATGAGAAATTAGGCTTTGAAATCGCGGCTTGCAGCGAAAAAGTCTGCGAATTTCAGAGATTGTCCGCAAACACCGAACGTAAAAAGTACACCGTGACGAAAAAATGCACAGCGTATGAAAAGTTTTCTGAAATTTCAGTTCTGAAATTTAATCAGATTCCAATTTCTTGCAACTTTGTTATTTTTTACTTTGAAGTTACCTTTTCTAATCCTAAATTTTCCAGGCAAATCTGTATTCGAAAATGCTCAAGAATCACAGTTCGTCGCACGTTGTGGGAACAAACTGGAAACGACAAAGATCGAAAAAAAGACAATAAAACGTAAGTTTTCAAAGTCAAAAACTTTTTGAAACGACCTGAAACTTTTCCAGAATTGAATAAACAGTCTGCAGGAACCTGTAAGTAGCAGCCAAGTTCAAACAGAATAGCCAGTTACAGCTAGATCAGATGAAGGAGGATCCGCATCCGTCGGAGACGTTCCAATCGATTCGCTGTTCTTTTTTACCGATTTCATTTCGTTAAATAGCTCTATAAATAATTGCTCTTTTTTGGTTTTTCATTACTCCTCCTCTTTTTTTTATTCAGTCGTATCAACTGTTCAATTTCTCGATTGTTTTTCCCATCCGTATTTAACCTCTTTTATTCTTCTCAGAAATGCTGCGGCGGCTCGGGTCACGAGCCCTCGTGGGGCTCTTTTCGGTCAACCACAACGGATTCGTCGCAGTCGCCGTCCTTTTGATGATCGTCGAGACGGTTCTTTCGAATCTGGTCATCGAGAAAGTAAAATGTAAGACAAACAGTTTGAAAACTAGTACAAAAAAATTTATCCGATTATGGAGAAATCAAATCATTTATTCATTTTTCAAGCCAAATTCGATGAACTGTGGCCTTAGAAACCAAAAAATGTGATTCAGACACGGAAATCGATTGGAGCACTTATATGCAACAAGTGGAATGTTATGTGAAGAAGGGAATCATGAACTACACGAGAATCGGAGGAAACACGGGTCCTGTTGTGTGAGTCCTCTAAAAATGAATCGAAACGGAAGGTTCACTCTGTTTCAGATACCCGGCCGGTCACATCTGGGTCTATCGAGTGCTATACTCTCTGACTGACTCGGGTCGAGACATCCGGACGGCGCAGCACATCTTCCAGGCCTTCTATCTTCTGAATCTCGTCTTCGTCTTCCGGATCCTCTATAAAACGATGCGCATCCCGCCGATCGTCCTGTTTCTGGTCACTGTGACCGGCTACCGGATTCACTCGATCTTCATGTTGCGCCTCTTCAATGATCCCCTCGCGATGCTCCTCTTCTACGTGGCTCTCGATCAGATTCTCGACGACAACTGGACCATCGGATGCGTTTTCTACAGGTGAGTGTGACGTGGCGTGACGTAGCACCAGCTGACAGTAGTCATTTTGCAGTCTGGCCGTCTCGATCAAAATGAACGTACTCCTATTCGCCCCGGCGCTGTTCTTCACTCTTCTTCTCAACAACGGCATCCTGCACACTATCGGATATATCGGTATCTGCGGGTAGGTCAAGTCTTCTGAATCTCTTATTCGTCCTGACGTCATCTGAATTCTCTTCCAGCATCATCCAGCTCTACGTCGGCGGCCCGTTTCTTGTCCACGACTGGAGGTCGTACGTGCAAAGATCGTTCGACTTGGGACGCGTTTTCATGTTTAAGTGGACCGTCAACTGGCGGTTTCTTCCCGAAGACTTCTTTCTCGATAAACGATTCCACGTGGCACTTCTCGTCGGACATTTGACCGTGCTGGCGCTTTTCGCGTGGTACATGTGGTTCAGGTAAGCAGAAGAACAGCTGAACATTACTAATCATCATCCTCTCGCAGGCAGTCGAATGGAATCCGTCGTTCGGTGCACATGCTGCTCGTCGATGGAATCCACACGGAAACGAGTGAGTTCGACACGATGTTCGCCTTCTCGACGTCGAATCTCATCGGAATCGCGTTCTCTCGATCCCTCCACTACCAGTTCTACAGCTGGTACTTCCATCAGCTGCCGTTCCTTCTCTTTTCCAACTATCCGCGAGTGACGACGGTCTCCGATATCCCCTGGAAGACGTTCTTCTGGAAAGTACCGCTTCTGCTCGCCGTCGAACTCTCCTGGAACGTGTATCCGTCCACGTGGTGGTCTTCTGCACTTCTCCACGTCTGCCACCTCATCATCTTCATTTTCTTGATCTGTTCGAGAGAGCCAATGCCATCGGACACTGTGAATCAGCAGGATGTACAAATGCTCCGAAAACACATCGACGCAGTCAAAGAGTGTGTTCGGATGAACGATGACGTCGTTCCGAAATCCGAACTGCCTTCAGAAGACGAATTCATCTTCTTCCAAGAACCGCGGCCGGAGCCGAAGCCATCCGTCGAAACGAAAAAGAAGAAGCCGAGGAAGGCGTCGAAACAGCGTATGAGGGAAGTGGAGGAAGAGTTCGAAAAGTGGTGGTTGGAGCAGCTCCCCGTTTTTCGGAACAAATACAAAGTATACGTCAGTACAAAAACGACACTAACCCGAAAAGAATATGTTTTGCAGAGAACGAGAGACGGATCGAAAGAGGTGAGCGGTATGTCGCCGCTTCGAGACTTTGACAGCTTCAAGATGCACGAGAAGGTCTCTGTTCTGTACGCGAAGTCGTTGGATGTGAGTACGGATTCAAAAGGAGCTCTCCTGAACTACTCATTCAGATTGGAAAGGAGCCCAACGACCGAGCCGCTAAACCGTCAGAAAACGGTGTCGTGAAGAACGGATCTTCGATTCGGAACGGAACCGCTTCTTGGCCTTCAAAGTCTGTATCGATGACGTCGTCTGCGATCAGAAGACGTTCCATTCCTTGTCGTGAAGACTGATTTCTTTGTTGTTTTTCCTCTCTTTTTGTTCACTTTCGATTTGCCTTTAATATGGGTTTTGTACATTTGGCTTTATTTATTTCCGTTCTAAGTCAGTTCACCTCGTTGTATCATACAGTCGAAATAATTTATTGGATTTTTATGAATTTGATGCCATTTTGGAGATCACCAAAGGTCTATAACTGAAAGTTGCATTCTCTGGAATTTATTTGAAAGTTCATGGAATCAAGAAGCGAACGAGTGGTTTCAGCTTGTTCAGAAATGATCACGAGGCTGCGGCGACCTCGATTCTCTCAATTTCCACGTCTTTTTTCGAGTTGCCACGTGGACGCGAGCACGAGTTCGCAGACGGCTCCATCGCAGAGTTTGGTAAGAATTTACGAGAGGGATTTCGTTTCGAGACCCAATGCTTCAGGTATTCGATCGAGAAACGAAGCGGAAGCAGCGAGACTGGGCAGTTCGGCAGCCGGATTTCAAGGCGGCTCAGTATCTGAAAGAAGAAGTGGGATGGCGAGTCGCCGATAAGGTACGTCTGTCCCGTTTTCATCGAAAGTGTCAGCACGTCGGTTCAGGTGTTCGACCTGACCAAGTTCAATCCGCTCGTTCTGGACATTGGATGTGGCATCGGACACATCACTCCTCATCTGATCAAGGAGAACGTCGGAAAGATCATTCAGGTCGATTTGAGCGGCGGAATGGCGCAGTCGAGTGCCGGATGCGACGATGCGGACGTGATTGTGGAGCGGCGGACTGTCGACGAGGAGACCCTCGACGGCTTCGGAGAGGACCAGTTCGATCTGCTTCTGACGTCGATGTCGGCGCACTGGATCAATCAGCTGCCGCAGTGGTTCCGGAAGTGCCACAACATTCTGAAGCCGGATTGTCCGTTCATCGGAAGCATGCTGGCCGAGGACACTCTCTACGAGCTCAGATGCTCACTTCAACTGGCCGAGGTACGGAAAACTCGGCCACCGCCGCAGATGGCTCAAAAAGCTCATCGTTCCAGATGGAACGTCTCGGCGGCGTCGCCTCGCACATCTCGCCGTTCGTGCGCACTCAGGACGTCGGTGGTCTGCTCTCCGCTGCCGGATTCGACATGATCACGCTGGATTCGGACGAGATCGAAGTGGGATATCCGAACATGTTCTCACTCATGTACGATCTCCAACTGATGGCCGAATCGCACTGCACCTACCGTCGCAATCAATCGATTCGGAGGGATGTGCTCGTGGCGGCCGAAGCCATTTATCAGGTTGAAACGAGTCGCCGTGCCACGTCATCTAGATTCTCATTTCAGTCGATGTACTCGAAAGACGGCAAATACCCGGCCACATTCAAAATCGTCTCGTTCATCGGCTGGAAACCGGGTCCGAACATGCCGAAGCCGGCGAAACGAGGATCGCAGTCGGTGTCGCTGAAAGACATTGGCAAGATCGTCGAGGATCCCGAGATGATGCGGAAAATGAGCGAGGACGGCTCGAAGAAGAATAAGGATAACTGAGCGATGGTTTTAGGTTTCAGCGCATTCTCTTGTTATTGTTTCACTGTTTTGAATGAAAGAGAGTAACATATATCCTATAGGATCCACTCATCGAACTTCTAGATTCTCAGAGTCCGCCCCGACCTGCTCGACTCTCACGCTTCTCCCTTCAATCGTCCCGATTCCGAACCGAATCTGGAAATTCACACTTTGTCGTCGCGAGTCGACAAGTTCCGGAAACTCGTTCGTCATCTCGTTTCCGGTTACGTTTTTCTTTCAAAACACACATGTGGCGAAGAGAAAAAAAACTTGTGACGGACACACAAAAAGTGAGAAAGAAACACTTTTTCGGAGAGCCAAGTTATACTTTATACTTTTCGCGAAGTATTCTGACATTGTTGACGCCTTCTTTTCGGTTTGACCTTCTGACCCGCATTCGGTGGCTGACGCACTTTCCGTGCGCTCGCGGCAGGACTACGGTAGTTCGACGTCTCCTGAGACATTATGATGCGATCATCTTCTCATCCTTCTTCTTCTTCTTCTTCTCCTTCTTATTCTCGCCCCGACAAGAAAAAACGGAAGGCGGGGGCCGATTCCCACATTTCCCCGGGGACCATTCAGTTTTCCAGTTTTCGGGGGGCCCCCTCGACCTGGAGGTGTCTCTCTCTCTCCGCTTTTATTTCTTGTTTTCTTTTTCAGCGAGCTCATGTGAGAGCCCATAAATAACGTCATTCCGAAATAGACGGCGTGAGAGTCTTCTGAATCTGACACCACCTCGTTCACTGCCCCCCCCCCCCTCTCATCACTTTATTCCAGTTTAAGCACTTTCAGCCTGTTTTCAGCGTTTCCCGGAGCACTTTCCCCGACGTCATCGCTCGTGGCCCTCCTTATCGGCTCAGAGAGTCGGCTCTCTCGCAGATGAGAGACAGAGCACAAAGTGTGCTCTTTGAATAACTACAATGACGGCTCGAAAGTCAATGAAACGTGGCGTCGAGAGCTCGTATCATCTTCTTCTTTTCTTCCAGCTCACGTTAATCAGTCTGAAACGGCTCACTCCGCAATCCTATTTTCGTGAGAATGCCAGAAATCGGGAGGGGGCCCGATTATCTGGTCGTGAACACGGCCTTATCCTCCGCAAATCGCACATCTCCGAGTGTTAAAAGTGTTTGGGCCACGGCCCGTTAATCGGCCCGAAAGCCCGGACTGAGCCCTTCGATAACATTCCTCCGTTTTGTAACGGATTGTCACACTCATTTTCAGCGCCGGGGGGCTCGAATCGAGCTGAAAACACAAGTCTCGTCGAAATCTGAATTATTCACAGCTATCTTTGGGCTCCAAATGAATCAGTTACAACTTGAAGCGAAGCCTGAAACGGCCCGAACTGACCTCATTTCCTCTCGGACCGAAAAGGCCCGAAAAGGCCGTTCTGAAGGCCGAAACATGCTTCAAAAGGGCCTCGGAACCAAATCCGATCCGGCTTTCCCTTTTTATCTCGCATTTTTGATGCCACTTCCAGCTTTTGCGCGGATAGCGTAAACAAGAACTATCACTATAAAAGATAGCCGAGAGTGTTCCCGCGCGTCTACCGTAACCCCGCGACGGCCCCCTTACGAAGGTATCGGAGGATCTCACCGAGATACCATCTCTCTCTTTCTCTCTCTTTCTCTCTCTCTCTCTCTCTCTCTCTCTCTCTCTCTCTCTCTCTTTCTCTCTCTCTCTCTTTCTCTCTCTCTCTCTCTCTCTCTCTCTCTCTCTCTCTCTCTCTCTCTCTCTCTCTCTCTCTCTCTCTCTCTCTCTCTCTCTCTCTCTCTCTCTCTCTCTCTTTCTCTCTCTCTCTCTCTCTCTTTCTCTTTCTTCCCCTCTCTGCCACTTCCTCGTTTCCCAAAAACTATTCTCCTCGCTTCTCGAACCAAAAGTTCAGACGAGGGAGTTCTTTCCGGTTGCAACATGCACATTCTTTAGTCTGGCCCCCTTCTCGGGGGACCACTTCCCTCCAGTGAGCCCATTCTCCTCGTCCCGGCTCACACGTCATTCCTCCTTCCGAGCTCCTCGACCCAATCCGTTTTTTTTTCGTTTCCAGCCCGACATGCTTCAGTTGGCGCTGCTCATTCTGGTGCAAACCATTTTGGGAGAGGCGGCCCTTCGAGTGCACCTGCAGGATTACGATGTGACGAGCTGTAAAGGGGTGCTGAGTAGAAGCGCGCCGAGATGGGTGCTCGAAGAGTTTGGCGATGTGAGAGTGAAGAGTGCGAAGGAGAATGGGTATCAGGTGAGTACGGTAGGCTGTAGAGAAACAAAAATTGCTCCCGGTGAGGCTCGAACTCACGACCTTCAGATTATGAGACTGACGCGCTGCCTACTGCGCTACGGAAGCGGCGGGCACTCGGCCAGCCAGAGCGTTTAACAAAACGGCCTTTCATTTTGCAGCTCCCTAAAGAGGGCGAGTCTCGGATTGCAATTGACGAGATCGGAAGGAAGACGGTGTTCGCCAACACGCCTACAGACGCCTTGTACGCAATCAATGTAACGCGCCTTCTGTAGTACACCCTCACGCGAATTCACGTACCTGTTCAGGCGTATCTCCGCTCGGAATGCCTCTCGCAAGTCTCGTGGTCCAACAGCTCCTTCTCGAATGGATGCCGGAAGGCGGCGAATGACGTCATCACGTTCGAATCGAAACAGATCAGATACTTCGGAAACATGTGCACTTTCTCGTACTCGTTCGTCTGGTGGAAATGGCCCGAATGGGAGAGATTCATCGATTGGATCGCGTTGAACGGCTTCAACGTTGTGCTGATGCCGCTGGGACAGGAGGCTCTTTGGAGGGACGTTTTCGTCGGATTGGGAGTGCCGCGCGAGGAGCTGGACGGCTATTTCACTTCGCAAGCGTATCTCGCATGGTAGGTCAAACTACAGTAAGACGCCGGAGCAAGGGTTCGTTGCAGGCATCGAATGGGAAACCTGAAGGGATACGGCGGAGGCGTGTCGGATGCTCAGATGCTCAACGATCTGGAGCTCGCGAAGCGCATCGTCGCGCGTCTCGTCTCGCTCGGCATCACGCCGATCCTGCCGACGTTCTCGGGATTCGTGCCCGACGCCCTTCAGAACCTCTTCCCCACGTCGAAATTCAATCGTCTTCCGTGCTGGAACAACTTCTCCTCCGACGCGTCGTGCCTTCTCTCCGTCTCTCCGTTCGACCCGCTCTTCACCAAGATCGCCACGTCTTTCCTTCGGATTCAGAAGACGACGTTCGGCGACGTCTCCAACCTGTACAGTGCGGATCCGTTCAACGAGATTCTTCCCAGCGAGTCGGCCAAGTTCGACGCGGCTTTCGTGAAGCAGACGGCGCAGGCCATCGTGTCCGGGTGTCGGAAAGTGGACAAGAACTGTGTCTGGTGAGAGAATATCAGGTGCCGACGACATTTCGAATCGTTTGCAGGGTGCTCCAGTCGTGGTCTTTCACCTACGACAAGTGGCCGACGTGGGCGGTGAAGTCGTTCCTGACGGCGGTTCCCGTCGGCAATCTTCTGATTCTCGACCTGTACGCAGAAGTGGTGCCAGCGTGGCAGATGACGTCGTCGTTCTACGGGCACAACTTCGTCTGGTGCATGCTGCACAACTTTGGCGGAACGAGAGAGTTGAGGGGAAACCTGCAGAAGGCGGACAAGGGATACCAGCTGGCTCTCATGAAGGCGGGCTCCAATCTGATCGGCGCTGGACTGAGTATGGAGGCCATCGACCAGAACTATGTCATGTACCAGTTCATGGTCGACCGCATGTGGTCCGCATCGCCGATCCCGCTGAACCAGTGGCTCAAGTCGTACGCAGAGTCCAGGTACTCGGCGGACTTCAAAGTGTCGCAGAAGCTGTGGAACCTGCTCGCAGCCACCTTCTACAGTCAGCCGGAGAAGTGGGCGGAGCCGCGATTCTCAGTGTTCCTGTACCATCGTCCGGGACTCGGCAAGCGGATCGAGTACTGGTTCGACACCGAGAAGACGTTCGCGCAAATCGAGAGCCTGATTCCCTCGCTGATGCACGTGCTCGGCGAGCATCCGCTGTTCCGCGAGGACCTCAACGACGTTCTCCGGGCGATCACGCAGTTCGAGATGGGAAACGAGGCGGTGCTGACGCTCTCCGAGGCGTTCTTGCTCGAAGACAAGCAGCAGATCGGTGCGAGCTGCGAGAATCTGATGGGAATGTTCCAGAAGTTGGAGACCTACACGAACCGAGACGTTCGCGATTGGATCGGTAGGCGGCTCTTCAGACTTTCTCCAGATCGAACACTTCCATTCCAGACGCGTCGAAATCGCTGGCTCCGACGTCCGAAGAGCGCGAGACGTTCTCGATCTCGGCGCGAGACCTGCTCACCGCGTGGGGTCCGTCTGGTCAGAATCTGGACTACGCGCATCGCGAGTGGGCCGGTCTCGTCACGGGATACTACGGCCGTCGGTGGGAGTACTTTTGCGAGTGGCTTCTCGAGCACGACGTCTTCAACCACACCGAGTTCGGCGCGTCGGTTTGGAAGGACGTCGAGGCGACGTTCCGATTCTCGTCCTAGTTTCCCCAACTTGATCTTGATGATGAACCGTTTTGTTAATAAAACTTCTCTCTCTCTCTCGCCTTCAAGCACAATCTCGTCATGGAGACGTCTTCCGATTCTTCAGAATCCCTTCGAAGAAGACGTCATTCGGCTGCTACTTGTTCTTCGGCATGACAGGCGCGAGAAAACTCGCTAAGCCTCGGCGCATTCGATTCGGCTATCAGTGATAAAAGGCGCCATCGGAGGCCATTCCTCTCTCTTTTCCCCCCCTCCCTCCCTCCCTTCATCATCATCATCATCATTATTCCCCTCTATCCCGCTCATTTTCCAGTTTCATTTCCCAATGGCATCTTTTTTCGGATCAGCGAAAAAGATGCAAGCTCGCGATAAGGGCCCAACTGGATTCCACGAGAAAAAAGAGGCTTCCGCCACTTTGTCTACGTCTTCCCCTTAGCCCTTCCGTTCTGTTTTCAAGGTTATTCAATCGGCTAATTGGCCGCTAATTCGATGAGAAACGCGGATAACGCAACACATAATACAGTGAAAATGGGAGATGTAGAGAAGCGAAGAATGGCAACTTTTGGGCCACCTGCAAAGAACTGATTACGGTAGAGGGTCATAACTTTCCCGCTCTGAATGCTACTGGAATGTTTAATTGACAAAAAAGATGGGCCGTTTTAAGATCTTTCGAATGGCGCAAAGAGCGTCTGAAAATCTTAACGCTCAACAAAGTTATGCCCGCTTTTCTGACCGCAGGTCTATTTTCAATGAATAGGCTGGGAAAACAAGCATAACTTTGTTGAAAATCAAGATTTCTCGACGTTCTTTGCGCCATTCAAAAGATCTCAAAGCGTTCTATCTTTTTGTTTCCAAGCAGAATAGTTATGACCACTTCCGTGCAAACGTTTGTGCAACTAGAACCTTGCTCACTGCCACGTCATTGGGTTCCGTGCAGTCACGTTACGAAATCGGAATCTGAATCTGAATCGGTGTCTGTTCTGTTTGTGTGGAACCAAGTGCATACACTCCATTAAATGTTGCGTTGCATGTGTCGTCGCCAACTGTTTTCAGGTGAAGTGTTTACAAATATAGTACACACTGCACGTCTTCAAAGTGTTTTCAGTACGTCGCGAGAGAAGACCGAATTGGGGGGCGGTAGGAAGTCGTTTCGATGACTCCCTTTTCCAACATGTTTATATGAGTGTGACTGACCCGCAATCGTTTACTGCCGCAAGCGCGCGCGTTCTCTTTTCTCTTATCGATAACCGAGGAAACCGAAGGGGGAGAAAAAAGTGATCCGCTGTTACTACGAGCGTTCCCTTTGTTCAGGGAAGAGAGGGAGAGAGAGAGAGAGAGTCTTAATGATACACTGTGTTACACTGCGGACAATGCACCAGATCTGACGACACTCGCTGCAAAACCGAACTTCCGAACGCGTCGGTGGAGAGAACACAAAAAATGGGGTCATGAAGAGATGAAGACAGAGGAGGTCTCTTTGTCGAAAATCTATAAAAATGCAAATTTTCTTCGTCTTCTTTTCATTCACATGAATGAGGTGGCAATGAACATAACATAAAGGAAAAGAGAAAAAAAAACGAAGAAAAGTCAAGGGTAATAACGATGTACAGTGTCGAGAGAGAGAGAGAGAGAGAGAGAGAGAGAGAGAGAGAGAGAGAGAGAGAGAGAGAGAGAGAGAGAGAGAGGTGGGAAGGAAGGAAGTGAAGAAACTGGCGAGTGGACAACACGTAGCATGACGTGGCAGAGGGGGAGTTGTCATCTGACGTGGCAGAGAGGCAGTCGGCATGAAGTGGCAGAGGGGGAGTTGGTATGTGACGTGGCAGAGGGGAGTTGGCATGGAACGTGGCAGAGAGGGAGACGACATCTGACGTGGCAGAGGGGAATTTTGTATGTGACGTGGCAGAGGGGAGTTGGCATGACGTGGCAGAGAGGGACCTGGCATGTGACGTGGCAAAGAGTGGCGAAGAGGGAGTTGGTATGACGTGGCAAGGATAGCTGGAATGTGAGGTGGCATTTAGAAACCTGGAGAGTACTGCTGAATTGTTGGCGTGACGTGGCACCCTGCCACATGCTCGCAATGACGTGGCAGCTTTTCCCGCTCTTTGTGTTGTTGTTGTCTTTCCGAAAAGGGTGTGTCTTTTGTGTATCTGCGTGTTGCTAATCTGTATTTGATCTACCTCCCCCTCTCTCTTTCTCTCTCTCTTCCTTTCTCTTTTCGAAAACAAGTGCCTTCTTTTGCATAATAATGATGATTATCATTCTCTGAGTGACCCCCATCTAATCTGAATTGTCATTTGGTTTAAACAGTTTTGGGCACAAGAGGCGAATCACATGTTTATCACACCGAAGCCTCGTTTCTATTCCCTTTCCCTCTTCTCTTTCTTGTTCTCTTTCTTCTCCTTCTTCTTCTTGACCGTATCACATTTTATTCGCCTCCTCGCAATCACTTCTTCTTCTTCTCCGAAATTCCTTCATTCCATTGATCCCTCTCGCAAAGTCCTCATAAAAATCGTCTCCTCCGTTTCTCTGTTCGGATTTCATGCAAAATTCTCTCGCTCGCTCTTTTCTCTCAGTCATGTCAGAGAGAGAGAGAGAGAGAGAGAAAGAAAAAAGAAAAGTGGGCGGAGCTTTGCAGACAGGCTCCGCCCACTTTGCAAAAGAGACGACACAAAAAAACGAGTAGAGGTGTATAAAAGTACGCCAACGCGCATAGAAACAGAAAAGACCCCCACACGGTGGTCACTCTTTTTCATTTTGTGCCCCTCTTAAAGGGGACGGATCTGTGACTTGTCTGCAGTGAGAGAGAGAGAGTGTGACGAAGTGAGAGACGCAGACATCCATCCAGCAGCTGTTCTTCTTTATCATTTCGCCCCCCTTGTTTGACCTGAGAAAGTACGCGTGCGCGCCGACAAAAATAGCGCGATTTGATAAGAAGTCTCGAGAACGTCGCGTCAGCTGATATCGCTAATCGGGCAAACCGTAAACCTTAGAAGGGACCCGTTCTAGTGGTGGCACTTCGAACCGCAATATCTCTGAAACTAGCAAAGTTATAGGCAAGGTGTCAACTACAAACATGATCAGCACAAAATTTCTCATGTCTTTGTAGTTGACAACTTCTTTCTAACTATTCTAGTTATCGAGATTAACTCTTTCAAAGTGGAACCTTAAGGATTACGGTAATCCAGGCGCTGCCACTTCACGCCACGTCATCTTTGATCTCTCTGCCATTCCGAATACCGATTCGAAAAGCCGCTCCCACTCGCCCCCCGTCTAGGCCAGAAGATCCGATTTTTTGATGAGATAAAGAGGAATCTTGCGAACAGCTTCTTCTGCTTCGGCTTCTTTTGACGGCGTCGGCGACCAGTTCTTGTGATGGTTAGTCACGATTGTTGATTAACTTATAACAAAAGAGGATGACCTCGATGGGGGGAGAAGAAGGCGTTTACTTCCCCCTCCCGCCCATACGACCGGATGATTCTCTCCCTCTCTCGTTTCGTTCCGCCTTTCTCTTTCTCGTCACTTTCCCACCCTTCTCAATCAGATTCCCTTTTCCAGAACCTCACGTCACCAGACATGCAGACTGTCACACTTTTCGCCCTTCTCGCCTGCATCGCCATTCCAGTGAGTGTCCCCCCTCATGGCTCCGTTGTTTCAGACCCTCGGTTTTCAGATCTTCGCCGACTTCGATCACATCCGCGCGCGACGTGACGCCGTCGTCGAGGCATCTGGAGAGGGATCCGGAGAGTCTTCGGGTGAGAAGCCCGCCGCCGTCGTCGAGTCGTCCGGAGAGGGATCCGGCGTCGAAGGATCCGGAGACAAGGTCGTCGAGGCGTCCGGAGAGGCGAGCGGAGAGGGATCCGGAGCCGTCGACGCGCTTCTCGAGTCCTCCGGAGAGGGATCCGGCGACTCGTCGTCGAGCAACGGACTCGTCGCCTCGGACGCCGCGCCGAAGGACGTCAAGGCGCTCACCGCCAACGAGTTCGCCGTCTCCGTCTGAAACTGTCCCCCCTCTCTCTCTCTCTCTGTGTCTGAAACAACTGTCTCTGTGTAACTAGTCCGTCTAGTAACTTATCGACAACTCGATCCGTTGTTGAGCTCCCCCATCCCCCTCCCTTCCTTTTTTGTACCTATCTGTCAGAATGGCCGGTGTATAATACAAGAATTATCGATTGTGACATCGAAAAGAAAAAGAAAACAAGAAAAACAGTGAAAAATAAAAAGAGTGTTTCGTCAAACTTCGTTCAGTAATTCGGCTTTCGGCGCCAATTCCGTCAACAGAGACAACATCATCGCGGTCGCCGAGAGCGTCTGAAAACAGAAAAGCAGTTGGTCAGATTGAAAAGAGAGAGAGAGAGAGAGAGAGAGAGAGAAATAGAGAAAAAGACTGACACCGAGGATGAGAGGTCTCGAGAGGAGGGCGAATCCCCAGACGGAGACGCCGAGGTCGAACTGCTCCATGTGCGAGCACAGAGTGTTGCCGATCAGATAGACCTCTTTGCGGTAGGGGAACCAGATCGAACGGTTCTGACACAGATAGCCTTTCGTTCGAGAGATCTGAAAGAACTTGCCGTTCGGTCATGGGGTGCTTTCAGTTACTGACCTCGTCGTGCAGTCTCGCCGGAGCGATCGTCACTGCGAAGAAGCTGAAGGCGCAGAGGCCGATCGTCGGCATGCAGAGGAGCAGATCGAGAAGCGAGTGGATCCGATGGTTCATCATCATGAGAGTGAAGATCATCGACGGAATCGTGATGACGATCATGATGAACGTGTAGAGCCGAAAGATCAGGTCGAGGTGACGGATCACCGAGCACAGGTTACTGTAGATCTCGAGGTGCACGAGCAGCTTCTCTGCGGCCTTCTCTCCGGAGCCGTCAAAGTTCGAGATCTCCTCGTTGAAGTACCGCATTTCGAGATAAGTGGAATTGGTGTAGAGGATCAGAACGAAGAGAGTCATGTTGAAAACGATGTAGAGGTAGGTGGTGATGAGAGTGTAGATGGGCCGGAGTCCGGGGTGGTAGAAGATGAACGACTGTTTCTCCTGGAACTCGGTGTGCTTCTCCTCCAAGTGGTACTTTCCGGCGAGAGCAGCCGTCACGGAGCAAGTCAGAAACACCGTCAGATAGAAGCACCGATTCGTGGCTGAAACTCGCGGAGCTCTTCTGGACTCGCGTCTCTCACCCACCTCTCACATACTTTTGGCCGCGCTCGCTGGCGAGCCCGCGAAACTCTTGGCACTGTGCCAACTTCTTTCGGAACTCTGCCAAGTGACCGTACAGCTGCCAGTAGATCAGGAATCCCATCGAGATCAGCGACTGGATCGCCCACAGAATGATGAGCAGCTGCGCGGCGAGCTCGGCCGACAGATGTCGAGTGAGAAATGTGATTCGGATGTTGAAGCCGATCGAGTAGGCGGCTGGAAACGCGTCAGTGAGCACGGCGAACGCGTCAGTGACTCACCGAGCAGGAAGAGCACACTCGTCACGGCTCCGTTCACTGTCCGCTTCGTGCCGCCGAGCCGCAGATCAATGCACAGAAACTTGGCGACACTGAACACGTGGCTCGCGAAGTGGGCTCCGAACTCGGACTCGTTGGGAATCGGCTCCGGCGGAGCACCGATGAGCACCTCCGACAGCTCCATTCTGAACGAGTTCACTCGCAAAACGCACTGGAGATTCAAAATGAAACTCACGACTGCTGGTTTTCTGGCATAAATGTCGGCTATCAAAAAGTGGAAAAGTGGGAAAATCGCGAGGATTTCGGGTCGAGAAAGAGAGATAAAAGCCGAGACGCGGGCGAAAAGAGGGGGCTCATAAAGTGCGACGGGCTCGAAAGATGAGAGAAATAAGAAGAAGATTGATGATGGACGGGTTCACACTTCCAACTTTATCTCTTTCTCTTAGTTCGTGAAGTGGTAGTGCCACGTCATACTAGATTGAGACTTGTAATGAAGTTTTTTGGACGTCGGGAACTTCAAATTGAAATATCTTCGAAACTAGCAGAGTTATAAAAAAGTGATCAATTACAAACTTGATCAGCGTAAAATTTTCCACGTTTTTGTAGTTGACAACTTTTTCATAACTATGTTAGTTTTCGAGATATGCACTGTCAAAGTTGAGCTTCAAGAAAAAGGGGTGTCTTCTAATATACGGTTTACAGTAAGTTTTCCCGGCGTTTCCGGCTTGATTTCAATCGAAAAAGACCGGAGAAAGTCATGAAAATAGTCTAATTTCACTCGTTTTCAGCCTGAAATCGATTTCAGATCCAAATTTTAAGAGAAAAGTGAACTCACTCCTGTTCAGACACGACGATTCTCCTCATTTTTGTTTGAAATTCGTCGGAATTCCATCCGGCTTTTCGCTAATCTTTCCGCCCATTTCCCCATCTTCCATCTCCACCCAATTTTTCCAATTTTCTCAAAGTGCTCCGCTGTGTGCTCTTCGTGGGCTCAACGGAGCCAAATTGGCTTTTGCGACACGAAGCTCATTTATTGGGAATTCGGATGCATAATAATAATAATAATAATAAGTGTGTATTTACAAACAAGTTTGGGAAACGGTTCAACAGAAAGGGAGACAAAAGAAAAAAACAACAACAACAATAAAAGGGGCCGGGGTTCCTTCTCATTGATGCTTTTTTCGTTTCGATGCTCGCCACACTGATTCTGCTGAAAATACGATGAAATTTCGAGTTTCCTAGGCCACGGCCACGATTCAGGGAAGGGGGGACTAGTTCGGGGTTCTAGGCCATGTACTTCCGATTTTTAAATCGAACCGTTGTATCGGGGACAACTCGTGGTCTGGGGGTTTCTAGGCCACGGTCATAGAGTTTCAAAAGGTGTTGGGTCTCGAAACGACTTACGTGGCGCGTAAAATTTGTAGTAGGAGACGACGAGAACGACGAGGAATGTCATGAAAAGTGAGGCGTAGAGTGTGATCCACTCACCCGTTTGGAACTTCTGAAAACCATTGTTTGAGTGAGAGAGGAGAACGAAATGAAACCCACAATTGGTCTGGAATTGGAGGCGGCGGCGGCTACTGGCATTCTGCTTATTGCGCGCGCGCGGGGGGAAATTTCGAATATTGCTAATGAATTGGGAGTGAGAATGGCGGTGGAGGAGTGCGAAAATCGATAGTTTGTGGAGGAAGAGGGAGGAGGAGAAGGAGCAGGAGCAGCAATGCGGAGAATGCTCTTTCTCTCTCGGGATGCGTCTCTCGGCTCGCAGTGCTCTCTCGCTCGTTTCGGGAAGCGAAGCGGACCTCCGGGGTATCATTAGGGAGAGCGCGGGGAGGGGGGCCAGTGGGGGGATGTATGCGGGAGCAGGTTGTTTGCTTACTGAAACAGGACACGTTTCAACGAGCCAGAATCTCCGACTTGCACTCGGATTGCTCTTTTTGGAAGGACTGCGAGCGTCTTTGGAGCAAGTGACACCGTGTAATTTTATGAACACTGCTATGAGATCGTGTGTGGACCTCAAGTCGAGTTCAGAGCGGATTTCAGGCCGAAAACGAGACCTAATTAAGGCAGACTGATCATTTCGATAGTTTTCTCTGTCTGTGATCATCTTCAGAACCAGCACATCTGTGCCACGTCATGATGTCTGGAACGGCCTCGAATCGAGATTCCGGTAGAAAACAAGATCTAAAGTTCGATCGGACCAGTTTGAAGGCCAAGTCTGCTACAGGATATTGGAAGACAGATGCCCTTTACGAGTCAAAAAGACGGTCTGAGTTGAGACTATACTTTCGTGTTCTGATTGATCTCATTCTCTGGGATCCTTCTTCTCCTCCCTTGGCTTCTGTTCCCAGTGAAATCAAACATCTCTCTCCCTCGCACACTATTTCGCTGCCTCTCTGCACTTCTCCAAACTTTCACTGACCTGGACCATTCTCGTTTTCTGCCTCCATCTCTCGCCTTCTCACTTTGTGATAAGCGGCCTCTGGTAGTGATGATGGGCGTATGGATCTGAAAAACTTCTCTTTCTCTCTGTCTCTCTCTCTCTCTTTTCCTGCTCACTTTTCTTGCAAAACTTGTAGTAGGCGACGACGGCGAGCGCGAGAGCGACAGTGAAACAGAACATGATCCACGTGATGATCTCGCCCGACTGCATCTTCGAACGGTTCGCCGCGATGTACATCGTCTGGAAGATCAGTTTTCAAAAGAAGATGGCTAAAAAAGGAGGAAGACGTGGTGGGAAACGAGATGAATGGGTGAATAGGAGGGTGGGGAAAAGGGTCTATGAAACTCGAGAAGGGCGCAGAGAAGAGAACTCAGGTTGATGTCACTTTTCCGAATGCGGATGGCATCACTGAAAGCGGGTCAAGGCACCAGAAACACGCCAACTGGATTACGGTAGTGCAACACTGCTGGCGCCATTCGAGCGACTCCCGGGGAGAATGAAATGAGCGAGTGGTGGCGATTGCCATTCGATTGTTTTCATCGAATTGCTCTCTCGTTCACTGATAACACACATCCATCAAACCGGCGACCAGGAAGCTCAAAACATTTTCAGTCGGCGGCGAAGGGAAAGTTCGAGAAAACACGAGAATCGCCGATTCCCATTGTCTTTTTGGTCTGGCCTCTTTCACGCACCATTTCCAAGACAAACGAGCACTAAGAAGGAGACGACGACGAAGAAAAAAGTTTCCATGACAAAAAGTGGGCGGAGCGTGTCGCCGCGGCTCTTCCATTTTATGAGCTATACAGCCATTTTGACGAGAATAAATTAGAAAATGGGCCAGAAAATGGGGGGAAATGAAGGAGGAAATGGAGGGGCCGTTTTATGAGAAACCGTCGGAAACGGGCGGAAATGAGATGAGATGACGTGGCATGACAAGAGGACAATGGATATGCATGTGCATAACTGAAAGAGGAGGGGGTCTTGAAAGGGCAAAAGGCACTCGAGAGTGACGTCTTCTGAAAGTGGAAGACGTGGTAACGAGAGTCGGAAGCGCGCGAATGGCAACTTCGTTTTCAGCGCTTCGGAATGCCTTTTTTTTGGGTTTTGGAGTGCGTGTCGCTTTTGATAAGAGTAGAGAAAACATTCATTTTTTGGTCAACTTTAACAAGGAGAACGAACTTTTCTCGGAAACACGAGTTCTCACAATTATGTGAATATATAATGGGAAAGGTTTGGCCTAGGATCCGCTCTGCAACTTTCTAGGCCACCCACGCTGGCAGCACATGTGCACACAAATGCAGAAAGAGCCAGCCGAGAATGTTCATTCGAATCATTCTAGTTATATGAAGCGCGTCGCGGGCCGGATACAAAGAAAGTTGGTAATCCTCGGAATTGAGGATGAGGGCGGAACAATAAGTGCTCGTTAGGCCGAGTAATCCCGTCCCATGGCAACGTTCGTCGGAATACACGGAAGATGGACCCGGTGTAAACAGCCAACACTCCGAGAAGACTCTTCAGGGGGGAAAGAATGGACGTGACGGGGAGGACTTCAGATTCCGATCATCTGGGACGACGGTGCAACGCGTCTGACCCGAGAGATGAAGAGAAGACAAAGATTCGCTATTGAAGTGCGAAGGTACTGCGAACCTTCGGAGCAACTCGGATAGTGGTTCCGATGAGCCTGGTTTAAGACTCAATCAACATTTAGCTAGCTCCGATCAGTCAGGCCAGACCAAGGAGGCAAGATGTTGCCTCGTTCTCAAAAACATTCGGAGTTTTAGTGAGGGAGGGGAGATAAAAAAGAGGGTCCGGAATTCACAAAAGGAGAGTTTCAGAAGAGCTCTTTCTACGGGTTCGAGGAAAGATTCTCCCGCCTCCTCTATCCACTTTGGGGACATCCTTCTCGTGCAGACACCTTCGCGGTCTGTGCTTCTCTCTCTCTCTCTCTCTCTCTCTCTCTCTCTCTCTCTCTCTCTCTCTCTTTCTCTCTCTCTCTCTCTCTCTTTCTCTCTCTCTCTCGCAGAAACAAAGCTTCTTCTTCTCCTCCTTTTCGGTGTCTGTCTCGTTTTGAGAGGCTCAAGTCCAAAGAAAATCGGGTTAAAATATTGCCCCCGCCCCCCGGGCCATGATTAGGAAAAGACGCAGAGAAATTGAATTTCGGCATGTTTTCCTCCCAAAAACTGGAAGAAAGTTTGAAAAACCGAAAAAGTGGGCGAGACAAAGAGAATCCAAAGTTTTGCGAGAGCGAGAGAAAGTGCGAATCGGGTAATTATTCGCGATTTCGTTATTTCTCTGTGGGAGATGCGCGAGGAAAAGAGAAGAGAGCGGGGGGTCTTCTGAGAAGAGAAAAGGGCGAGCGGAGACGCGTCAGCGTGTTACTGTAGACAGATGCACGAGAATGACGTCAATGCACTGGAATGACGTCAAGAAGCGCGTATCTGATCCGGATTGAGAGACACGAAGATTGTGTCCAGATACCGAAAACACGTCAAGCACTGGAAAAGCGCCAAGAGCCGACGGCCCAAACATGCCAATCAAAAGTGTCAACGCACTCGAAATGCGCCGTCCTTTGACACCAAAATCTCATCTGCATGGGTGGAAGCTCTTTTGATGAGAATCCCTTCGAGTTTCTATTCTCGTCGCCCACGAAAACATTCATTTGGCGTCCGCCGCGAGCTCTTCGCCGGCTCTTGCTAATCCGGAGCCAGAAGAGCAAGATTAAGTTCCACCTCTTCTTCTTCTTCTTCGTCTTTTCTTCGCCGGATTAGCCTCTTTGTGGCGGGTGTGAGAATATGAATAAAGAGGGAGAAAGATGGGAAAAAACATTGGGGGATTGGCTGGTTCGACTTGTGACTCGAGAAGAAACATTTCGGAATGGATTGGGTAAACAACTTGAGATGCCACGTGTTCTCAGTAGAGCGCACTTTGGCAACGGCACTTTCCCTGTCAGTGGAGCGCACTTTCCTCTCCAGAAGAACCCGTTCTCGCTGCCACTAATTACCAATCCACTCAACAGTTACTCGTATAAAAAGTCGCCGTCTCTGTCACTTGTCCTGATCTCCGAATGGCGTCGTCGCTTCTCTCCACTTCCAAGTATCTCTACCCGTTGTCCTACACTTCTACCGTACTCCTCGTCGCGATTCTCGCTCTTCTCGCGTGGTTCGCCGCCGATTTGCAGAGGTTCGAACAGCAATGCAAAGTGCAAATGGAACTTTTTCAGGTATCAGAAACGGTTCGCGAGAGAGACGGATCCGCTTGTTTTGTTGCAGTCCTACGAGCAATCCGCGTGGTCGGACATTGTGAAATTGGAGAGGATACACGCGAGAGCGAAACGAGAAAGTGAGCCGAAGAAGCGGAAAACGCGGCGATCGAAGCTTCGGAAGACTGTGAAACCGCCGAAACCGTTCAGGAAACAGTATGTGCCGGTGGCCGAAGAGCTGACGGAACTCGACGAGTATCGGAATTCCGACTGGAATCGGGAGGGAGAAGAAGACGAAGAGGTGGGCTCGGACTGATGGCCTAGGTTTCCGAAGAGAGGGTTCTAGGCCACGACAACGACAACAACGACGATGTCTTCGACAGCGACGACTTCTGAAGCTGGCGAAGACATCGAGGACATTTCATCGACGGAAAAAGAAGAGACGGAAGAGTATTCCGAGGAAGAGGAAGCATCGGGACACGAATCGAATGGCACCGAGCCGACGAGAAATATGTCGACGAGGTCGATGAAGATGGATGGGTACGCGGCAGGACTGGCACAACTTCTGGAGGTGCACAACGATGGAGATGAAGAAGATGAAGACGTCGACGAGAAAGAAGGAGAAGAAGAAGTAGAGACGGAAGAAGGAAAGGAACAAGAAGAGGAAGAAGAAGGAGAAGGCGATGGGTGTGGTGAGTGAAAGCTTCGCCCCCAGTGGAAGAGAGTTGCCTCTTTTCAGCGGACACCGATCTGAAATGCTACGGGAACCCTTGCCCCCGTGGTCCTCCCGGTCCTCCCGGTTTCCCCGGACCGCCCGGCGAAGACGGTACGGACGGGCTCGACGGAGCCAACGGAACCAGTTGGGAGCTTCACGCGGAGGATCGTGTCATCGTGCTCGGCTGTGTGAAGTGTCCGCCGGGTCCACGTGGCATCGAGGGAGATCCGGGACCGCCGGGCGACAAAGGAGCCGTCGGCAAGAACGGCAGCCCGGGACTCGACGGCTACGAGGGCTTCCCGGGCCAGACGGGACCCGAGGGAGAGCCCGGATACGACGGCGAGTTCGGAGCGGACGGATGGCCCGGCCAGCGTGGCGAGGACTCGAAGATCTACCGGAACTGGCCAGGACCTCGGGGACCGCCCGGAGTCGCGGGGCCGCCCGGCGAGATCGGAGAGGACGGAAGTGTGGGCAAGGAGGGCGGCGAGGGCATCGCGGGAGTCGTCGGCGGGCCCGGAGAGCACGGGATCCCGGGACCTCCGGGCGCGCCCGGAGCGGTGAGTTCGAGTCGGACTACAGTTCGGTAGAGCGCGTTTGCAGCCAGGTGAGGCGGGTCTTCCGGGAGGCCACGTGGGCCAGTGCAAGTGTCCCGAACGAGGTCGTCGTCCGTTTCCGATCGGCGGAGGGGGCGGGGCCTATGTGCTGCCGCCACGTGGATACTTGGCTCCGCCCCGCGAGCCTCTTCCACCGTATCCGTATCCTGAAGACGACTTGCGGACGACTTCTGAAGCCGTCTACTACACAACGTCTCCTGAATATCCGACGTCGACAGAAGCGCCGTATTCAGAAGAGCCCGCGACGACGTCAGTGTATCGCTACTTTGTGAAGGCGGCCGCTCCTGGATATCAGAAGCCGTCGACGTCTTCTGAATACGTCAAAGAGACGACGACGACGACGGCGTCATCTGATTCAGAGTACCAAGAGAAAAAGAGTCTCTACATCGAGGGCTACCAGAGAAATTCCGAGCAAGTGCCGACTTCCGATCATCTATCGGAACCTTTCGAGCCTCCAGAAGACCATCCGCAGATAATAATGCATCAGAAACGCAACTAGACTCCACACTTCATTTTACTTGCCATCGAATATTATTAGAATACTTAAATATTTGCAGTTAATAAATAAAGACAATACTTGATAAATAGAAAAATTGAGGAAAGAAGAACATGTGAAAAAGACTTTCGATGATAACAAGTTGATGATGTTACAAGGAACAAACAGAGGGGTTAGAATTATTGATCTGGTGGCGGCTGCGAGAAGTTGATCGCCAAGCGCGACGTCTTCTTCTTCCGCTGCTTCTTTTGGGGTTCCGACGCTTCTGGAGCAGGTGCTGCCGGTGGCGGAGACGGAGCTTTCTGTGGCTGCTCGGTCGGCGGTGGAGGAGTGGCGGTTTTCTTGGGGTTCGAGATCACCGTCACTTTCGGTTTTCGATTCAACTGGTTGTGACGACGATTGTTATTGACAGTGGACGGTTTGAAGTCGGTGAGCGTCGGGTTGGCGCGTTTCCTAAAAGACAGAAAATGAGGTTCAGAACGGAAGATAGTCAGCTTACTGATCAAACTGACGTTGCTGCATGTGCATCGGTGGAATCATAGCCATCATTGGCACTCCGGGCATTCCGGGCATTCCAGGCATTCCGGGCATTCCGGGCATTCCGGACATCCCAGGCATTCCTGGCATTCCAGGCATTCCTGGCATTCCTGGCATTCCAGACGAGAACGGTGGCGGAACAAAACCTCCAGGAGGTCTGTTGAAAAGTTGCGGAAGATTAGGCGGAGCTTGGTGTTGGATTGGAGGATTCGTGCTGTTGCTTCGATCCTGCTGTTGAGTTGGAGGAGAGGAGGCAGCCGGCTTTTGGCTCTTCTCCTGTTCGTTTTGAACCGGAGACTTTGCCTTTTTCGGTTGTTGAAGTGGAGGAGAAGGAGTCTTCCGGCTCTTCTTTTTTTGCTGCTTCGGGGCCTTCTGAGCCTCGTTGAGTTGCTCTAGAATCGACTTTTTCGCAGCTGGTTTCGGGTTCTCCACAGGTTTCTCCGACGCTGCTTCTATTTCCTCCAGAGTCTTCGATCCAGTTAGGTGCTGCTTCTTTGGAAGCTTCTCCGAAGATGTCTTTTGAGCAGAAGAAGTCGGAACTTTGAGAATGTTCAGGATATTGTTGGAAGACGACGACTCCGCACTCTCGTGGTCTTTCTTCTTCTTCTGATGTTTCTTTCCTCCCATCAGTTCCATCAGCGATTTGCCTTGATTGACAGGGGCGGAAGACGTCGTCGGCTTCTCCGCAGCACAATAGGCAGGATCAGAGTGAGCAGGCTTCGAACTAATTTTCAAGATTCGATTTAGCGAATCGGTGAGGGACTCTGGGGTGAGTTGTTCGACAGGAGCAGCCGGAGGTTGAAGTGTCTTCGCGACGACCACCTTTTCGTGATGTTTCTCCTTCTTTCCGTTCTTCTTCCCCTTGGAGTTGCTCGAGCTGGAACTCGCCTGCGGCTCCGCGAAAGAGAGCTTCTCCTTTTGGTACTTTTTCGGTACTTCCTTCTCTTTCTCCGGTTGCTTCGATCCTTTCTGCGGGAGCGGTACATAGGCCCCTTCCAAATCTTTTTTCGCCTTCTTTTTGCCTTCAGCGCCTTTCCGAACGAGTCCGAACGTCAAATTGAAAAGGGCGCTTTTGGGAAGTCGGTAGGCGGCGGCATGTTCCGATCCGCGCACATGAGAGCCTCCATCAAAGGGTTTATCGAACAGCACGTCGATCTTGTCGTCGTGTAGTCCGACGACGGTTCCCAGAATGGTTTTAGAGAGCCTCTGAAACTGTCAGTTGATTATACACTTGACTTTTTCGGAAATCAAACAAACCAGGTGCAGCGAAACCACTGCCACTCGATCCAGAATTTGGAAATCGGCGTCCGGATCCGCATGGACCTTGCCGTCGTACAGTTCGTATCGGAAGACTTCTTTCGGTTTCACCGTGCAACTCTTCATGATGCAGCCTCCCTTTTTGTTGCTCTCGTTCGCCAGAGCCTTGTCGATCTCGGCGATCAACGCACGATCCGCATAAACAGTACCGCACTTAAACTGCTCCGCGTCGCGGCTCGGCAAATTGTTCAGGAACTCGCGAAGTTCTCCGAACCGTTCTTCCCGCTTCTTGGCGTCCGTCCAAATGTCTTCCGCGTAGTAGACGTCGTCCATCACAGAGCTCTGGACGGAATCAAAGTAACGGAAGACTTCAGGGAACTTCTTCCGGTATTCCGTGACAAGACGAGTCGCCAGATTCGAGTATATCCACGTCTTGTTGACCTGTCCCTTCGCATTCGTGGTCTCGATTCGGTCCGTGTAGTCGGCCGTGCAAACGTCGCGTCTCGAGAATTTCAGAGAGAGGCCACAGTTGATCTTCGATTCCGAAGAGATCTGCTGCCCCTTCTCGACTTTCTCCCGCGGCTCGTTCCACATTATCATTGTGCCGGTGATACGGGCAAACAGATGATTGTTGCACTGTACTTGTCGCGAGCAGTCGTACGCACCCATCCAGCGAAGCGATTTCTGTTCGAGCTTCTTTCGAAGCGCTTCCATCGTCTCGACCTTGTTCGGCTGAACCATTCCGATCACTTTGACTTGACCTGAAATAGTGAATCGTGCGGTTGGATAGTTTGCTTAATCTCACAGTTGCCCGAGTTTTCGTTAAGAATCTCGGTGACCATCGCTGGCTGTCCGAAGAGTTCATAGCGAGAATCGGTGAGCCAGACGACCGAATTGACTGGGAAAGCTTGTTTCGGAGGCAGATCCACAAGAAGGCGTGAGTTTTCGAGTAAAATGTCCTGGAAAGGAAATCGTTGATTGAAAGGAGTTACTAGAAAATCACAATTTTCCAAGTCGTTAACTTACTTTCACAACTAGTGGGAGGAGTACTGGCTGAACATTTTGCGGATTCGACCACTGCTTAACAGCTTTCAGAATCGGCGGCTGTCCGTCCTTTCCTTCGATTGACTGATAAACGAGTCCTGTGAAGCGGCGAGTCCAGACGATCGCCGGACGGACGTGTTTCCCGTTCGCGTCCTTTTGTCCGGCCACTTCGATCGCGTAGCGAGTCATGAGACGTTCCGAGAGGTGATTAACGTGTGCAATGTACTCTCGTTTCTCCTCCTCGCTCATGTCTTTGACGATGATCTCGTCGTCCGGCGACTTGCGAACTATCCGCCCGTCTCCCCAGACCGACTCAACTTTGGCGAGCTTCAGTATCGGCCACTCTACGCAGACCTCCTCGTCACAGAGCTCGGATCCCCACTCGATGATGTCCTTCTTTTCGAGAGGAGCCACCGCGTCGACTGTCAGCACCATCGACTCTTTGCGCGACGCCATTCCGAACACGTTGCAGTTAGCGAATCGAAGGCGTCCGGTGTGAGGCAGATGCTTCATCGTCGGGAAACCGGGAAAGTAGACGTCCATTTTGACGTTCGGAAGGAGCCCCCACTTGACTTGCTCTCTTGGCAAATGGAACTTGTTCTCATCGATCAACGTCTTCTGGACTCTCCAGGGTCTCTCGGCTCCGCTCGATTCTGTTGGCTGATACGAGACGCACTGAACGTGTTTACCAGGCTTGTTTCTTTCTTGCTCGACCCTCGACAGCTTCGCGTATTTCGATTCAGCGGCAGCGAGAAGACGTCGCTCGTCGATGAACGGAATAAGCACTACCGCCTCCCAGTCGTTGCGTTTCCCGTTTAGATCCGTCTCGAAATTCTTTGGGTAGAAGTCGTGGATTTCCGATTTCAATGGATCCGACGTCATCAACTCGCGCAACGGCGCCGGAACGCATTGAGACGAGGCTTCGGGGAGTACGGCGAGAAGCTGCTCGTAGGGGCAGAACGGTTTCGAGAGCTCGAACTCGATCTTCATGTCGGAGAAGCCGACGATGTCCGAGATGAACGGTGCGTAGTGGTGCGGGTAGAACCAACTCCACGAGGCGCATCCGTGATAGTAGTAGTGAAGGTTCCATTGAATCGCTCGCACGTACCCCTCGGCTTGGCCGCGAAGATCCGTTTTCGAAATGTTTTTGAAACGGAGCTTGTCCGAGTAGTAGGCTTTCTTGTGTCGTTTGAACGAGTTGTTGATTGTGCGCGTCCAACACGCCTCGACGTTATTGGCAAAGTCCTTGTCGTCCAATGCGGACAGCTGCAGAGTGGCGAGCTCGTCGTTGAACTCTTGCTCCAGGAAATCGTCCGAAGCAGAAGACTGTAACGAGCGAATGATGTGGAGAAAAGAAGCACATTGTTGTCTCCAACCTCTAGGATTCCCCTAGACCACTAAAGTTTCCCAATCTTACCTCTTCTTCCGTGCTTCGCTTATTGTCCTCTTCGACGTCCTCATCGTCACTCTCAAACGCAGGATCTTCCTCATCGTACTCATCATCCTTCTCTTCCTTCTCCTCGTCTTCATCGTCCTCGATGTCAGACGATTGGAACGGCACGAGCTCGTCTTCTTCCCCATTGCTCCCCAGCTTCCCTCGCTCTTCCTCCGGATCCGGCCGGATTCGTTTCGAAGAGAGAAACTGTTCGTCTTCCATTTTGTCCATGAAAGAGTCCTTGTCGTTGATGGCAAGCGTGGCGAGGAATTTCTCGAACCGTCCCAGATTCAAATACCCGCTCTCATTAATGTATCCGTCGAGCTGCGGAAGAACCTTCTTGTAGGTCGAGTAGAGAAGTGGAAGCGCGTCGTCGTGGATGTGAACGTTGGGAAGATGCGGCAGAAAGTCGTTTCCGACGAGCAATCCCATTAGAATCCAGTCGTCCGCCACTCTTTCCATATCGTATTCGAACGGAAGCGCCTCTTTGACACTCGAAAACTCCCAAGCCAAGTACTCACGGAGCAGTGAGAGGTGTAACAGATGGAACTTTTTCTCGGCACTGTCCGTCCGCTGCGGCTTCTTGTTTTTCTGATCACTTTTGCGTGGACGCGTGTTGAATGTGACTTCTTCGCGGAGCAACGAGAAGTGCGGCTCATGTGAGACGATGCCGAGCATGATGAGATCGGCGTCGAGGCCGTACATGCAGTGTCGCGTGTTCGGGTCGTAGCCCGGTTGGGCGCGCTCCGTACGGATAAAGTCCATAATCTTGTGCTCGCCTTCTCCGGCGCACTGAAAAGAAGGAGGATCCACTTTGAATCGTTTTTCTTTTTACACCTACATTATGGCCGGAGAGGATGATTCGTCTTCCCTGCCACCTCGTCTCGACGGATTTCTTCTCGACCCACTGAATGAGTTTCTCGTGAAGAGTTGCCATGAACTGAGTTCCAGGCGTGATGCAGTTCGAGTCGAATCGCTGCCCCTCCGGGATCACCTCTCCCTTTTCGATCGCTTTTTGCAGCTGCTCCTGTGCAGTGCGCGCCGACCTAAACCATTCCATTTTCAGTCAAACTTTCCTTTTCGGCTCTTGGTCCCTACATGAATCGTCTTGCGCGTTGCTGGTTCATTTTGGCTCGCGGCGCGACACCATCGACGGCCATGAAGAACACTTTTTGCGGTCGGATGAGGTTGTAGAGATTGTCGATGTAGGCGAAGATGTTGACGAAGATCTCCTCCTCGGTGATCCGAAACGTGACGTCATCGTCGTTCGGATGCGAGCAGTTGTGAATGATTCCGTTCATGTCGAGATACAAATTGTCGAATTCGGGAATCTGCGACTCGTTGATCACCTCCGAGAGGCACGGATATCTCTCCGACGTCCAGCGATAGAACTTCGGAACTCCCATTGTTGCTACACGACTATTATTAGACGACTAGACAATTATTCCGAAAATAAATGCTATTATTACCTGCAAAAAGAAACAAAAAAATTGGACATTTGGAAGAGAGTGAGGAATGAAATTTGAACAAGTCGGGTGATAAGAGGCATCATCTGACGAATGTTTGTGATTTGAACGAAACTGGTCTAATTTTCAAAATTCTGAGAACGCGAACCGAATACTATTTCAAACCTGAAGATTTTGCGTCAAATTCAATGGAAATTCCCTTCAAGAAATTCGAATCGATTGGTGGGAATTTGAATTTTCCCCGGGGAACCCACGTGAACGAACAGCTCCCTCGGGGAAGAAATGAATGAATGAATTCGGAAATTTCGAATATTGGCGCGGTTTCCTTTTTTCTAGCGCTTCAAAATTAGACCGAATATTCGGAGAAAGAAACCCGAAAAAGGGTTGAGAAGCGTGGAGGAAAGAGCGCGCGCACCCGCTGTTCAGCAGGAAAAACGGGGGCGATAGACGCAGAGAAGCGAGGGAGCGAGAGAGACGACGAGAGAGCACTGGCGACAAGGAGAGCGGTAGACAGTTAGAGACCGAGAGACCACGGGCGCGAGAGGGGGAGGGAAGTGGCAGGGAAGCAGAGGAGAAGGGTGTCCTGGTGACTTTATTCGGGCGGTTAAGAAGTAGACAGAAAAGGAAAAGAGGGGACGAGGAGAGAATAAAAAACTGAAAAAGTATTGAGACGAAGAGGTGTAAACGAGGGCATAAGTACATTTTTTAAATGTGTTGCAACATTGCGACATTGCGCACTCATCAGTAAATGGAGATAAACGAGGAAGGGGAGATAACAGAGAAAGTAAAAAGAGCGGAGGATTTAGGAGATTAATCTACCAGACGCGCTTCTTCTGCGACTGGTTTCCGATCCACTTCCAGACGGCGCACTCGTTTCCAGACGGCAGGACAAGGATGTCCGTGGCGACGCGCGACTCGTTCGTATCGATGAACTTGACAGCCTGGTCCCAGCGGGCCAGCTCGGCAGAGCGTCTCTTGGACGGCGGGAAGAGGAGGTCGCGAACGTGTGGCTGAGACACGTACGGATCGCCTTCCTCCGAGGATTGGAGCACCAGATCGGTGATCTTTTCGATGAGCTCGTACAGTTTCGCCTCCTCTTGCTCCTTGGTCTCTTTATACTTCCGGTGGCCAAAGTAGAGTCCGGCGCCAAGAACAACCACTGAAAAGAGATAGGTATTGAACTGTGACCGATTGTGAAAAGCTTACATAGTCCGAGAGAAACAACTGGGAGAATGGCGTAGTTGTAGAAGAAGTTGAGGAAATCGCGTCCGGCCGCCTTCAAAATGGCCCACCATCCCAGAAGATTCTGTTTTTCCGGCCCAGACGTGGTTAGAATCCAGGCGATAACAAGCACAACGAACAGGATCACGATGCCGTAAAGGGCGACGAACATAGCGTCATTGAACACGTTGGACTGCTTCACGGTCACTTTTCCGGTCTTTGGATTCTTCTGTACGCGGACTCGCGACGATCCGGCACGCAGATCGTAGCTGTCTCCGGGGTGCTTTGAAGCGTTGAATCCGTAGCCGAGAACCTTGTTCCACGCGTTCTTCACCAGTCCCGTCGATGGCTCTTTGCTCTTGTAGATGATGCGGCTCGACTCGGTTCCCTCGTAGTCATCTTCCTCGCCGGTCGTGTTTCCGAGGTCATCGAGCACTTTGGAGGTGTAAATCGAAGAAGAGCCGGCAGTCAGACGGTTACGAGGCGGGGTGGCTCCCGGACGGTCGCTTCCGAACGTCGAGAAGGATGGGGTGAAATCGGTGATGAGGTTGGGCACATGAACCGACTGATGGATCGATCTAGGGGTCGTGGGGACACGGGTAGTCGTGTTGATAGTGGTGGAGGTTTTGGAACTGGTCGTCGTCGCCGCCGGCTTCGAAATGCTCGAAGAAGGCTTCAAAACGACTGGAGACGCCTTCGGAACGATCGGTGAAAGCTTCTTGGTCGGGGTGGACGAGACGGGGCGCCCGCGGCCTCTGCTGGTCGAGACGGCAGTAAAAGAGGACTGTCGCGACTTCGGAGACACGATTTCCTCTTCCTCCTCTTCTTCTGGATTGTCCGAATCGCTCATATCCTCGACTTCCGATCGATTGAATGTTGAATTGATGGAAGTGTTGGCGGCAGAAGCGGCAGCACGCGGAAGCGATCGACGTGATGTGTCAGGAGTCTTATCGGCCACTTTTCTAGCGACGACGGGCGGCTTGGCCGGAGCGGTAACTTTCGGAGTCGGTTTCGCAGCAACTGCTGATTTTGGAGCAGCAGATGAAGTGGCTTTGGGACCAGGAGTCTGAAAATCGGAAGTTGTCTAGAATTCTTAACATTTTCCGTGAAATCTACCTTTCCCCCGGCTGCAATTAGTTTTTTGAGCTTTTTCTCGTACAGCGAACGCGTTGTTCCAGTCACTGGACCGACATTTTCACCGCGCGAGCTCAACTCGGCCCGCAGCTCAGCATCCGACATTTTCTCCACGTCCACCATGACTTCTCACTAAAAATCAGATACATTTTCATTTAACTTGAGATTTTCTAGAGATTTAAAAAAAACACAAAAAATTCGTGGAGAAATGCGAGCGAAACAACAGAAAATACGTCAATTTTCGAAGGAGCGCCGGAAAACATCGGGTTACGAAATTTGAATTGCGTCGGCGGGAATTGGCAATGGAGCGCGTTTGCTGACTAATCAACCAACGCGTTTCCCAAATGACTAATTGCGGTTTTGCGGAGTGTTGTACTGCACGCTGTTTAAACTTGTTTATGTAGATTTACGAGCGTTTTTTTTTCAACTTTAAAATTTTTATTGATACAAAAAAAGAAAATCGGTGTGATTATGTGACAAACTGAAAGCGAGATGGTGTAGTTTTGCAATTCCATGCAACAATTTCGACGTGTCGATCTCTTGGTCTTCTCGAATTTTCGGGTGTTTTCTGAAAATTGAAAGAAGTGTGGAAAGTGCGCTCGGCTGCTCAATCTACGTGGAAACGAGTGGAGCATCCGTGGTGAGTTGCGGAAGAATACAGGCGTCGCAAAGGTGTAAATGAGTGCACGCAGAGTGATCGGGCTCGAACTTCTTGAGCTGCGTGTAGATTTCGCCGAGAATGTCCTCGACTGGGAATGGAAGTGCGCTCTATTGAGAATGCTCGAATGGTCAGACGTACCGACAGATTTGCACACCTTCAGAACGACTTCATTGAATCCCAGCAAGGCTTCGCAGAGGGCGTTCGCGTCCTGAATCAGACGTGAGACGGGAGGGACTAGAAAACTCTCGCGCTCGTTTTCTAGTCCCTCCCACCTTTTTCAGACTTTGACTGTCGATGGCTCCGTCGATGAACTGAACGACTTCTTTGCAGCGAGTGCAGAGAAAAGTGAAAAAGTTCTGGAGTTTGTGGATGATCCCTCCGATTCCCTCGTCTCCGCCGTGAGACGGCGGAACTTTCGATTGAACGGAGATCGGAACGAAGCGGAGGAAAAGAAACGCAATTAACAGTTTCTTGAGCATTTTGAAGATTATACACAGTGAAAATAACGAGTCAAATGGGCGGTTTAATAGTAGAAAAGTAGAAAAGTTGATAAGGGAATGAGTGTTAGAAAACACTGAAAAACAAATTGAAAAATGATAAAATGGGGGATGGCGGGAGGTCGGAAATTCTCGCAATTCTTATGATTCCACACGTCAGTAACCGACGTCTTCGTCTTCGTCGTCCGTGTCCTCGCCCTCGAAATACGCCTCGTACCGCTCGTTGATGGCAACACTGCAAAGAAAGAGTTCCAGATCAGTTTCAGATAATGACGAGGGTACTTTTGGAGTCTCAAGTGAAGATCGTCGTCGTGCGGGAACCGTCCTCCGTGCCAGTTTTCTGCGACCAGCTCGCCGTACGGATCATCGTGGTCGCTGTTCTGAAAAAAGAGAACGGAATTCGGCTGAGCGAAGGGTTTAATTGTTGAAAACTAGAGTTCCGGTTCTAGTGACGTAGTTTGAGTCATTGTTTTGATCATTTCCGGTGGTTTTTGAGACATTGGAGCCCCAGCCAAACTACAGGAACTAGAAAAAGATAACATTGAATCTGATTCGTCTGAACTGATTCGAATGAACCTGCAATCCGAGGATCCACTTTCTGCGCCTCACCTCTTCGTAAGAGTCTTCGTCAGGATAGTCGTTGCGCCAGTTGCCCTCGTCGTTTGAGTCGTCCTCGTCGTCCGGCACCGGTCCGTCCGAATCGTCGCCCTCTTCATCGAGAAGCAACTCGTTCCGATTCGCGAACCGCACGTCCAACTCGTCGATGTGCTGCTCCCAGTTGACGCCGAGTCCGTGACGATCCGAGATCTGATAATAGTCGAATACCATCTCCTCGTCGTCCCTCTTCTCGACCGCTTGCAGCAATCGTCCGTTCAGCTGCAAAACGCAGAGAAATTGTTTTGTTGTGGTGAATGTAGCGGATTTGGATCTTTTTGTATTCGACGAGAATAGTGTATTTTGTATTTTGAGCTGGCGAAAAAGAGTACAATTGGATTTTCAGATGGATCAGAAGCTTCAAAGCGCTCGTTTTCTGTCTACTTTCACCTCCATGACCTAGATTTTTAGTCGACATTTTCGAATAATCCGAATTGATTCAACCCTCGAGTCTTGGTTTTTTGCTCTCAAAATGCCTACGTGCTTTTGATCCGACGTTTTTCGTATTTTCTACGTAACGACTAGACCCGTTCGGGGCTGCCATGGCAATCTTTCGGCGGCGCATCCCGCCGAGCCGTAAATATATGTTGAAGATGTATTACCATGACTTGCTCCGGCTCGTTTTTCGTCTTCGCCACCTCCTCCCTGCCCATGATTCCGGTCACGTCGTCTCCGACGAAGGCCAGTGGCTCTTCCACGTCGATCCGTTCATTCTCTACGTTTTCCACGTTTTCCGGCTTCGGTAAGTCTAGACACCGATGCCCTTCGAGCTCTTGATCGTTCTGCGTGGCGGCCGCCTTGTAAAGAGTGAAGACGAGTGGAGGTGCCTGTTTGGCGCGTTTGTTGTGCAGGACAAGGGCCTCGTGCGGGTCGGCGCCACGTTTCCGGCTCACTCGAATAAGAGCGCTGATCATCTGAAATGGCAATCTTTCGAATACTCGACTAGCAATTTTCAAGATGAAAATTCAAGAAAAGATAGTATGATCCGGATGAATACCGGAGAATCGAAAAGAAAACAAAAACGTTAGGAGAGTGAGTGAATCATTTTTTGACAAATTTTTCAATAAGAGATCGATATGTTTAACGATATCCTTGATCCGTCGTCTGATTGCACTTTTTGATGGCCGTCTCCAGTCGATGCTCCAGAAGCGAGAGCTCTCCGACCAAATCGGTGATGGCCGTCGTGAGAGCGTCCGCCGGAGTTGTTCGGTTCGTGGTTTGCACGCGGAGCAAGATTTTGTGCTCCAACGGATGTGGATTCTTGTAGCCGGCGAACAATACCTCCGGGTCTTTGAGCAGCTGACTGAAATCTTCTTTTTTCTTTAGTGCCGCCAACAAATCAATAACTCACACTTTCAGCATGTTTCCGATTGTGTGATCCTCTTTGTTGATTGTGAAAATGGCTGCGTTCGGCACCTGAAAACCTGTTTTTTTTTTTGATTTTCGAAACGAAACTTACCTTTGTGTCATTTTCAATGTAGAATTTCTTGTCGTCGATGAGCAAAAATGATTCGAAAGCAGCTGGAGCATTCATTTTTGCTGAAAATTCCAAAAATTACAATGAAATCAAATATTAAGTGAAAAAAGAAGAGATTTCGCGAGAAAAAAGAATCGAAATCCAAATGCAATTTATGATTCGCGCGTCAGCAATTCCCTTGCGCGTTTCTCGTGCCTTTGCGTGTTTGTCGTTTTCGGCGGCAGTTCAAATTTGGGTGTTTCCGCTAGAGTATGTATCTTAATGTTTGCGCAACTTTTAAAAGAATTTAACGGGGGAAAACCCTGTAATCCAATATAGGGAGGCGAAAAAAAGCGATTTTTCGGACCGTTCCTTGCTCTTTCGGCCTCCCACATAGCTTTTTTTTGTTTGGACAAGATGTTTCGTGATACTTAACCACTCAATGAGACACATTCTGCAACAGCGAAAGCAAATGACGAACTACCGTAACCCTGTGCTTTGCGCTTTTCAGAAATTCGACGAATGCCAAAGGCAAAACTAAGGAAGACGGAGCCACAGAAAAGGGGCGTGGCTTAAAACCGTTCAATCTTTGGGCACCGTCTTGTTACACCGTAAATTCCAGAATTTCGACCGAGGTTCAAGTAAAACACAGTGAAACCCAATAATTTAGAAGGAAAAAGGCCAGAAAAACCGCGCCGCGCACTTGCCATCAGACTATTTACACCTTCTTTTTCCGGCCAAGTTTACGAATTCTGTCCAGTTCCGTCATAGTCTCGAACTTTAGAAAGGTCTCGACACGAAATTTGCGGCGCGAGAAGCTTCTGAAAAACTCGTAAACCGTCGGTTTGCAAAACGCGACTTTATCGTTTCGCGGAGCGCCGTTTTATCGTTGATAAACGGGCGAAGACGGCGCCGTCGGTCTCGAAATATAAAAACAGACGTGCATCTCTCCGATCGGCTTCTCTTCCGTTTCCCGCTGCCACGTCGACAGTTTCTTCTTTCCAGTTGCACAAGTTGACCGCATAGTTTCCGCCTCGTCTCTAAAAATAAACCCACCTATAGTAAACAGCGACTATTTTTAGCGCTCGGTAAAGTTTAAAATAAGTTACTATACCATTAAGTTGACACAATATCGAAGAAATAGTGTGAAATGAGAGAGACGCAGAGAAATAGGTACGGAGAAAGGGCGAGCCGCGTGTTTGTTCCTGTTGACCCGCGGCGAGACTTCCCGATGGCGCTTTTTTCAGTCAGACTTTGGCGAGCTCGTCTGTCGCTGGCTCGAAGGCTCGATGGCTCGCAGAGCACTCTCCGTCGGCCGATAATTGAGTTCAGAAAGCGCATTTTTCTAGTTTATTCCGTTTTCAGAAAGTTTGAACGATTCTAGCGAAACAGTCATAAAACATGAGAAATCGGTCTAGCCGTTCTATTTCGTTTTTCCACAGTTTATCACTGCGAAAACCGAACGATTGTCAAGATTTCTCGTTTTGCCGACTCATACTTTCTTTTTTGGTTTCGTTTTATCAGCTTTTCAGTTTTTTTTGAGCGAAAAAACGATCGAAAACAAGAAAACACCGCAAAATTCTGTGAATTCATGTGAACCGTAGTACGATGGAAGTTTAAAGGCGCATGCCTCGTTTCGGTTTAACAAATTACTGTAGCTGTTTTCGTGGCGAGACCCGTCGGCGCGTTTTTTGTCGCCAATGACAGTGCGCGGCTGTGATGAATGGTTTGAGGTACAAAAAGGCCGTTTTCGTGTGAAAAAGAAAGTGTTCAACGTGTAGGCCTTGATGAAATGTCCGAATAGCGGTCTGAAAAGTGCAATTAGCCTTCCAGACGGTCGAAAATTCTGAGAAGATCTTCTCGAAAGTCATTTTCCCAGCTTGGATCGGTCTGAAAATGCTGAAAACCCGTCGATTTCCGCCTGACGAAAAGGAGAATGGGTTTCCGTTCTCCTCGATATTTTTATCTGATCTCATCGGTGTGACGGCGGAAAAAGTCCATTTTTGGAGAAAAGACGAAGAAGGAGGAGAGTGTAAAACTGGATACAGACGGAAAAAAAAGAGAAAAAGAAGAGAAGAGGAGGGAGGAGGAGGAACAAAGTTCTTTTGATAAAACAGCAAAGAGACACTTCTTCTTCTTCACCCATTCTCATGATCTGATGACGGTTACTGTACCTACAGTAACCCTCATGGTGGTCCACTCCTTCTTCTCTTTATCATTTTATCGATCATAAAACCTTCTGCCCCGGGAGGTCTCCCGTCCGTTTCTCTGTTTGCGCGCGCCGCGACTTTTTTGGCCCCCCACCTCCCGGAGGTCGTTTTTTCTTTGTTCGTTCTCGAGATCGGCGAGACCCTTGCGAGCAAAAGTCGCGACGACTACCGTACTCCCGATCGGCTCGAGACCTCCTTCGACCAATCAGACTTCGTCTCTCTCTCTCTCCCTCTCCGTTCCGTTCCGTTTCACGTCGTCCCATCGTTGAAACGAGCGCGTGATGCATGTGAATATGATACCGTAACCCGGTTTGGCCCCCTTTTGCGATGAAAGACGAACTTTTTGGGAGTGGTTGAGGAGAAATGCGTCTAGACGCGAAGAAAAAAGAAACGGATAGGTCGAGAATCGAACGATATCAAACAGATTTCGGTGATTGACACTCGAGACATCTTGTTGGCCCAGTTAGCATCACAGAACATGGTCGTACCATGTCACGAAGGTCATGTACTCTCATCGCAATGTGAGTAGTACCACGTCATCATTACATTCACTATTGGAAGGCTGAAGTGCCACGTCACATCCTTCGCTTTCTCTGCTACAGTAACCCCTTCCGTCCCCCTTCAATTCACTTCCGTCTGGCATCCCACGCCGTCGTCGTCGTCCACAACATCTGAATTCGTCGGATTGTGTCACGTCAATCCGAAATCTCGAATTGCAGCCGACGGCCGACGCAGGTGATTTCTGGAAGTCGTCTTGTGATTCGGCACGTCTTCAGACGCCGTGTTGTTTGATTTTTTGAGCCCACGTGCCTCTTAGGGAGCCAGGCACAGGGTTACGGTATCCGTTTCGATTCTAGTTTGGATTGAACTGAAAAAGAAGGAGAGAAGCAGAAGGAGTCTGGAAGTGAAGGCTGACACCACTGACTGACACCACCAAAGTTCATTCGCATGAATCATCCGACATCCATTTCCAGGTGAAAAAAAGGAAATTGGAAGAGAGAGAGAGAGAGAGAGAGAGAGAGAGAGAGAGAGAGAAAGAGAAAGAGAAAGAGAGAGAAAGAGAGAGAAAGAGAGAGAGAGAGAGAGAAAGAGAGAGAGAGAGAGAGAGAGAGAGAGAGAGAGAGAGAAAGAGAGAGAGAGAGAGAAGAGAGAGAGAGAGAGAGAGAGAGAGAGAGAGAGAGAGAGAGAGAGAGAGAGAGAGAGAGAGAGAGAGAGAGAGAGAGAGAGAGAGAGAGAGAGAGAGAGAGAAAGAGTCTAACTTCTTCGGTCTCTTATCACGAAACAAACAACTCCGTTTCTCTTCCATCCTCCTCCCACGTCTTTTTTCTTTCTTCCTTTTTTCCGATGTTTCTCCATCTTGTTTCTTCTGATAACTCCAATCGAATTCCTGTCTGGAATCCTCGAAAAGGGGACGGAGCAGGGTTACGGTAGAGGCGGGCGTCGGAAATTTGAGACAATCCGAGCGAGAGAGGAGAGGGCGGAGCCTCACGGTTTTTTGTGGACGGAGAGGAAAGGCGCGCTCACTCTCTCTCTCTCTCTTCTTTTTTTGCAAAAAGATGATACTAGTCGCGAGGCGGGGAGTATAAAAGAGAGGAAGAAGTGCAGCAGACCTACTTTGGTCTTCCCTCTTCCCAGGTGCATCCAATTATGTTCCCCTGTCGAGGTGTCCTACTTTGTCTCTTCTCGTGCTCTTCTTCCTCTCTCCGATACAAACTGATAACAGACGATTCTAGAGAGAGAGAGAGAGAGAGAGAGAAGAGACGCAGAGAAGAGAGTCAGAAGAAGACGCTTCTTCTTCTTCTTCTTCTTCTTTTCGCTCCATTCCTTTCTTCAGTTGCCCCCTCGAGACACTGATTACTCTCTGCACTGATAAACTCTTCTTCTTCTTCGTTTTCTTCTTCTTCTCCGTCACCTTCTTCGTCTTCTTCTCGCTTCATTCGCCGCCGACAATTCCCCGCATTACATTGATAAGGAGACGGCGGCCGCCTGGCGCCCCGTGGGGGACACTTCCAAGAGAGAGAGAAAGAGACGTCTGGCGTCGCGAAGACAGATTGAAGTTTGCGATGAACTCTCTTCTCGGGCCAACGGAACTAGGAAGTGGAGGTGATGGAAGAACGCTTCTTCCTAGTCCCTCCTATCATGCAAGTGGTCTGGAAGAGAGTTCCCAGGCGTTTTCTAGTCCCTCCCATTCCCTCTTCTCTTTCTGTTACTTGTCTAGACCTAGCCAATCCGTATGGTCTGGAAGAGTCTTTTCCTCGTTTTCTAGTCCCTGTCACCCTCATGTGGATCATCTAGATTCCACAAATACAGATGGCCTAGTTAAGGATGTCATATCGTTTTCTAGTCCCTACGAGCATTCTTTCAAAGACCGTAAAGGCAGATGGTCTGGAAGAGAATTTCACGTCATTTTCTAGTCCCTCCCATCTTCTATACCTTATCTAGGTCGAGCAAGTGCAGATGGCCTGGTTGATGATGCTATGAAGTTTTCTAGTCGCCCCAGAACATGCAAAAGATCTGGAAGAGAGTCCCGATTCGTTTTCTAGTCCCTCCCATCTACCATACCTTCCTTATCTACCGGTCTAGCAGGTGCATTTCGCTCAGTTTCCAAGTCTCTCGTTGGCACCCTGAACCTCATTAGGTCTCGGTTTCGTTTGTGTTTACCACTTCCGTTTACCTCCCCCGAGAAGGGCTCCACCCTTTCCCACCGGACACACCCTCGTGATCCCCCTCTTCCCTTTTCGCATTCCTCTCGCCCTCATAATTACATATATCACGCAGGTTTCGAAGAGTCGAAATATATTCGTTTCCGCTTCAGGTATCCTCGTCCTTCCGACACCCGACATCTCGTTGAAACGCGACTTTTGAAGGAGCAGAAGAAGAAGAAGAAGAAGAAGAATCAGAAGACGTCACCATCGTCGTAGTCGTCGGCGAGCCGAAGGAGACAAACAAAAAGACGTCTTGGGTGAGAAGTAGAAGAAGTAGAAGAAGACGTCTAGGCTGATGACGTTGAGCACATTTCTTGTGGATTCTGAATTCCGGATGATGAAGAAAGATAAACACGTGTGTTGACGTCATCTGAAGACGAATGGAAGGGGCGATGGAAATGAGAATTGAAATGAAATTGGAATCGGGACGGGCCGAGCAAAAGTCATTTGGAAGATGTGCTCAGAGCTTGAAGTTCGGAAGTTACAGTAACCTTGTGACTTTTCCCTTTAAGAGGTCAGTCCTCGAAGTACCGTACTCTAGTCACTGCCCCCTTACCGATCCGCCCTTTCAGTGATGTTATCACATCAGATAGATACATTTCGAAACACACACAGGTCTAGTCAGTGTCCTCCCCTCTCTCTGTCTCTTTTCGTTTCTCTCCCCGCCACACGAATAGGTCAACAAAACCATCCCAGCCAGGCAGTCAGTCAGTCGGCCCAGACACACTTTCTCTGCAAACAGCCGCGGTAGCATCAGCAGCCAACAGCAGCAGCAGCAAAAAGAGAAAGAAGAAGAAGAAGAAGAACCTATCACACACACACACACACACATCTCATTTCATGTCTATCACATGACTGGCGCGACGGCCGACGGTTTTTGTACCCCGTGTCGCCGCGTCGTCGCCGAATTCCTCTCTTTTCGTTTCTCGCCTCTCCCCCTTCCTTCCTGTACAGTTCGATCGCATTTTGAAAGTCCTCTGAAGAGAGAGAAACTATGTGTTTCTCTTGATCTCTCAAAGAAATCTCTTCCCGCGGGCACGCACTTGTTGTTGTCGTCGCGGGGCGGGCGGGCGGGCGGGCGGAAGACGAAGGACGGGCGGCCTCCGGGGCTTCTGAGGGGCGAGCGAGAGAGCAGACAGGTGCGAGGCGCAGGCGGAGAAACGAAACACAGAGAAATGGTTTCTCTTTTCGCCCCCCTCTGGCATCTTCCTCTCTTAAGAAAGTGAAGCGGGCGGGCGCGCGCGCGCTCGTAGACATTGTTTACTCCTTTTTGCGCGCCCGCCTCGTCCCGCCACCACCACCAGCACTCTTTTCAAGTTCATCTCGTTCAGTTTCCGATCAAACTCTTCTCCTTCCTTTTCTTCCCTCTTTTCAACAACACCTCTCTTTCCGATCCTCCTCCCTCCACACCTTCCGTTTTCGGAGTCAAGATCAGCACGTTCCACGTCCTTTCTCTCATCCCATTCGGATCCCGTTCGCATCTGGAACATGTGGCTGGATCCGAACGAACTTTGCTCTTTCTCTCTATCCTTCCTCGTAAAGTGACCACCTAGGAGTCAGAGAGTTTCGGAGAAAAGACAGATGAGCGTCTGGCGAAAAGGCGCCCCCCTTCTCTCTTCTCGCGGCGAGTTTCTCCTGTGTCTGCGACAACGCGTCGCGTCTCTTTAACGCATAAGATCAGGTCCGGTTCGGGAGAGAGAGAGAGAGGAAGAGAGGAAGAGAGAAAGAGAGATAAGGTGGATACTGATGTGTTTGCGGGCGCCTTCAGCGACTACATCGCATAGTTAACCACGAACTAAGGTGATCGAAACTGTTTCGAACTTTGATACATTCACTCGTTATCACTTGTGACGTGGCACTGTTTAATTTCCATTTTGGCATGGTATCATCCAGATCACCTCCATTAATAGATTCACTCACATGCACACACACACTCACACCTTGCTGCACTCCGACAGAGATAAAAGAGAGAGAGAGAGAGAGAGAGAGAGAGAGAAAGAGAGAGAGAGAGAGAGAGAGAGAGAGAGAGAGAGAGAGAGAGAGAGAGAGAGAGAGAGAGAGAGAGAGAGAGAGAGAACAACAAACAAACTACAGTCTAGTTCGGAAGGCGCGCAGCTGTGTGTACGCGAAGAGAGGCGGAGGGAATATATATGTGATTGCGACGATGTGTGTGTGTTAGTCTAGGCGGGGTGTCTAGTGTCTCCGAAGGAACCGACGGTCTCTGTGTGCACCTAGGAGGGGGTACAAAAGAGCAAAATGAACTGAGAGAGAGAGAGAGAGAGAGAGAGAGAGAGAGAGAGAGAGAGAGAGAGAGGACAAAGTTCACATGATTACCGAGGGCGTCCCCCCCTCCTTCTCAGCCCGTCTCTGATCTTCCGATTCACGGGAAATCCACGCGCGAACCCGTTTCGCCTGCCAGTCACTTCGAAATGTGTCCTCCCCTCCTAGACACTTCTTCTTCTTCTTCTTCTCTTCCTTTTCTTTTATAATTGTCTTCTCCATCCCATTAATCTTTCCCCCCTTTAATGGTGGTCAAGTTGTCCCGCGAAAAGGGGATGTAGATCAAAAGATGGACGGCACGAATTGAAGACGCTAGTGTGATTTGTGTTAAGGAGGATGAGCCGGGGTTACTGTAGTCTCAGACTGTGCACACGGCGGATCGTTGGTACGTTGGAACTTTGATCAGACCAACCTCCCGCCAATTGTTTACCACTCGTTTTTCTTTCAACACACGTGATCCCTATCTCTCAACCTGCCACTGTGAAGAACGCATTCGGTCGCCCAAATCAAATACCGTAATCGTGTCTGCACCCCTTCTCTCGCTCTCAACTTTATATCACTCAACTTCCGGCGAAACGTGGTCGCAGTTGCTTGAAACCCGACTCCAGATGCTCTTTGGCTCCGCGGACACATGACTCGGGACGGCGGGTCCTCTCGAGACCACAGACGACTAGACTCATCGCGCAGAGAGAGAGAGAGAGAGAGCCGGGGAGTTATCACACTGCTCCGTGCAAAACTCGAAATGAAGAGAGAGTGAGAGTCTTTGCTCAGATCGAGAAAGAGCAACGTGTTTACGAGAAACTATCCCTCTCTTCTCGCAGAAATTGATGACGTGGTAGTGTTTTTTGTGGAAAACATTGAAGAAACGGATAGAGGCAGGCGTCCGGAAGTGCGAAAAGAAGCGGAAATTGGAAAAAGAGAGAGACGAACCCGTGGCGCTCGGAAAATGATTAAAATTTTCGCGGTTGCCCCCACTAGAAGATCACACTTTTCGATGCAAAAAAGAGGAAGTCGTTTCCCCGCCACGCGATCCTTCTCAATACGAATAAACAAAACGTTTCGGAGCATTCCAAATTAGCTCAATTTGAGAATGAAAATAAGAAGCGAGCATATGAAATGGCACTCGCTTATTACGAATAGTGCCACGTCATTCGACTACCAAAACTGAAAAACAAGAAATGAAAAGAAGACGTGAGATGGGGGGGGGCTTGGAAGGCGATCAAGTGAGCTTAACTGGCATCGTTGGATCCGGAGCAAGAACTGAGCATTTACCTGTCCCCCCGGGATGTCTTTCTGTTTTGGATGAGCCGCGAGAGGCTCTCATCATTTCTAATTGCACCGTCGACCGTCTGCCGTCGGCCCAAACGGAGAAGGGGTCCAATTAGATTGCATCAGTGCGGCACAGTCGAACGGCCCGACGGGGCCATGTCCATCGCGAGATTACCGATCGTAGCCGACACCTGTCTCGCGATCAAACTAGAAACACTTTGCGAGTATATAAACGGTGCGGGTCCGTATTCGTTTCTCCTCTCCTCCACCGTCTCATCTGGCCCTCTTTTCCTTCGCTCTTCTTCTTCTTCTTCTTCTTCTCCTTTTGCTTGCTGCATCCGATTGCAGGCAGGTGAAAATGAGACGAGAATTGGGTGTTTTCACCTAGAATTTCAACGTGACTCATCACGACGCTTTTTTGTGTTGGGTTGGGTTGGCAACCAACAATCGCCTCGCTTTTCTCTTTTCTCGCTTCGAAACGACTGTACATAGTCTAGACACGCCCCCCTCCCACACGGCCTGAAAAGGAGTACTGTATTCGTTTCGAGACCCCTCCCCCCTTCACACCGGCATCTAGAAGAATCTCTTCCAAGTTTTCGATGCGACGACGGTATCTCCGTTTCGCGGGCGGCCCCCCTCCACTCGATCTTCATCGCGCCTGTCCGGGAGGTCTAGACTGTCTGCCCCTCCCGTCGATCGCAATTGATCTATGCCGCGTCTTTTCGGCCCGTCCCAAGGTTGTCGACGTCGAAACTGTCTTTGTGTCGGCTTGTTTGGCGCGAAAGTTCAAATCGCCTCGAGAAGGTTCTGGAGAAAAGGAGCTCTTCTCGGCTAATGCACTTCCTCGAAGGGATGTTCCTCGCCCATCCATCCATCCACTTCCCTCCGCTCAATCTTCTTCTCTCGGGGCACTCGTCCCCGGCCTAACGTCATCACTTTGTCTTCTTCTTCTTCTTCGCCTTTTTTGGGAGCGCCCCTCCCCTCACACTGTTCCCTCAATTTTCCGCCTCCCCGGGGAAATTGCTCCAAGCCCTCCCGTCCGCATGATTTCTGGCCCGTTTCGTCGTTGCAAACGAACCCTCGGCTTCTCTTCTTCTTCTTTTCTCGTCGCATTTCTCACGTCCTTGTCGCCGCCGCCGCCGCCGCCGTCACACAAAAACGAAGAAGAAGAAGAAGAGAAAGAAGGAAGGCGGATGGAATGTGTCTCAAGAATTGATAGGTCTCTCTTCTCACTCGAGTCGGACGGCTCTTCCAGGGGTTTTTGGGAGCAAGATCGAGCAGTTGTTGCTGAAGAGAGAGAGAGAGAGAGAAAGAAAGAGCAAAAGGAGAAGTTCAGTACCACGAGACTTTCATTGGGGTCCAGACGCTTCCGCCCTCTCGCAAAGCCTTTAAGCTTAGGAAGCTCCTACCTAGTCTGGACAGCTTCTTCCCATTCGATACGATGTTTCATTAGTCTGAAGAGGGTCTCGAGAGGCCAAAAAGTCATTCCCGCCGTAAGCTCGTCGCTCTTAATCTGCTAATCTCTGTGTCAGCAAACCTACAGTACCTCTTCCAAAGATCACGACCATCTTCGAAACTTCGAAACTCGAAACTCGCTTCTTATCAGTCTCTGCCATCTTACCGTAACCCCGTCCGTCGCCCCTCTTCTCCCGCCTGCATGCCGCCATCAGTTTCGGCCGACGGAGAACTCGCCCATTAAACTATCACGAACCTCCTCTTCTCCCGAATCTTTTCCTTCCTTTTTTTGTTTCTCGACGTCGGCGAATGTGCTGGTGGGCCCCTCCCGAGAAACAAAAAAAAAACGACGTCGAGGGGGGCGGCCCCCCCGGACCGACACATTCACATTGCAGTAAAGAGTGTGTCTAGCCATTCCCTCCTTTCTCTCTTTCTTCCTCTCTCTCTCTCTTCTCGCACTCATTCCATCACATTCATGCCAGAGAGCAAGAGGAGCCACACACAAACAACCGAGAAACCGAGAAACCGCATCTCTCTCTCTCTCTCTCTCTCTCTCTTTTTTGCAGAAAGAAGAGAAAGGAGCGCGCGCCCGGCCAGCCAGCCATCAGAGAGAGCGAGAAAGAGAGGCACTGCGCGCGCGCGCTTGCGCTTGCGTCTAGACGCTCCTCTATCTTTTTCGCATTTTTCAACCGTCGGCCGACGACGACGACGACGACGGCGACGAGGCGGGAAGAGTAGGGGGGGAGGCGAGGGATGGACGCAACGGACACGGGCGCCACAGGCCACCGCCGCAGTCGCGCAAGCGCAAGCAACATATAGAATTTGAAAGAGAAGAGGCGAGGGAGATTCGTTCGGTCACATGTCCTCGTCGTCGCAGCAGCAGCAGCAGCAGTCGTCAGTAGTGTGTGTGTGTATGGAAAGGGGGCGGCGGCGGCGGGCGATGGCGCCAGACTTCTCTATTGCCCCCCCTACTCGCCCCGGTTTCTCCAAAATGTGTTTCTCGTCTGTTTGTCTGGATGAAGACCTCGAGACCCGAGAAGAGCTTATGCACCTTGAGGTCCTAAGCCCCGCCCCCTCTCGTGTCCTACTGTAAGTGTCTCCAGGGAGAGGGCGGACGGCTTGCAAGGCTTGTTTGTGTCGGGCAGTCCTACTTTCGAGTAGACTACTTCCAGGTATTCGCATAAATCTTGTTATTCCTCTACCCCTCCACTTTTCCGACATTTTCCGTCTCGACATTCTCCAAAGTCCATCGGGATCACACCATAAATCAACTCCACAGAGAGAACCACAGAACGAAACTAGAGAGCCATTCCTCGCTGCAAACCCTTTTCAGACAAACTTTCCCACCGTTGTCCACTCCACTTCCCGGATGAAGTGCCTTTCGATTCCTCACGTAGGCTCCCACGACGAGTTGTCGTCGGTCTGTATCTCGTGCATGGTCTTTGCTGCCATTCGCTTTTCGACAGGTCGAAAGATCGCTCGACTCACGAGCACTCTCTTCGGGAAAGTTTAGACTACAATCCGACACTTCCCGCCCCCCTATCAACATTCGAAGCGCGTCTAGACTCAACATCCCTCCCGACGCCGGCCTATGAAACAAAAAAAGACAGAGAAACGTTTTTTTTTTCTCTCTCTCCCGCCCGACCCAGACATTTCTCCTCGTGCTTCCTGCAACTTTATGTCGTCAACATGTATTTGCCAGCGTGCGCGCGCTCCCCCGGGCGGTCCAAGTTGAGACGGTCAAGAGTTCAGTCCCACCCACTCGCTCGCTCGCTCGCTCGAGCCTTGTCGAAAACGATCGGAAGTGAGTCTCGGAGAGAGTCTTACTGTAGATTATCCGCCAGAAACGCGAGTGTTCCTGACTCATTTGACTACCACGTCATGCCTATTTTGCATACCACATCCCTCTACACACACACATACTCGCCGCTCATTTCTATACCAGACACCTTGTTATTCTCGCCCGCCCGCCGTCGCCCGCCCTTCTCCTCCTCCCCCCATTTTTCTCATTTTCCACTCGCTCCATCCCAGCTTTTCAACAACCACCGAGACGAGGAAACCTTTAATGTATTTTTTATGAAGTCTGCTCGATCTCGCTCACTCTTTATTATTCGCAGAGAGAAAGAGAGAGATTGTGTCTGGATTCACCGCACACAACACGAGACTTCTCTGACTTTTGCAAACTTTTCGCCGTTTTTCAGATCATATGTTAGACGGGGCACGGGCCTCGCAGGAGCCGCAGAAGGAGCAGCAGGAGAAACAGCGAACACCGGATTTGATGGACTGCGATCCACTGCTCGAAAACCTGAAGACGTTGCAAGAAGAGACCAAGTCAGACGACGACGACGAGCTCGCGTCGGAGTCGTCTGGAGGCGAAGAGGAGGATCCGAACCAGCCGGGCTGCTCGACGGCGCCGCCCAAGAAGTCGCGGAGGAAGAAGAAGCGCGGCAAGAAGGATCAAGTGCGACGACGACGTCACTGGTTCGATCCGGGACGATTCCTGTGGATCTGGCTGATGGGGTGAGCAGCCACTAGACTCTCTTTTTACTCTTCATTTCTTTCTCGCGACCCGCTTAGCCAGTCTAGCCGTCACCGCCGCCCCGCCACAATCATTATGCATTCTTGTGTGCGCCGAAGCGCGCGCGCGCGCGCGAGAGCGAGCGGGGGGAGAAGTACCACGAGGTCACATGAGGAGGAGCTCTCGTGGAGCATGATGTTGCAAAGGGCTCAAAAGAGCAACACGGCGGCCCTCTTCACCTGGGTACAAGCGCGTTGAATGGCGAACAAGCACAAAGGTCGCTGCTCGCGTGCGAATCGCAGATCACAGTTATTTTGACTCGGACGCCATTCTCTCTCTCTCTCTCTTTCAAAAGGGACATCCCTCTTCCGTTCGTCTGGACGGGTGGCATGGGTGGTAAACAATCGGCAAAAGTGCAGACGTCGTCGTCGTCTGAGCGTCAGCAATTCGGGATTAAACATCGCCGTGATACTTTGTTATACTCTCTCTCTCTCTCTCACTCTTGTAATCCGCCGACGGCAAAGAGGAAGAAGGATCAGAAAGGTGTCATGAGAGAGTCTTGTGTCTGATTTGTGCGATCTTGTGCAAGCAAGTCTATTCAAAACAAGACGCGTCAAAAGGGCTTTCAAAATGGGATTTACTTGTAGAGGCCAGCTCGCTAGAACGGAGCCCGGCCACCCGGAAACTTTCTCTCTCTCCCCAGAGCGCACTTGTCTGACCAGGGGCGATTTGGAAAACAAGTTGGGCACGCAATTTCTGATCGTCAGAGAGAAAAAGACGAACACATCCAGGAAGAGGGCGCCTCATGGGACGGAACGGACACCAGAAAAACAAAAAAAATGTGGACGGGAATAAACAAAGAGTTTGCGTGCACTTGACGCGACGCGACGGCGCGCGCGCGCGCTCAGCTCACGTTTTCGATCTTTCCGAGTGATTTGTGGCGGGGCGAAGGAGTTGTTTGTTATAGGTCAAAAGAGAAGGAGCACGCGAGTAGCTCATGAATCGTTTCCTGTTTTCAGACTGCGACTGCCGTCTCTGGTGATCGATGGAGAGCCGAATCTGCCGATCGAGATCATCGACGAGGTGCTTTCGCGCAAGAACAAGCAGGACGCGATCTACTTCCGAGAGCTTCTTCGTAAGGATTCCATGATCGACAGAGATATGCAACGATCCGATTTCAGGCAACAAGAACATCTTCATCCGAATGTGCACCGACCATCAGTTCAACGCTATCAAGGAGAAGAGTGAAGTGTGCCGCCAGTTGAAGATCACCACGCTGAGCCTGATGAGCCGATCGGACATCGAACGCATCATGGGCGAGCTGCGTGGCGAGAGCGCGCCGACGAAAGCGGAGACTGACCACTGGTAGGTGATCTTTTGCGCTCTTTGGCAGCCCTAAAGTGTGTGTTTGCGTGTCGCATTCTGCCGAGACATTCACCGAAAAGTTCCGCGACGTCGTGCACACGCATAAACAAACTCCTGCTGAGCCGTCGTCTTCGCGCGCGCGCGCTCGCGCATTTCCTGCCTCTAATTAGGCGGCGACAGAGCTCTCTCTCTCTCTCTTTCTCGCGAGCTCCCCACGCATCACACGTGTCGGCCAAAGCTCACTTCTTCATCCTCATCATCTTCTTCTCCGTCTCAGAAGGCGTGAAGAAGAGAGCTTCCTGAAAATGAGACAACGAAAACGGGGGGTTTTTCAGGAACAAGGACGAACGCATTCACATCGTGCACGTCAACTTCATCGACTACAACGAGAACTGGCTGAGCAGCGATGATTTAGAAGAGGATCCGCACGAGGTTCGGAAAAAGGCGAAAAAGAACAATTCAGAACGTCATCTGGTTTTCAGGCTGGAACGCACGGCTACTGGTACAAGTCTCGTGTGAACATGCGATGCATCGAGTGCGCGCAGTGCGAGGCAAAGTTCACACCGCCCGACTTCATCATGCACCACCACTTCCCGATCGAAGACCACGGCTACACGCACATCGGATGCACCTCGCTGCTCTGGTCCAAGTACATCAGCGTGCATCAGAGCGAAGCTACCGAGGAGAATCTTACCGAATGGCGCGACTTTGTGCTCAACTCGCGACGCATCACACAGCGAGCCTACGACGACGCGGCGCCGAATCCGATGGAGCCGATGGAGGTGCAACCGGACTGGATGGAAGAGATCGACAAGGAGGCGGCGATCGACGTCGAGGGCGAGGAGATTCAGCCGTGCAAACGGCGGATGACTCTGGACCCGAACGACGACGTCGCTTGCTGCAAGAAGCGCAAACTGCACATCGCCGACTTCCTCGGACCGTCGGGATCCAAGGGACTCCAGCCGAGAGACGTGCCCGAGCTGAAGATCGCCAAGGCTCTCGAGCAGATGGACGAGAAGAGTCTCGAGATGCTGTTCTTGAAGTCGCCCGAGGAGTTCTACACATGGATCAAGGAGATGGATTTCGCGAAGAATGTGGTGGTCCAGCAAGAGGAATGGGCGGCGAAACGCAAAGAACCCAACTACAAGCACACCGGCTCGGCGAGCTACTCGTCCGGAACTGGAGAGTTCGAGAACATGCACGGCTTCGAGTTGGCTCCGCGAGCCGTCAAACTCGAAATACAGCTGCTGTCGGATAAGCTCGCCAAAATTCACGGACTGGGAGCGATCGACCCGTGGCGGGCGGTGAAGAAGGAGCACGAGCTGTTGAGGGGCATCTCGCCGGAAGCGATGCGAGTGCTCAACCGACCGCCGGCTCCGCCGCCTTTCCCGAGACTTCCGTTGCAGTTCTCGCTGCCTCAGTTGGCTCAACAAGCTCAGCTGCTGATGGCGAACGGCAAGCAGGGGCTGCCGGTGCTCCAGCAGTTCCAGAACACGCAGAGCCTGCAGATCCTGCAGAATCAGCTTCTGCAGCAACACCAGAAGCAGCAGCAGAAGCTGTTCCCGACGATTCCCCCACAGCTGCTGCCTCTCGCGCCGACACCCTTCATCGCCAGCACACCTGTGGTCAAGACGCCGATCGTCGCCAGCCCGACCGTCGTCACTCCGACACCGCCCATCGTCGCGCCGATTCCCAAACTGCCATTCGCCTCGATCTCGCCAGCTGACTTGGAGCTTCTGGTGAGTTCCGCCGGATCCGCCTTCTCCATCTTCTCAACGTCTTCTGTTTTCCAGAAGCAACAGATCACGCTGGCACTGGCGAACCCGGCGCTCTTCCCCAAATTCTACCCGAACCTCCCGGTGACCGCCTACGACGGCCTCTCGAAGTTCTTCAAAGAGACCGCCGCCGTCCAACCGTGACGTGACACCTCCCTCCTTCTCCTCTTCCTCCTTCTCCTGTCTTCCTAACTCTCCCCATCACTTTCTTGCCCTTCGCCAGCCATAAGCATGCCTCACTCCGGGGCTCCGTGCTCTTCGCACCACTACTACAATAACCACTTGGTTCCTGTACAGAAAGTTCACCCCCCTCCTCCTCCTCCTCATTTTATGTACATATTCCAGAATGACGCTAGACGTATCCGCCCCCGCCCGCTATCTCCACGTTACCCTCCTTTCCTTCCCTATCTATCTATCTCTCTCTCTCGTTGGCTTGCCATACTTCTAGGTACCTCTTTTCCACCTCTTTCATACTCATCTCTTTCTTTTTTTCTGTTGTTGTTATCGATCGACTGTCATCATCCACCCACACTTCCCTGTCCAAACTACCCAAAACCCAATACATGTATCTCCTCAAACTCACACACAGCTTGTATCTATCGCCTCGGTTCCTTCCATCTTCCTAATTAATTATTATTTTATCTGCCCCCTCCTACTCTTGTGCAATCAATCAATAATCACTTTGTTTCTTTTCGTTTTCAGTTAATAATTCTTTGTCGATTCTCTATCTATTTCTTGGTGTTATCCGGTTCCTCTACACAATTACTTTTTCTCTCTCTCTCTCTCTCTCTCTTGTATCCTATTCCCAGGACAGCTTCTTACAGTTATCGGTATTCACACAACAGAAACTTTTAAAACAAAATGTACAAGGAATGAATGAAACTTTAAATTTACCAACAAATGTGTCAAAAAATAAATGAATGTCATAATTTTCAGCGGATTTCAGCGAAAGTTCGAATTTTTTCAATGAATCTGCGAACACCACCACGCAAATTTACAGACTTTTCCTGGGGCTGACCTAGAAAGTTTTCTATGCCACGGACTAGAATCCGACAAATCGAATCCGGATTTATTTCAAATTTTTTCTCGGAATTAAATAATTCATGTTTCTCTCTCGGATTTCTCCGGGAAACTCGCTAATTCGCGTGAAAATCTTTGAAAAAAAAAATGAAAAACGTGGTTTTTTCAAAAATTGTCACAGTTCGCCACGTTAAACAAATAAGCTGGTTTTAGGCTTGAAAAATATTACAGAAATTTGGAATTTTAAAAAATAAAATCTTAATATTTAACCATCTGAAGAAATTGTCGATTATTATGGTAAGGTCTCAATTTCCCTGTTTTCTTTCCAACGAACCTTTAGAAAACTCGATATTCGATGAAAAGAATCCTGAACGCCTTCTCGCCGCTGATTGGCCAGCGCTCGTCTGGAGACGTTCGTATTCAACTCTCGCCGCCTCCGAAATTCGAAACTTATCGGCTCGAGGTCGAACGTAATGGGCAAAAACGAAAAGTCGAAAGTCTCAACGACGCAGAGGACGCTTCTAAAGTGGTGGAGCTGGTGATTGTGGAATCAGAGTCCGCAAGAGCATTCGGTGTTGAATCGAGCCTCGTCGAGGACTTCTATGTTCAGACCAAGTTGAGATCCACGCTTATTTGTGTGAAAGTGGCCGGCGAGCGGATGCATCAACAAAAGTCGATGGATAACTTGGTGGTTCTGTTCTGCCAGCCGGCTCACACTGATCTCGGCTCTTGGCTCCAACCGCATCGTCTTAATTTAGAGTCAATCGCTGTTGCTCTGAAATTGGACGTCTATTCATTCGATTATTCGGGCTACGGATACTCGACGGGAACGCCCAGCGAGAAGAATATTTATGCTGACGTTCAGGCGGTTTACGGGGCGCTTCGGGAGGCGAGACCTGATAAACACGTGAGTAATCTCGATTTCTTCTGGAAATCTTCATTTTGCCCGCTTCAGGTTGTACTAGTCGGCTACGAACTGGGAGCAGCAGCAGCCATCGATTTCGCAGCAACGGAGCCGGACGGACTCGCCGGACTCGTGCTCATTTCTCCGTTCACAAGCGAGCTCCGTTACACTTCTCCTCAAAAATACCGACTCGACAGTGCGACTAAGCCTAACGATCGATTCACGAAGTAAGAAATAATTTGCTCAAATCGTAGCATCGAAGTCTTCAGCATCGACAAAATTGGCAGCATCGACGTTCCGGTGTTGATTCTCCACGGCGAAAACGACAAGAAGATTCCGGTCAGTCACTCGCAATTCTTGCACAAAAAGCTGAAACGTCCGTTGCCACTGGCGATTGTGAAGGGAGCAGATCACGAAACGATCATATCGGCCGGGGAAGGGAAAGGCGGTTTCACGTTCGCGAGAATTCTGAGGTGAGTCTCGTTCCGATAAGCCTGGTTATCGAATGATTCTGCAGATTCTTGCACAAAGAGACGTCGCTCTACGGAGAGTTTTCGAGTTCTAGCTATTCTTCGGGCGAGCACGCATTCTCCGACTTCGACTCGGACCTTCCATCCACTGCTGATGGTTTGAACTGACAAGATCCAATCACGCTCTATTAATATTCGTTCATTTGCTTTTCTCCTTTCTCTTCTCTTTTTTGTAGTGTAAAACGTCATTTGGAAGGTGTAAAGTGATAAGCCTGCTGCACCGGGCAAGGCCACACGCACTCCATCGACAGAAACGAAATTACCTTGAAAAGTGAGAAAGCTGGATTTATTTTCTAGAGAAACGCGGAGACGGGGTGGGGAATGAGAAAATGGGGAGAGAGAAAGAGAGGAAAAGACCGCCTCCGACAGGTTTTTGTTCATTTTTTGTGGTCACCAGGTGGATCAGAAGCCAAATGAAATGACGACTTCCACCAAACAAACACGGCGTTTCCGACATTCAATCCTCGCTTTTCTTGACTTCCTTTATATTTTCAAACGTTTCGAGATTCTTCTCCCTTTGTCGTAAATCTGAAGTTTCCCGATTGACTCCGAGATAAATGGCGGAAGAGGGAAGCTTTTCTTTTCGCACGAAAGGTGCGTCGTTTCGATTAATTCTGGCAAAGATCCACAAAGATCTCCGTTTTCGCGCTTTTGCCGTCCACTTTTCAAACCAAACAACACTCGCACTTTCCAGTTTTCCTCCAAAAATCCGCGATTTTCCGTGGATTTTTGGGCCTTTTCCCGCAATTTAGCGTACTTTTCAAGCCGTCCCACTTTGCAAGACTGTAAAATTGCGATAATTAAATCTTTCCTCCCTCTCACTCTTATCCCAATTACGTAACATGACGGATTTTTGATTACGCCATGCGTTTTGTCTCCTTCATTCCGCGCGGAAAAGAAGGCGGCGAGTACGCGCGCGCGCGCGTTACCGTGCGGAATCTCGTTTTGTGGATATACGGCGGCGGCGAAAAATTGCAATGTTCTGGTGATAAAAAATAAAAAGAGACGTTTTATGATAAGAAAGAGAAGGGGGAAGCGCTTTTCAATTGTCTCGTGATAGCTGGTATCATATCCGAAAATCACCCCGAAAAATGATTGAAAAAGTGTCTGGAATATTGAGAAAAACCAGACGGAGGGCCTCGAAATCCGAAAGATAGACGAGGCCTAGAATACCAAATCAGGAAGCTCATGGCCTAGCTTTTTGGGCCTTAAACTGCGATTGAAAAAGAAGCTCAATTTGCATGCCTTGTGGCCTCGGTATCTACTATTTCTATTGATTCGCAGGAAAAAAACCTAGATACAATGGCCTAACTTCTCACTTCCATATGGCCTAACTTTATCATATCGTGGCCTAACTTTCTCGCGTCCTGCCTAACTTCTAAGTTCCATATGGCCTAACTTTCTCACATCGTGGCCTAACTTTCTATCACCGATTGGCCTAACTTTCTCACATCGTCGCCTAACTAAAAAAACCGCCCACATCAGAACTGGTACGAATTAGAACCAACATTGGAATCATTCGTAAAAAGCATCTAATATGCATGCATACTTGCAAGTAGCCGCAAAAAACTTTGATTCCCATTCTGATTCGTACCAGTTCTGATATGGGACAGTTCTGATTCGGGCGCTTCTCCGATATGGCAATGCCATCGATCCCTCTCGCCTCCACAATCCACAAACAAATCGTCTTCTGGCTGTCACGCTCCACCTCCTCTCGATGTGTTTCGATGCTGTTTCGAAACAAGCCGACGACGGAGAGATGCGCGGCAGAAAAGAGACGCAGAAAACTGGAAAGAAGCCTCTTACGCAACGCGCGCGATTTTTGAGAATGCAGACTGATACCGGCCCCCAGACCGCAGAAAAGTTGAGAGTCAGAATCGCCTCGTCGTCGTCTTCTTCTTTTTCGCCTTCTTATCTCAGATTATTGATACATGCGAGTGTTACCGTAATCCTGTCGGAAGCCCTTAAAGGGGGAGCGAACCCGATTACTGTATCGACTGAACAACCATCTTACACCGAAAACGAAGAAAAAGTGCAAAGTTCCGCTGGTTCGCCCTTCAAATTCCACGTTCTTATCCGTTTTGGGAATCTCGAAAATGCGTAAATCTTTCGGATCTTCACACTTTTCTCATCCCTTTTTCCCTTCTTTCCTCTCGTTTTTTTTTCCGTTTTCTCATTACAGTAACTCTCTATTTATAGTCATAGCTTGTCTCATTCCCTTTCGATAAAAATCGTTTTCACTCTTCTAACTTTCGAATCGTGACTGTATGGATAGTTGTCACAGTTTGTTCGGCTAGATCTGATTCTGACGATTCGATCGATATCGCAACTGGACTGTTTCAGACGAATAGCCGATGAGATAGAAGTCTGCAAAGTCAGAAACTTTCGAACTGAAACTTTTGCGATTCGTCTGTTTGTATCTCATCGGCTGATGGATCGAAACAGTCAAGTTGGGGTATCAATCGATTCGTCTCGATGAGATCTATCACAGAAACTCTGAATAGACGCTCGGAAAGTGCTGAATCGAAAGTTAACGGACCTAAACTACCGACCGTTCTCTTTTTCACTTGCTGTCCCGTAGCTGTCTCTGCTGGAGCTTCCTCTCTTCCATGGCCTAGCTTTTTCTCTTCCACGGCCTCACAATCCTTCTCTCTCCACCGAATGACCCAACCCTTCTTTCCAGAATGGCTCGGATTTCGGACGCGTCGTCTCCCCCGCAGACGGCCGTTCCGATGCCTCCGCCGCCGCCGCCTCCCGTCGTCGGCACCCTCCCCACCCAGTACAAACGAATGTCGAGCTCCGCGAACGAGCCGACGCGTGGTGCTCCGTCCAATCGGCTCTACATGCTCATTCCGTTGCTCATTTGTGCCAGTCTCCTCTATTTCGCCTACTCTCAATGGCATCAACCGGCTCCCGTCGAGCTGAAACGGCTGCGAGTCGACAAAACGGGCGGTGAGTCGTTTGGATCGAGAGAGAGAGGGACTAGAAACCGCACGCCGAGAGTTCTAGTCCCTCTCGAAACGATCGAGATTTCTAGTGTTTGGTCGCCGAAATCGGGGAAAAACGTATTCAAAAACCGAAAATTGGCCAAATTTAGTGGATTTTCCGTCAGAAGAAGGGGAAATTAGTCAAATTTCTGTGAATTTCCGGCGGGATTTCCAGAGAAAAAGCGAGTTTGGTGGATGCCGGACCTTCTGAAGACACTTCCGCCGTTCGCTGACGGATATCGCCTCGAGAAGGTGCGGTTTTCAGCGTTTTCAGCGTTTTCAGCACAAATTCCGGTTTCAGTTCGTCGAAAAGTACAATTTGACGTCTTGCAACATCAACGGAAACTTTCCCGAAATCAATTCGGCCATTTTGTGCTATTTGTACGATTCGGAGCTCTTTTCGAACGCCAATAAGTCGATTTCCGAAGATTTACAGGGCACCGGGTGAGTGATGGGAAGTGCGCTCCATTGAGAAACCAAAAGGGGCTTGCAGTTTGTGCGGTGGAGCGCCTCCGCTGACACTCGAGAGTTGGGATCAGTGGAAGAAACTGATAACGAAGCCGGCGAGGAGGATTGCGATTGTGCAGGAACCGCTCGAAAGATTCGCGAGGCAGTTCAGACGGATATGTCAAATGTACCGGCTTTTTTTTTGAGTTTGCCGCCCGAATTCTCGAGTTTTGCAGTGAGAAGCAGTGTTTCGACTGCGGAGCCAATATCGCTTGTTTCATTCGGAAAATACTCAGAGAGCACAGAAAACTGGCCGAGGGGCTTCAAGGACACATCAGAACGTACTTGACGAACAATTTCAGTCCGCAAACTTGGTGAGTACGCTGCGCCCTCCGCGATTCGCGCACTCTCTCGTCGCAGCGCGCACACAAAATATAGTTGGCGGCGGAACCCGCGAGATGTCGGCCGCAGCGCTTGTAATGATTCGCGAGGCGCCCGCTGACAGGTTACGTCTGGTGAGGATAAAAAAGGTTCTGGTTTCGCTAAATAAACGGCAGAAAGAGAACATGTCGAGACACCTTGGCTGTCTGAGGACGTATTTTTTTTGGATATTAGGAATTCTTTAGGAATTGCCATTTCAATCGCGAATTCCACAACATCCAACCGATCAAACTAGGAGGAAACGAGACGGAGAAGCTGCAGTTCACCGAGCAACTGAATGTAGTGCTCGCAGAGCAAGGAGTGGCTCCAGAGCTTCGGGAAACGATAAAAGCGGAAGTGATGAGTAATAGTTCTAGGATTGGTGCAGTTGTAGACTGTTCATCCTTTCAGAAATACCGCTGAAACTGAGCAAAGAGGAGCTGAAAATCATGGAGACGGTGCGAAAAGACGAGGATCTGTGGCGCCTCTTCCGCTACTTGTACGAGCACGACTACACGGTTTTCGGATACAAATTATAGCGTTTTCAAGTGTTCTCGCAACGATTTTCGATAGGTTTCATGACAAATTTCCGGGTGTTTTCCAGTCCAAAATGGTGCTTTTTGATTGCAAAATAAAGAGGTTTCCATGTGATTTGCCGCTTGATTTTTGAATTTTCAGGCCCTTCTTATCAGTTTATCAGCACTCTTTTCCCCCCAAAAAAAGCCAATGTTTGTGTCGAGTTTTTGTCGAATTCGACACACATTTTGGAGCATTTTTGAGCCCGTTTCGAGCACATTCGAATAGTTTTAACGAAAAAGTGTTTGTCAACAAGAATTTCGAAAAATTTTGCATTTTTTCGATAAAAATTGGTGATAAAACATGCACTTTTAGGCGGGTTTTTCGTGTTTAAAAGCTGCCCTTCGGCTGCAAAATTTGCACATTTTCCAGCTTTTCTCTTCTTTTTTTCTTCCTTTTTCTTTGTTTTTGTGCTTGTTTTAAGTCAAAACTACGAGCAAAATGTATACGGTATCGAGAAAAGCGCCAAGAGTTTGCTGGCGCACTTTCCGTGCATTTCTCCAGAAGCTAAAAGTCTAGCCAAAAAGTGTAGTGTGCTCGAAATTATCAGTTGCGCGCTCTTTTTTTTTTGGAAATCAAAACTAGACTACACCACGCGGTTTAAAAGCGAATTTTGCGAATTTTTATTCGAAGACCAATTTCAGAAAATGGGCGTCGCGATCTATTTATTCGCTCTGCTGTTGATCTACATTGCATTCAATTTCTCGAAAATCTGGACGGTTTTGAAAGTAGGTCAACTAGAGAATGTCTCTCGTTTTTCGAGTGAAACATTTTGAGGAGAGAGCGCGGCTCTACGAGCTCGTTGGAAAGATCGATGGACCCGTGGCACTGCCGTTGATTGGCACGACGTGGCAGTTCAAGTTGGATCCGATCGGTGAGAAACCAAGAGAAGAAGAAGAAAAAGAAGAAGAGGTGTTTCAGAGTTCTCGATGCAGCTGTACAATTGGGGCATGGAGTACTGCGAGAAGGGCGCCTCGATGGCCAAGTTCTGGATCGGACCGTATCCGATGATCATTGTGCTGACACCGGACGCAGTGAAGGTGGGAGGTTACTGTAGAAACGGGAGGTAGGATCAGAGGGAATGTGTGTTGAGAAGTGAACAGGAATTTAGGGGTTTTTATATTTTTATTCCGTTTCAGTTGATTAATTGGACAATTAAGGTGAATTATTACACGTGATTACAAAAAAGAACAGGATGAAACAAAATTAGACACACGGAAAGATGGGAACAGAATGAATTCGGATAGGATCAGAAGTGATATTAGGAGTAATCAGAATATAATTGACGACGTGGATAGGAACTGGTTGAATTCGGAATGATTACGAGTGAGAAGTGAGATCAGAATTAGTGACGACGTGGGACGTACGATGGATCGAAGAAGGGGTTCGGAACGAGAGTGACTGGAGTGGAAGACGATGGGACAGAGGCGACGGAAGAAGATGTGGTGAGGGTGGCAGCCAGAGTCGGATTGAAGAACGGGTTCGGCACGAGGAGGCACGGCTGCTGACGGGCGACTGGCGACTTGGAGCAGGTGCGGCTGCTCGCGGAGCTCCCCAGTCCAGAGTCCGAGTTGTATCCGATTGCCAACTGCTTCCTGACATGTCTCGGTCTGCGGGTACGGCGGGATCTGTTCTGCTGGCGAGTCGTCGGCGGGTGGAACAGCTCCTGCTCCAGCTTGGCGATCTGCTGCTGGACCCAGAAGTCGTGGCGGCGCTGCTCCATGAACTGGAACATGTACTGGGCGTGCTGATCCAGTTCGGCTTGCTTGTAGACGTTGAGACGCTTGCGAGGGAAGTACTCGAAGACGTACGGCACACGGACGGCCGGAGTAGACACAGAAGAGGAAGAAGAAGAGGTAGTCGTGGAAGACATTGCTCGAATAAGTAGTCAGAGACGAGAGAAGGAGACGACCTCACGAGAGCGGATCACGAGATGTGAATGAATGAGTTCCGGTCGAGACGGTCCGATGGACCCTCGTTAGGCCACGCCCATCTGCCATCTGACTAGCTCCGCCCCTTACAGTGCCTCTGGGACGACACGTGCTCGTAAAAGGGGACCGTCTTCCAGATGTGCCACGTTTGTTGTTAACATTGCCTCTGGGAAGGCACCTGCGTTCCCACAAGCGGTGTACTAGTAAAAAGGAGACTGTGGATCGTGATGTGCCAACTGAACTGTGCCTGTGGGAACCACGTGTTCGTAAACAAGACCGTCTTTATGACGTGGATGTGTCAAGTAGGGCAATACAGAGGGACAACTGGCCTGTAAACGCACTAAAATGGGAATAGATGCCTTGTAAAGTTCAAATGTTGAGAAATACGTACGCATGCCTGCTCACCGGAAACAAGGGAAGTCTCGAAACGAACAGTTTTCAGAAAGTGCTGGAGAGCAACGTGCTCATCAACAAGAGCTCCGAGTACGACATCTTTCTCTCGTGGCTCGGCACGGGTCTTCTTCTGGCGGGCGGCGAGAAGTGGAGAACTCGCCGGAAGATGTTGACACCTTCTTTCCACTTCAACGTGCTCAACGACTTCCAGGCAGTCTTTGACTATCAGTCGAAAGTGGGGCCGAATCGGGAATTCCAGTGAACTGAAGTCGATTTCAGATTCTGGTAGATCAGTTGGAGGAGGCGGCGCGAGTTGTGGAGGATCGCGTCGTCGACGCGTTTCCCTACATCAAACGATGCGCTCTCGACATCATCTGTGGTAGATCAAAACAGCGATCTTGACCTACTTTCCCGTTTTCAGAAACCGCGATGGGAACGACGGTGAACGCGCAGACGAACCACACACATCCGTACGTCGTCGCCGTCGCCAACATGAACAACTTGGCGTTCAAGTTCCAGCGGATGCCCTGGCTGTGGCTGAAACCGATACGTCATCTGACCGGATTCGAGGCCGACCATCAGAAGAATCTGCACATTGTGACGTCGTTCACGAAGAACGTCATCGAGACGAAGACGCGAGAGTTCGAGGAGAATCCGGTGGCGGAGGAGGGAAAAAAGAAGGCGTTCCTGGACATGTTGATCGAGGTGGGCGCTCGGGAAACAGAAGACGTGGAGAATGATTCGGACGGGATTCAGATGCGAGAGGAAGGCGGTCTCGGGTACGAGGACATTCGCGAAGAGGTGGACACCTTCATGTTCGAGGGGCACGACACGACGTCGGCCGGCATCGGATGGTCGTTGTGGTGTCTGGCGTGCAATCGCGAGTACCAGCAGAAGTGTCACGACGAGCTCGACGTCATCTTCGGTGAGACTCATTTGAATCCGCGACGATGATTGCCCCCGGCGTTTTCAGAAGGATCGTCTCGCGATTGCACCGTCGACGACATTCGAAAAATGAAATATCTGGAGAAGTGTGTGAAAGAGGCGCTGCGAATCCGACCGTCGGTGCCTCAATTCGCGAGAACAGTCGACTCGGACTTTGAAATCGGTGGGCTCAGAGAGAGTGAGCAATGCATAGAGACGCAGACACTGTTGCAGACGGTCAAATCGTGCCGAAGGGCTGCTCGGTGCTCGTCTCGCCCGCCTTCATCCACAACAACCCGCGCACGTTCCCCCACCACGAAGTGTTCGATCCGGAACGCTTCTCCGAGGAGGAGATCGCCAAGCGTCACGCCTACTCGTACATCCCGTTCAGCGCCGGCCCCCGCAACTGTGTCGGTCAAAAGTTCGCGATGCAAGAGGAGAAGACGGTCATTTCGTGGGTTTTGCGGCGATTCCGAGTGGAGACCGAGGTGGGAATGCTCGAGAATGTGCCGCTTCCGGAGACGATAATGCGACCGACGATGGGATTTCCGCTCAAGTTGATCGCCAGAAATTGAGACATTCGAACACATGACACTTTGTTTTCTTTTGACTGATCGATCGATTGATAAAAAGAGACATGTTTCAAGGGCGAGATTCGTCGCTTCTCTTTTGAGCCGACTTTGACGGCGAGCTCTGCGATTCCAATTCTTCCGTTCGACAACTCACGAGCGTCTCGTTGCGGATGAAACTGGAAAAGAGAGAGAGAAAGAAGGCGTCGCGGAGACCGTGAGAATCAGATACCTGGCGATGCGAGTGAACACTTGGATGTACTTCCCGCTGAGAATCGTCTGATGGTTGGCTCCGTGGATGATCGACGGCGGCACCGGATTCTTGAGCTTCTCGTACAGAGCCATCCCGTGAGCCAGCGGGATCACTTCATCGAGGTCTCCGTGACAGATGAGCACGCGCGTCTCGATGTTGCCCACCTTGTCAAAGCTGGAAACGGGACAGAAGTGCTCCGATGCTCCGAGAGCTCTCAAACCTGGTGAACGAGTCCGCCCAGCACGTCTCCGTCTTGTCGGGCTTCTTCGAGAAGAGTCGAAGTCCGCTGGTGAACGGCGCGACGAGCACAACGCCGGCGAGCCCTTCGGGATTCGACGCCGCCAGATCGATGGCGGCCGTCGTGCCGATGCTGTAGCCCATGAGAACGATGCGTTTGTCGGGTCGCGTCTCGCGGATCTTCTGGTAGACGGCGCGCACGTCGGCGTACACGTTCTTCTCGCCCTGCGTGCCCGTCGAGAATCCGTAGCCCGAGTAGTCGAACGCGTAGAAGTCCGTCTCGAAGACGTTCGCATACGTGACAAAGTTCATCGAGTTCTGTTGCAGAAAGCCGCCGAGATCCGACGAGTTTGGCTGACAGAAAAGGATGACCTGGAATCGGAGGGACTAGAAACACGCGACTCGGCCATCATCACAAACCTGATCGGAGACCGCAGAATGTGTCGAATAGACGTCGGGACGGCATCGGATGCAGACGAGCTCGTTCCGATTCCGCGTCGTCACCGAGAACACTTCGACGTCTCGCTCCGGATGCACAAACTCGGAGCCGGTGGTGAAATTGCGGACGGTGAGCTGAATGGGCTGGTCCGCATCCACTTGGCCGATGTTTTTGAGTCGCTTCTCTGGATCCGACTTGAGTGCTATCCGATAGGTGACGCCTTTCTGCGGCGGATGGAACGCCAGCTTCCGCGTGATCATCGACGGCACCGGCGGACATGCCACGTAGCAGATGAGCCCACACGCGCGGAGCAAGTCGATGAACACGTCACAGCATCCCGGCTGAGCGGCGTCCGGACCCGGATCCTGCTGCAAACACGCTCTATTGCACACGAGAGACTCAGCGTGGAAACGCGCTCTACTGAACATTACCAGTAGCTCGAAGTTGCCTAATTTATTGATTTTCTCTCGCAACTCTGGCTCCGAATCGATAATAAAAACAGTATTAGAAGACGACTGCGGTGAAACCATCGCTTTTCGGCGAACTTCCGAACCGGAAACGAGAGCACTGAGAAGAGCTCGTTTCAGTTTCATGCGCGGAGAAACGAGTGTATAATCCGAGCCGGTGGCTTCCGGATTAAACGATGAGAGATGCACACTTTTATCCGTGGGGGGCTCCGCGAGCAACTCACCGTTGAGCCGCTGGCCGCAGTGAGATCGGCACGGAAAACGCGGAATCGCGAAATTTTGATGGCAGCGCTTTTGATGAGTAATAGGGTGAAATACTGGCTGATAGAATCGAATTTCCATTTTTCATTCGCATTGTTTACTTTCTGCTCTCCGGTGAGAATGCGCGTTTGTAATCAGTGAGTATGATTGAGAGATGCGTTATCATTGGAGCGCACTTGCACTCACCTGAACACCACGTGGCATGCTGAAAGAGAGGGAGACTGAACAAAAAAGAGAAGGGAACGAAGAAGAAAAGAACGGGAGAACGGAAAGAAAAGATGTTGGAAGTGGAGATCCACGTGGAAAGGTCAATTTATTCGTTTTTTTTCGAAAAGAACCCGTGTCAAGAATCAGAGTAAGGGGGGAAAACACAAAGAAACGTGGATTTACAGACAGAAAGCCGGCTCTTGGAGCCCGCGGAGAGCTGGTTGTTTCGTTCAGAAGTGCCTTCTCTTCCGCGAGCCGCTCGCGCTGACCGGACACGTTTGAGAAGCGCCCGTGAGAATCGAGTGGCGGTATTTGTGGAAGAGCGGCCGGATGAAGTCGGCGGTGGCGGTGTCCCACGCTCTGAACCCGACGATTCTCGAGATGTCAACTTGCGCTTCGCTGAGAAAACTCACTTTTGTCGGCTGCCGAGCACCTCCTTGTTCTGCTCGGTCTCCTCTTCGATCTTGTTGTATCGCGTGTCGGAGATCAGTTTCAGAGAGATGTTCATCGCCTCTGAAAAGCGACTCTTCGAACAGGAAAAGGTCTGGAAAAGACGTGACGCACCTTCGACGACGGCTCTCACGTGTTTCGGCAGATCGGCGTCGTTCTGACCGCATCTGGCCATCGCTTGTTGCAGAATCGAGACCCAGATCTGGAAATGAAGAGATTTCAGATGAACGGAGACGATGAGAGCGCACCTTATCGTCCTCGTCGACCACCTCCTGAATGGTGTTGATCGCGGCGAACGGCTTCTTCGACGGCTGCACACTGTTCGGGATGCCGGCGGCTCGGAACGGCTGCGACTCCACCGCCGACACAGACGGAGAAGGCATGAAACTGAAACCTTCGGGGTTCTTTTCAAACTCATCACTGGGCTCACTCGGTTGGTCTGAAGGCGTCCGGAGTCGGCACTTGGACGATGTGCGCGTTCGAGTAGGCGGCCACGATCACCTCGATCATTCCCTCGAGTCCCAGTGCGTATCGGCCCGTCTTGAAGTGTCCGATGTTGCGCTCGAACGCCGATTTCAGCGTCTCCTTCGAGATCTTGGCGTCGCGCCCGGCGACGGTGAACACTTGACGGTCTTGCCGCGAATTGACGATCAGGACCGTCGTGTCGCACATTCCAATGTCCTGAAACAGGGGTTAACGGGAGGTTCGAATGAATAGGGGTCACCTGGAAGTTCTGGTATCTGCGTTTCAGATTGTTGGCGAACTTTTCGATGTCGACTGGAACACCCGGCACACTTCCGATCTTGTCGATGATGGCGACGATAATCTCGAGATTGCGGTCGGGCATCAGGGCGCACGAGGGCGACGTGTTCTTGATGCCGGCGGTGAGCGAGTGGAGCTGCGAGACGCGCTGCACGAGCCGAGTCCGTTCCTCGTCGGACACGATCGCCGACGGGTCGCAGACTTGGGAGGGCAGCGCGAGACGGCACGAGAACGGGTCGAGACGCGGATCCGGATAGGTTTGCGACGTGAACTGCGAGAGCACGGCGGGCAGGAAGAGCAGCGGGAAGAGCAACACGAAACGAGACGACATCTGAGAAGGGAACGATATGAGACAGAGCAGTTGGGAGAGAAACGCGACGCAACCGCAACGCACTCAGACGGAAGTTGAGAGAACAGATCAGTGGTGAGTTTCAAGTCAGAATATCTCTGGAACTAACAGAGCTATGAGAAAGTTGTCAACTGCGAACATGATCAGCTTAAAATTTCTCATGTTTTTGTAGTTGATGACTTTTCTATAACTGACTTAGTTTTAGAGATATAGCCGGTCAAAGTTGAACTTCAGCGGGTCATCTTGAATGTATGCAAAGTCGAGTCTCCGCGCGTTAGATTGCGCTCCGCTAGACTGTGAGCGGAAATTTGAAGGGATCTCGGCTAGAACTAGAAATTTTAAGTCGTTTTTCAATTTTCGCGCCTTGTCTAGTGGAGCGCGGTGAGTCAACTCAAGCCAAAAAAATGTGAATAGTGAAACGGGAGAACTCAAAACGAAACTTCAAGAAGTGATGAGAAGCCAATGTTTCTTTCAATGCTTTTATAGGATATCGTTGCCTTTTTTCCAACGGGGAAGAACAATGCGCAATTGGGAAAGTTGCCGAAATGAGACCATTAAAACCACAGTAATCCCATCGCCTGCCCCTTTACGCATTCTTCTTCTCCGTGTTCTAACAAGGTTCGCCTTCTAATTACAAATGAAAAATGATGGCATTTGTCGTCGTCGCTCGTCTAAGAGAAGAGAAGAAAGAAAGAAAGAAAGAAAGAAGTCAAAGCAACATGTCGGAGGGTTTGTCGTCGGATAATAAGCTTCACGCGGGATCTTCTCTACAACAGAAATGACCACCAGAAGAAGAAGAAGAAGCCGTCCGCCTCCCCTCGCCGCGAAGGAACCGGCTGACGACGGCCGAGAGGGAACCAGATATCGCGCCCTTCCTACTCGACGTGTCTACGTCTCCTTCTTTGAACCTATCCGACTGTCGATGAATGCGCATCATTGTTCCTTTTTGGTGAAAGAGAGACGAGTAAAGGGGGAGGGCAAAGGGTTACGGTAGCTTTGAGCCGTGTTCGAATGGAAAATATGCGAAAGAGAAAGGGAAATGAGATCAGATGGGATTGGCAAAAACTTGATAAAACGGGAGGGAGAAGAGGGTTCTCGGAGGCTACAAGGATCACGGAATGCCGTTGGAATGTTGCAACTTTGATGCGAAGGCGCACTTTCCGTCGAGCTGACGCTTCTCTGGATGCGCGGATCTTCCGATCTGATCCTCTCTTTTGTTCTTCGGTTCGGCAACAAAACGACGCCTCCTGTCATCATAATCCGCGTCTCGCGTAATCCTCGAAAAACCTTTTTTGATAAGCGAGGCGACGAGGTGATAATGACGTTTCTTTTTTTTTTCTGCGCGTTTCGTTTCGCACCACACCCAGTTTTCAAACGCATCGTAGATTACGGTTTATTATTCAGAGAGAACGAGAAGTTCGAAAAATCATTAGAGAAGCTTATGGCGGCGGTGGTGGGGGGTAAGCCGTGTGTGGTCAACGGTCAAAAAAAAAATGAAAAGGGAAACCGGAATGGGCCCCCGGCTTGGGAGGGTTCCGACGAGTCAGACGGCGACAGTGCCGATTAACCCGCCACTGGACTGAAATGGAAAGAGAGAGAGAGAGAGAGAGAGAGAGAGAGAGAGAGAGAGAGAGAGAGAGAGAAGGCGTAATTACACACGGAGAGAGAGAGAGAGAGAAAGCGGAGGGCGGATGTGGTGGTGACGGGGATATGGCAAGAAGATACATACGCAAATTGGAAGGCAAAGGCGATTTCAACAGATTGTTATTGTTGTTCATCACGATCTAATGGCCATTGTGTTCTCTTTCTGAATGCGTTCGTCTCAAGAATCGCCATCTTCCTCATGTCTTTATTTGCGCTTCTCTACGCCAAAAGATCACTGTTATCATTGACGAACTTCATGAAGCTCTGCATGTTGGAGCAGTCCTTGCAAGCGCCGGCACTACAGTAGCCGCACGTCTTCGCGCAGTACTTGATGCGATCGGAGCACTTGTAGAAGCAGTTCTTGCAGAAGCCGTTGTTCGCCCAGTTCTTGCAGCTGAAAATTGGAAGGCTGAGATCATTGGGCGCTGAAAAACGGGCGGCTCACTTCGAGGACGAGTCGTAGCAGTTCGGATTGGCGGTGGTCGGCGCGGCGGTGGTGGCTCCCGGGCAGAAGTTGCACGTCACCGGACAGAACGCCTTCAGAAGCGGAATGTACTTGTCGTTGGTACAGAAGTCCTTGAAGCTCGCGCAGTCGGTGTTCGGATCGTCGACGCACGGCGCTTCGGATGACGACGTCGACGCTTCGGAAGACGACGTGGAAGAGGAGGAAGTCGTCGAGGCGTCGGTGGTGGTGGAGGTGTTGGCGTCGTCGCCAGCAGCGTCTTGCTCCCCGAGTTCCTGGCACGAAGCCAAGAAGAGAAGGGAGGCGACGAGGAAGAGGACGGAAGAAGGCCTGATGATCATTTCTGACTGATTCTGGCACACAACTCGTCTGCTCGTTCGATTTTAAATAGAAGTCATCTAATCCTTAAGGTGCTTAAGGTGTTGCGAGAAGGGCGTGGGATGATATTTCGGTCGGCTCTTTCTTCGGAAGATAAGGAAAAGTTTGAAGCATCTGATGGGCGGAGCACGCGGAATCGTCTGAGCGGAGATCGGAAAGATCAGTCACAAATAGAAATGTCGTCATGAAAGATGAAATATCACAGTCGACTCACCGCGCTCCATTACACTGCGCGCGAAGATTTGAAAATGAAATGAGATTTCTAGGCCGCGGCCGAGGTTTCTCCCGTTCGCCGTTTTCAAACGTCATGAAACAGTTCATTTTCGACCCATCCTGGTCAGGTTTTTCTGAAATTTGTGCCTTTAAAACAAAAGAAACGAATCATGTCATCATCTACCGCTTCAAGTGCACTTTTCGGTTCCAAACTCCATTCTGCACGTCACCCCCGTCGCAGCTTAGAAACCGCACCCCAATACTTCAACTTTTCCTATAAAAGAAAAATCATCGACGTCTGGAAAACTCGTGCTGAAATCGGAAAACAAAATGAAGCTGCTCCTCGTCTTCCTTGCTCTTCTTCTGATTTCCAGCTCTTCGGCTGCCGATTGTCAGGATGAGGGTGATTAGTGAGTTTCGGCCGTATTCCGACAGAAAACAGTTCAATCTTTTCCAGCTGCAAACACTGGGCGAACAACGGATTCTGCACGAATTGCTTCTACAAATGCGACGTCCGGATCAAGTATTGCGCCAAGACGTGCGGGTTCTGTGAGCCAAAAAATTGTGTGGAATGCACGAACTCGCACAGTTTTCTGAACTTTCTCTGAATAAACTTTGAATGATGTCACTGTGTGCGTTTCGGGTTCATTGGCGCTTCTTTGGTGCGCTGGCGCCGCTCTAGTGCGCTGGCGCTTCTTGACTCCCCTGGCGCATTTCTGGTGCACTGGCCCACTTTTTGTAATAACTTTGGATGAATTGTGTTCTGACTTTCGGTTCCAATTTGACTTTTTGAATTCCCTCGCGTCCGGTGCACTTATCTTTCCCTCTTCTTATCATTTCTACACTTTTGATTAACAAGAGGATTAGAGCGGACTCCTCTTAAAAAGAATGCACTGAATTCGAATTTCTGGCGTTTCGCGACAATGAATCTTCTGCTCACTTCCTTCTTCCTCACTGCCACGTGTCTTCTTCTGATTCAGACGGCCGACGACGATTGCAAAGATTTGAGCACCGGGTCAGTTGACGCGTCTTCGGTGCCTTGACGCACTTCTCGACGCTTTCAGATGTGCCGGTTGGGCTAAAAACGGATTCTGCACGAACTGCTTCTACAAGTGCACTGATCGCATCAAGTACTGCGCCAAGACGTGCGGCTACTGTGACGACGCGACAAAGTGCAAGGACTGCACAGTGACGACTACGGTGGGCACGAGCACGACTACGGTAGCGAGCACCACGACGGTCGCGTGTGTGGATCAGGTGGACAGGTCGGTTCGATCCACCGTATCACTACAGTAACCCTGAAGTTCAGTTGTGCCGCCTGGAAGAAGAACGGATTCTGCGAAAACGGATGGTACAAGTGCGCGGACAAGGCGAAGTGGTGCGCCAAAACGTGCGGGTTGTGCGCCGCGGATGCTTGTAAATGATACAATATATCAATGAAAAGTTTTTCATTTTTCTTGACTTTCTGAGAATCACCAAACACTGCATTCCACTGGAAATGAGCGATCTCCAAGGAGAAGTGAACAGTGGAACGAATCATTACAGTAATCCTCGCATCGGAAGAAGACGTCGCGGAATCGGAGAAGAAAAGTGGAAGAGTTGTTTGTTCTGGCATGATGACAAGAGTCTCGATGCAATGGTTCGTCAATGCCTCCTTTTCCAATGATCCATTCATTTCTCGAAGAGTCATCTGTAAACTTTCGATGCGAAACATGTCATTCACACCCACACCCAAGCATTTCCTAATCCCTCTCAGACTCAAAAACTCAAACCTCCTTTCGTTATCAGTGACTCGTTATCACTCTCGCAAACCTCTTTCAGTCCTTTGTTCTCCAAACCCCGCCCACTTTCGTCTGAAACTACATTTTGTATATAAAAAGAGGAGGCTCTACTGTGTTTCAAACCTGCAAAAATGAAGACTCAATCGATGATTTTTCTCGCTTTGATCGGCTTCTCGACAGTTTTCACGAAGCCCCTGGAAGACATTCAACTGGACGATTCGTGCGTCGACAAAGGCACCAAGTGAGTTCGGAGCATCGAGAGAGAGAGCCAAACCGACAGTAACCCCCGTTTTCAGCTGCCGCAACTGGGCCCTGAACGGATTCTGCACAAACTGCTACTACACGTGCCAACAGCGCCGTGACTTCTGCGCCCGCACATGCGGATTCTGCCATCCCGGGTACGTGTGCACCAACTGCACTACCACGGCGGCCGCCACGAAATTAGAACGAGAAGAGCTTGTTATTCCGGAACTGAACCAGTTATAAATGAACATTTATGTACCTCTGAACTCTTTCCGAACTAACAGATTGATCAGAAAAAGGAATAGGAGAGACGATGGAGACGTTTGCTGAAGGAACTTGATGTGATCATAGGATAGCGAGTGAACAGGGATTTAGGGGTTTTTATATTTTTATTCCGTTTCAGTTGATTAATTAGACAATTAAGGTGAATTATTACACGTGATTACAAAAAAGAACAGGGTGAAACAAAAGTAGACACACGGAAAGATGGGAACAGAATGAATTCGGATAGGATCAGAAGTGATATTAGGAGTAATCAGAATAGAATTGACGACGTGGATAGGAACTGGTTGAATTTGGAATGATTACGGGTGAGAAGTGAGATCAGAATTAGTGACGACGTGGGACGTACGATGGATCGAAGAAGGGGTTCGGAACGAGAGTGACTGGAGTGGAAGACGATGGGACAGAGGCGGAAGAAGATGTGGTGAGGGTGGCAGCCAGAGTCGGATTGAAAAACGGGTTCGGCACGAGGAGGCACGGCTGCTGACGGGCGACTGGCGACTTGGAGCAGGTGCGGCTGCTCGCGGAGCTTCCGAGTCCAGAGTCCGAGTTGTATCCGATCGCCAACTGCTTCCTGACGTGTCTCGGTCTGCGGGTACGGCGGGATCTGTTCTGCTGGCGAGTCGTCGGCGGGTGGAAGAGCTCCTGCTCCAGCTTGGCGATCTGCTGCTGGACCCAGAAGTCGTGGCGCCGCTGCTCCATGAACTGGAACATGTACTGGGCGTGCTGATCCAGTTCGGCTTGCTTGTAGACGTTGAGACGCTTGCGAGGGAAGTACTCGAAGACGTACGGCACACGGACGGCCGGAGTAGACACAGAAGAGGAAGAAGAAGAGGTAGTCGTGGAAGACATTGTTCGAATAAGTAGTCAGAGACGAGAGAAGGAGACGACCTCACGAGAGCGGATCACGAGATGTGAATGAATGAGTTCCGGTCGAGACGGTCCGATGGACCCTCGTTAGGCCACGCCCACCTGCCATCTGACTAGCTCCGCCCCTTACAGTGCCTCTGGGACGACACGTGCTCGTAAAAGGGGACCGTCTTCCAGATGTGCTAAGCAAAGAATGCCTGTGGGAACCATGGTTGTTCACATCCTGGAGACACGTGCTCGCAAGAGGAGATCTTCTTCCTGATTGGCCGAGTAGAGAATGCCTGTGGGATAGTTACTTGTTTCCGTTCGCACATTCTGGAGTCATGTGCTCGTAAAAGAGACCGTCTTTATGACGTGGATGTGCCAATAGGGCAGTATAGTGGGAAAATTGGTTCTGTAATGTTTGAATGGGAAAGGAGAAAGACGATGTAATAGAGCGTCGATATGGATTTGAATGCAACTGTATGGGGGGAAATGTTCTGATCGGGCAAGTACAGAGAGAATCAAAATTCAGACTATGTAGGTGGAGCAGAAGTCTCTCAATAGGACTTCTTGAGGTGCTTTCTAGGTAGGAACACGAGTTCCTCCGTGGAACAAGGACCCCTCGTGAGAGGGTCTGTGTTCGTGTGGTGCCAAGAAGAGATCCGGAGGCTCCCGTCATTCCACGTCAACTCGCCCTGCTCTCCGTTCTCCCTCCATGGAATTCTATCATGTCTATGGGAAACATGGGCATTATTTGAGTCATGGGCGAGAAGTTGCTATTAACAATGTACTTTATGAAATTATGCTACATATTTTGTTTATATAACTTACATAGAAGTGATCTAGCTACCATTTGAACATTTGGAATGTGGCGGGAGTCTGTATGAATGGCACAAAGTACAAAAAGTACAACGAAATGAGGAAAAAGTTATTGGAGAAGAGGATGGTGTCCGTTCTCATCGAGCTCTGGGAAGACGTGCACGAGGAGCCGGTCGATGAGCACGAAAAGGAGCTGTTTGTTGAGTCGCGGGTACTGTAGGGCGTCGATGATTCGCGAGAGCAACTGTTTGACGTCGTCTCGACCAAGCACTTTCTGAGCGTGTTGCGGAATCTGGAACAGGGAATTGATCAGAGATGAGTCGAATGTTCGGGGCAATACGTTGTTCTGGAAGTACTCGAGGGTTCTTCGCATCGCCAACTCCTCCCGCATCTTCATCTCCTGCTCAGTCGGCCACGGACCGTCGTTGCAGAAGAGGGACCATTGGATGTGCTGCACCAGATACGTGACATTGGAAGGACACAGAGACTTCTGGGAAGGAAGTAAAGAACTAGCGGGGGGAAGGATGGGAGAACCTTGAAGACGTGCTCGAAAAGACTCCGAACGGCCGAGTCGATAGTCATGTTGCAGAGGGACCGGATCGAAGCGAGGATCGGAGCCGCCCACTGAAGATGGGATTTCAGAGGGCTCCAGAAGAGAAGAAGGAACGAATCGTACGCCGAACTGCAAAAGAATCGAGGAATACTGAGGCGAGAAGAACTTGGATCCCTGCGATCCTTCCCACACACGAAATAGCTCTGGAACCTTGAAAAAGATCTCACCTCGTCCACAACTGAACTCCGTTGTCCATCAGAGGATCGCTCGACACGATCCCATTGAAGTTGTTACCGTAGACAGACGAGTAGATGGCGTTGGTGGCCAGAGACGCTCCAGATGGTATCGTCGTCGCCGTCGTCGGCGTCACGTCTTCTTCCCTTTTCGACGTATCTTTGCCTTCCTCCAGGGCGATTTTCTCTGGTGGCGATAGGGTCTGTGCAAGTGCCTTCAGGAGGTACGGTCTCAGATTCTGGCCTCGCTCTCTTCCCAGCTTTCCCGGCATCTTTTTGACGACCTTCCACGGATTCAAATCACCGAGAGTCAGCGTTTCCCGGAACTCTTCGTTCGAGGAGAGAAACGTCAGAAGCAGTTCCGATCGATTCAGAAGACGTTGTTTGGATAGTGTAGAGAGGAACGTCGCGAAGATCAGGCGGTGCTGTTCCATGAACGGTTTGTCACGAGTGACAAACGTTCGACGAGTTGGAAGCGGCGAGAATCGCAGCGAGTCGCCGTGAAACTCGTTGAGTTTCGATTCGAGCACATAGAATTCGTTGAACGAACGATGAATCGACCAACGAGCTGTTTCGTGTGGTTTCGCATCGGGACGCTCCACTTCGATTATGAAGACGTAGACGATCCGATCTGGAAAAATGCAAGTTGCGTGGAACCGTTTCCTTGGAACATGATCCATCTGCTATTTCTCTTGTTCTTTCGTATCTTCCTTATTCAATCACATCAAGGCTGCACGGAATTCCGAAACCCGCGTTTCGCCCTTTCTGAAACCCGCAAAGCATATATTCAATTCCATGCAGCTCCGAAGTATGTAACATCCAAGGAGCCCTCTCTTCTCGGCATATTCATGTCACAAACACGGCTATTTTTTTGCAAACACATGTCTTGTTGAGCACATTGTTCTCAAGCACTCTCTGAAAACCCGGTGAGCAGGCGAGCGTACGTATTTCTCAACATTCGAACTTTGCAAGGCATCTATTCCCCTTTTTGTGCGTTAACAGGTCAGTTGTCCCTCTGTATTGCCCTACTTGACACATCCACGTCATAAAGACGGTCTTGTTTACGAACACGTGGTTCCCACAGGCATTCTTTGCTTAGCACATCTGGAAGACGGTCCCCTTTTACGAGCACGTGTCGTCCCAGAGGCACTGTAAGGGGCGGAGCTAGTCAGATGGCAGGTGGGCGTGGCCTAACGAGGGTCCATCGGACCGTCTCGACCGGAACTCATTCATTCACATCTTGTGTTCCGCTCTCGTGAGGTCGTCTCTCACTCTCTCTCGTCTCTGACTACTTATTCGAACAATGTCTTCCACGACTACCTCTTCTTCTTCCTCTTCTGTGTCTACTCCGGCCGTCCGTGTGCCGTACGTCTTCGAGTACTTCCCTCGCAAGCGTCTCAACGTCTACAAGCAAGCCGAACTGGATCAGCACGCCCAGTACATGTTCCAGTTCATGGAGCAGCGCCGCCACGACTTCTGGGTCCAGCAGCAGATCGCCAAGCTGGAGCAGGAGCTCTTCCACCCGCCGACGACTCGCCAGCAGAACAGATCCCGCCGTGCCCGCAGACCGAGACATGTCAGGAAGCAGTTGGCGATCGGATACAACTCGGACTCTGGACTCGGGAGCTCCGCGAGCAGCCGCACCTGCTCCCAGTCGCCAGTCGCCCGTCAGCAGCCGTGCTTCCTCGTGCCGAACCCGTTCTTCAATCCGACTCTGGCTGCCACCCTCACCACATCTTCTTCCGTCGCCTCTGTCCCATCGTCTTCCACTCCAGTCACTCTCGTTCCGAACCCCTTCTTCGATCCATCGTACGTCCCACGTCGTCACTAATTCTGATCTCACTTCTCACCCGTAATCATTCCAAACTCAACCAGTTCCTATCCACGTATTCTGATTACTCCTAATAATACTTCTGATCCTATCCGAATTCATTCTGTTCCCATCTTTCCGTGTGTCTACTTTTGTTTCATCCTGTTCTTTTTTGTAATCACGTGTAATAATTCACCTTAATTGTCAAATTAATCAACTGAAACGGAATAAAAATATAAAAACCCTAAATCTCTGTTCACTTGCTATCCTATGATCAGAACTGTTTACTTCCCACTAAATTCCATCTGATCTCCACAAGCAGCCTCTCCGAGTCTCCCGCCAAATCCAACATTTTCTAAAGCAAAAAAAAAACCTACCGCTGGCCTAACCTCTTCTAGAGCCCCCCTGAAATCCCATCTTCAGTGGGGGGCTCCGATCCTCGCTTCGATCCGGTCCCTCTGCAACATTACTATCGACTCGGCCGTTCGGAGTCTTTTCGAGCACGTCTTCAAGGTTCTCCCATCCTTCCCCCCGCTGGTTCTCAACTTCCTTTCCAGAAGTCTCTGTCCTTCCAATGTCACGTATCTGGTGCAGCACATCCAATGGTCCCTCTTCTGCAACGACGGTCCGTGGCCGACTGAGCAGGAGATGAAGATGCGGGAGGAGTTGGCGATGCGAAGAACCCTCGAGTACTTCCAGAACAACGTATTGTCCCGAACATTCGACTCATCATCTCTTATCGATCCCCTGTTCCAGATTCCGCAACACGCTCAGAAAGTGCTCGGCCGAGACGACGTCAAACAGTTGCTCTCGCGAATCATCGACGCCCTACAGTACCCGCGACTCAACAAACAGCTCCTTTTCGTGCTCATCGACCGGCTCCTCGTGCACGTCTTCCCAGAGCTCGATGAGAACGGACACCATCCTCTTCTTCAATAACTTTTTCCTCATTTCGTTGTACTTTTTGTACTTTGTGCCATTCTTACAGATTCCCGCCACATTCCAAATGTTCAAATGGTAGCTAGATCACTTCTATGTAAGTTATATAAACAAAATATGTAGCATAATTTCATAAAGTACATTGTTAATAGCAACTTCTCGTCCATGACTCAAATGATTCTCATTTCAACCATAGAGATGATGAATCTTCATGGAAAAACGGAGAGCAGGCCGAGTTGACGTGGAATGACGGGAGCCTCCGGATCTCTTCTTGGCACCTCCCGAACACAGACCCTCTTACGAGGGGTCCTTGTTCCACGAAGGAGCTCGTGTTCCTACCTAGAAAGCTCCTCAAGAAGACCTGCTGAGCCACTTCTGCTCCACCTACATAGTCTAAATTTTGATTCTCTCTGTACTTGCCCGATCAGAACATTTCGCCCCGTACAGTTGCATTCAAATCCATATCGATGCTCTATTACATCGTCTCTCTCCTTTCCCATTCAAACATTACAGCACCAATTTTCCCACTGTACTGCCCTACTTGGCACATCCACGTCATAAAGACGGTCTCTTTTACGAGCACATGTCTCCAGAATGTGCGAACGGAAACAAGTAACCATCCCACAGGCATTCTCTACTCGGCACACCAGGAAGAAGGTCTTCTCTTGCGAGCACGTGTCTCCAGGATTTGAACAACCATGGTTCCCACAGGCATTCTTTGCTTAGCCCATCTGGAAGACGGTCCCCTTTTACGAGCACGTGTCGTCCCAGAGGCACTGTAAGGGGCGGAGCTAGTCAGATGGCAGGTGGGCGTGGCCTAACGAGGGTCCATCGGACCGTCTCGACCGGAACTCATTCATTCACATCTCGTGATCCGCTCTCGTGAGGTCGTCTCTTTCTCTCGTCTCTGACTACTTATTCGAACAATGTCTTCCACGACTACCTCTTCTTCTTCCTCTTCTGTGTCTACTCCGGCCGTCCGTGTGCCGTACGTCTTCGAGTACTTCCCTCGCAAGCGTCTCAACGTCTACAAGCAAGCCGAACTGGATCAGCACGCCCAGTACATGTTCCAGTTCATGGAGCAGCGCCGCCACGACTTCTGGGTCCAGCAGCAGATCGCCAAGCTGGAGCAGGAGCTCTTCCACCCGCCGACGACTCGCCAGCAGAACAGATCCCGCCGTACCCGCAGACCGAGACACGTCAGGAAGCAGTTGGCGATCGGATACAACTCGGACTCTGGACTCGGGAGCTCCGCGAGCAGCCGCACCTGCTCCAAGTCGCCAGTCGCCCGTCAGCAGCCGTGCCTCCTCGTGCCGAACCCGTTCTTCAATCCGACTCTGGCTGCCACCCTCACCACATCTTCTTCCGTCGCCTCTGTCCCATCGTCTTCCACTCCAGTCACTCTCGTTCCGAACCCCTTCTTCGATCCATCGTACGTCCCACGTCGTCACTAATTCTGATCTCACTTCTCACCCGTAATCATTCCAAATTCAACCAGTTCCTATCCACGTCGTCAATTGTATTCTGACTACTCCTAATATCACTTCTGATCCTATCCGAATTCAATCTGTTCCTATTTTTCCGTGTGTCTACTTTTGTTTCACCCTGTTCTTTTTTGTAATCACGTGTAATAATTCACCTTAATTGTCCAATTAATCAACTGAAACGGAATAAAAATATAAAAACCCTAAATCTCTGTTCGCTCGCTATCCTATGATCAGAACTGTTCACCACCCACTAATTTCCATCTGATCTCAAGCAGCCTCTCCGAGTCAATCTCTCGCACTCTGATTTCTACAAAGCTCACCAGTAATGCGATCCCTCAGACCGCTGACTTGTGACACATTGACCTTCCAGCAGTTCAAATCGATCGGCTCTGGATCCATGACGAGTCCAGGAGTCGTCGGAATCTCCGAAGGGACCGCCACCTCTCCGACGTCCTCTTCCTCCAAACTTCCGTCCGCACTGATCACATCGATCGCCGGTATCGGAACTTTTTCGTATGAAGTGGAGGTATTCTCCTCGGAGGATCCCTGAGATTCGGGGGTCTCCACGCCTGTCTCATCTTCGCTGACCGAAGTGAGCGCCTTCCGGACACGTGCTCTCAATTGGGACAGTGAGAAAGTGCGCTCGACGGGTGCGGCGTGCCTCTGTCGTTCCTGTTGATCGATGAGCTCGTTGATAGTGACCGGAGGCGAGCCGCAGAGGTATCCGAGGAAGCATTCCGACTGACAGAACGAGACGACGTGCGTGGGTTGCATCCGATTGTAGACCACTTGGTACGACGTCTCGATGATGCTCTCCAGCATGTCCAGATCCTTGATCTCGACCGCTTGTGTGTACTGCTCAACGAGTTTCTGGTCCAATCCCACTCTTTCCTGAGCACTTTCATGCACGAATTGCCCAAACAACTGCCACGTGTCATAGGCGATCTGTCCAGTAGACTCGCTTTTTTTCTGGATCGTCTCGTGGATTCGATTCGCTTCCATCAGAAATTGCAGCTCGTGAACGGGACCACGGATATCCTGGAGGTACATTCGGAAGATGGAAAAGAGACGGGCGTCTCGGAGGATTTCCGACAGTTTCAGCTGGAGGAGAGAGTCGGGCAGAGCATCAGAGGAGGCATCGGTTAGTCCTCGTAGTAGTGGGATCGGAGTGGTCTGGAATAAGAAGAGTCATGACCTAACTTTTGTCATAGTGTTTTCTAGTCCCTTCCACTCACATCCACGTGCTCATCGATCATTTCTCCCCGTTTTCGATCCTCGTCGAAAAGCAGAATGAGCCAATAGTTGATGGTATCCGGCTGAGTGAGCATGTCGAAAACAGGCAGCAAGACGGCATTCGTCAGCATTTCCCTCAAGAATCCGCGCACCGATCTCGACGGCCACGGTCTTTCGTTCCGTCCGCGCCCGAACAGTCTCAAAGGACTATCATCGTCATGAGCCCTTCCGGCAAGTCTCGTTTCGTCCAGAAGACGTGGAATCAGAAAATCAGCGATCTGTCGAACGTACTCCGTCTCCCGTTCTCTACCCGAAAGTGCCACGTGACCATCGGCCAGCTTCTCGGCAATTTTCCTCTCGAGCAGAGATCTCGGTGGGGGAGTCCCGGCTCCACGGATCTGCTGCTCGAGCTCGGTGAGTCGGGTCACGTGGAACGAGGCGATTGGCAGGGCGTGGTCGGCTACGAAGCGCGAAAGGTCACAGCGACGAATGCATCGAACGAGGTTGGCGGAGGCGTATCGCAACTGGTATCTGAAAGGTTAAAACGAATTGCCCCCACGCAGGATTGAACTACGGACCTTTGGTTTACAAGACCAACGCTCTGCCACTGAGCTATAAGGGCACGGCGCACCGGGCGCGCCGTGTTTGTAAAAAAGGCGAACGTTTTCTCTTTCTCTCCCTTTCTCTAGCTCGGTTTTTCCTATTAATTTCACTCACCGAATCTCATTGATGAATGCGCGGTCTCTGCTGATCGCTCCTCCGTACCATCCGTTCACGTACTGCTCCACAATCTCATTCAGAAGGCTCTCAACCGCTTCGTTCACCGAGGCGGGCAGGAAAAGACCCTGCCACGGCATACTTCGCGTCTTCTCCGTATCCATCTTGGCGTCCTCTTCCGAATCGTTCTCTTCTGTCGTCGACTTTTCAGCGTCGGATGAGAAATAGTTCTGAAACGCCGCATCAGAAAGTGTCTCACGTCTTCTGAATTTCTCACTTTCCACTGATGAAGCATCTCGCCGTTCGAACACTCGAATATCCATTTTGCAAAGAAAACGCCGCTCAGAAGAGCCGCCACGACTACGAACATCGATCCGAACCTACAAAATGTCAATTGATCAAAAACATTTCTTGAAAATAATCTCTCACCCGAATCCGGTGACATAGAAAACTGCGCAGAGCAAAACGGTGGCAGATGCCACGTGGATTCGTTGATCATGCTCCAACTCTTCCATTTTCTATCTTATTCGCATCTGAGTGAACAAAGTTTGGACTAGAATCTCGAAAAAAACTTGACGAAAATATCATGAAATGGTTAGAAAACCAATGAAAACTCGATAAAACTCGAGAAAGTATTGAAAAAAAAAACAAGTTTACCAACAAAAAACAACTTGAAAAACGATGCTTCTAAAGCGAAAATCGACTAAATTTGAGTGAGATTCTATGATTTTTGAGCCGCCTGACTCCGTTCCGCCCGTTTTCTCGCCTCGGCCCGCTTCCGTTTTACGTTCACCGGAAATTCGATCGGCTGCACCTGAAAAACGAAGTTCGTGTTGGGAACTTTGAGAAAAGTTTGAGATGGACAGCCTAGTTTTCGGAATGCATGACCTAGAATTGACAAACCTTATAGAATCGACTTCCAGGCAGCCGTTTTCCGCGCAAGGATGCGGAATACGGTAGAATCGGCTGAATTCGAGCCGTCAAGCCCTTGCTTCCCGGTGAGAACGCACTGAAAACGTGTGAATTGTCGTGAGATCGAGTGTTTTGTGCTCACTTCAAAACGACGTCTCTCTCGGAAGTGACCATAATCCATCCGACGGAAGAGAGCACGATGTCACAGCATCCCTCGTCACGCCTTCCTTTCATCTCGAACCGTCTTCCCGAACCCAGTCCAGGCCACTCGGACATTCTTGTCGGATCCCCGTGTGGGACGACGAGTGCTCGAGTGCCCAGCCATCTTCCGAGAAACTCTTCCACTTCTGAAGTCGGCATCACATTCAGAGGCAGTTGTTCGTTGACGAAAGTGGTGAGAAGCACGTTCGACGGGCCCGAGATATCTTCGATATCGATGCGGCCGACGCCTCCGATCAGGAGCGACTCGCCGCGTTTCACGAGACACGTTCGCGGTTTCAGAACGCGGCGGGGAGTCACGTTGACAAGTTCGTTGAGTGTGAACAGGGAAAGGACCTGCAAGGAGGAATCGACAGATTGGCGAATACAGGGCGGGAATGGGAAATTCGGGAAAAGAAGCAGTTTGATGCTAGAAACATTTTTGTGGAATTCCGCTCACCTGATTCTCATTCACAGCTCCGGGTGTATCGTAGCACCACTTTCCGTTCGCGAAGATCGGATCGTCGAGGGACCACTTCTTCTCTCCGCCTCTTCTCTCTCTTTCTTCTTCCTCTTCGTCTTCTCCGGTCAGTTCTCTCAACGCCATCGGTTGCAGTTCTTCTTCCGAATCCTTGTACGTATTCTGAATCACCGCCGTCGGGATCGCGAATCGATCGTCGCCGGTCTCCTCGAGAAGAAGACGTCGCGCGTACATCTCCTTTTTGGCCCACGCGCGATGAGCCATCAGTCGACGACGACGCATTTCGAGGCGATACGGACCGGGTTTCATGACCGGGAACTTGAGAAGAGAGATCTGAAAAAAAGATTGATTCGGGTTGGAAGGCGAAGCAAGAGGGATTACGGTAGTTCCAGGCCAGATGCTCGTCGTGGCTCGATCCACGAGGTCGACAGCTCGAACCTTGCACAAATCGGATTGCAGAAGAGCGTTGAACATCGTTCTGGAACCGAAAGATGACCTGAAAGACAAAAAAAAGGGCAGACTCACGACTTTCCGGCGTTGGTGCATCCGACGAGAAATATGTTGCCGCGCATTCCCAACTTGACATTCGTGTACTTCAGATAGATCTCAGTGATCAGCTCCTCGATCCCATATCCGGTTTTGGCCGAAACGAGAGCAGTGTGCAGAATGTGGAAACTGTCTAAAAGGCCCGCTTTCTCGACGGCCCGCTCGACAGTCTTCTTGAATCGGTACATGTATCCGGTGCGAGCGTCGGGTGGGAGTAGGTCCACTTTGTTGCCGACGACGATCATCGGCTTTCGCGATCCGACGACCTGCGCCAGTTGTGGGTAGATGGATCCGGGAAGATCGGTGACGTCGACGACGAGCACGACGAGAGATTCGGGATGCTTCTTGAGCTCCGACATCATCTGAGTGTAGTCGACATCGCACACGTTGACGTTGAGAAGGAAGTTGTGCTCGTGGAGCAAGTGACACCTCTTGCATTGAGAGAAACTATCCGGAACTCGTTTTCTTTCGATCTTCTCAAAGATCTCGAGAGGCACGAATCCGGGCAGCGAGGGGTCTTTGCAGTGGAAGTTGGCTCCGCAGCCCGAGCATCGTTTGGAGCTCGCAGGCATTTGTTCATCGATGGTTCCGACGAGGGAAGAGGACTCGGATGGATCGTCAGGATGAGAAGAAGAGGATGAGCCCTGAAGTGAGAACACATGTAGGTTTTTTTTTTGAAATCTCACGTCTCTTCTAGTATACTATCTCATTTTCCCATCTCGGTCCACGGATCGTCTGCACGGAGCTTTTTCATTTTACTATCTCAACAAGAGTTCTTCCAGGAAACGATTCCTTCTAATCCGTCCCACTACTTCATCTTTCCATATCTGTACTTGCCCGATTAGAACATTTCCTCCCGTGAAGTTGCATTCAAATTCATATCGACGCTCTATTACATCGTCTCTCTCATTTCCCATTCAATTTCCCACTATACTGCCCTACTTGGCACATCCATGTCATAAAGACGGTCTTGTTTACGAACACGTGGTTCCCACAGGCACAATCTAGTTGGCACATCACGCAGGCGCCTTCCCAGAGGCAATGTTAACAAGAAACATGCGCAATGTGGTACATCTGGAAGACGGTCCCCTTTTACGAGCACGTGTCGTCCCAGAGGCACTGTAAGGGGCGGAGCTAGTCAGATGGCAGGTGGGCGTGGCCTAACGAGGGTCCATCGGACCGTCTCGACCGGAACTCATTTATTCACATCTTGTGTTCCGCTCTCGTGAGGTCGTCTCCTTCTCTCGTCTCTGACTACTTATTCGAACAATGTCTTCCACGACTACCTCTTCTTCTTCCTCTTCTGTGTCTACTCCGGCCGTCCGTGTGCCGTACGTCTTCGAGTACTTCCCTCGCAAGCGTCTCAACGTCTACAAGCAAGCCGAACTGGATCAGCACGCCCAGTACATGTTCCAGTTCATGGAGCAGCGCCGCCACGACTTCTGGGTCCAGCAGCAGATCGCCAAGCTGGAGCAGGAGCTCTTCCACCCGCCGACGACTCGCCAGCAGAACAGATCCCGCCGTGCCCGTAGACCGAGACATGTCAGGAAGCAGTTGGCGATCGGATACAACTCGGACTCTGGACTCGGGAGCTCCGCGAGCAGCCGCACCTGCTCCAAGTCGCCAGTCGCCCGTCAGCAGCCGTGCCTCCTCGTGCCGAACCCGTTCTTCAATCCGACTCTGGCTGCCACCCTCACCACATCTTCTTCCGTCGCCTCTGTCCCATCGTCTTCCACTCCAGTCACTCTCGTTCCGAACCCCTTCTTCGATCCATCGTACGTCCCACGTCGTCACTAATTCTGATCTCACTTCTCGCCCGTAATAATTCCAAATTCAACCAGTTCCTATCCACGTCGTCAATTGTATTCTGATTACTCCTAATATCACTTCTGATCCTATCCGAATTCAATCTGTTCCTATCTTTCCGTGTGTCTACATTTGTTTCACCCTGTTCTTTTTTTGTAATCACGTGTAATAATTTACCTTAATTGTCAAATTAATCAACTGAAACGGAATAAAAATATAAAAACCCCTAAATCTCTGTTCACTTGCTATCCTATGATCAGAACTGTTTACTTCCCACTAAATTCCATCTGATCTCCACAAACAGCCTCTCTGAGTCTCCCGCCAAATCCAACATCTTCTAAAGCAAAAAAAAAACCCACCGCTGGCCTAACCTCTTCTGGAGCCCCCTGAAATCCCATCTTCAGTGGGCGGCTCCGATCCTCGCTTCGATCCGGTCCCTCTGCAACATTACTATCGACTCGGCCGTTCGGAGTCTTTTCGAGCACGTCTTCAAGGTTCTCCCATCCTTCCCCCCGCTAGTTCTTTACTTCCTTTCCAGAAGTCTCTGTGTCCTTCCAATGTCACGTATCTGGTGCAGCACATCCAATGGTCCCTCTTCTGCAACGACGGTCCGTGGCCGACTGAGCAGGAGATGAAGATGCGGGAGGAGTTGGCGATGCGAAGAACCCTCGAGTACTTCCAGAACAACGTATTGTCCCGAACATTCGACTCATCATCTCTTATCGATCCCCTGTTCTAGATTCCGCAACACGCTCAGAAAGTGCTCGGCCGAGACGACGTCAAACAGTTGCTCTCGCGAATCATCGACGCCCTACAGTACCCGCGACTCAACAAACAGCTCCTTTTCGTGCTCATCGACCGGCTCCTCGTGCACGTCTTCCCAGAGCTCGATGAGAACGGACACCATCCTCTTCTTCAATAACTTTTTCCTCACTTCGTTGTACTTTTTGTACTTTGTGTCATTCTTACAGACTCCCGCCACATTCCAAATGTTTAAATGGTAGCTAGATCACTTCTATGTGAATTATATAAACACAACATGTAGCATAATTTCATAAAGTACATTGTTAATAGCAACTTCTCGTCCATGACTCAAATAATGCCCATTTTTCCCATAGACATGATAGAATTTCATGGAGAGACAACGGAGAGCAGGGCGAGTTGACGTGGAACGACGGGAGCCTCCGGATCTCTTCTCGGCACCACACGAACACAGACCCTCTCACGAGGGGTCCTTGTTCCACGGAGGAACTCGTGTTCCTACCTAGAAAGCACATCAAGAAGTCCTATTGAGCCACTTATGCTCCACCTACATAGTCTGAATTTTGATTCTCTCTGTACTTGCCCGATCAGAAAATTTCCTCCCGTGAAGTTGCATTCAAATTCATATCGACGCTCTATTACATCGTTTCTCTCCTTTCCCATTCAAACAGTACAGCACCAATTTTCCCACTGTACTGCCCTACTTGGCACATCCACGTCATAAAGACGGTCTCTTTTACGAGCACATGTCTCCAGATAGTGCCAACGTAAACAAGTAACCATCCCACAGGCATTCTCTACTCGGCACATCAGGAAGAAAGTCTCCTCTTGCGAGCACGTGTCTCCAGGATGTGAACAATCATGGTTCCCACAGGCATTCTTTGCTTAGCCCATCTGGAAGACGGTCCCCTTTTACGAGCACGTGTCGTCCCAGAGGCACTGTAAGGGGCGGAGCTAGTCAGATGGCAGGTGGGCGTGGCTTAAAGAGGGTCCATCGGACCGTCTCGACCGGAACTCATTCATTCACATCTCGTGATCCGCTCTCGTGAGGTCGTCTCCTTCTCTCGTCTCTGACTACTTATTCGAACAATGTCTTCCACGACTACCTCTTCTTCCTCTTCTGTGTCTACTCCGGCCGTCCGTGTGCCGTACGTCTTCGAGTACTTCCCTCGCAAGCGTCTCAACGTCTACAAGCAAGCCGAACTGGATCAGCACGCCCAGTACATGTTCCAGTTCATGGAGCAGCGCCGCCACGACTTCTGGGTCCAGCAGCAGATCGCCAAGCTGGAGCAGGAGCTCTTCCACCCGCCGACGACTCGCCAGCAGAACAGATCCCGCCGTGCCCGCAGACCGAGACATGTCAGGAAGCAGTTGGCGATCGGATACAACTCGGACTCTGGACTCGGGAGCTCCGCGAGCAGCCGCACCTGCTCCAAGTCGCCAGTCGCCCGTCAGCAGCCGTGCCTCCTCGTGCCGAACCCGTTCTTCAATCCGACTCTGGCTGCCACCCTCACCGCATCTTCTTCCGTCGCCTCTGTCCCATCGTCTTCCACTCCAGTCACTCTCGTTCCGAACCCCTTCTTCGATCCATCGTACGTCCCACGTCGTCACTAATTCTGATCTCACTTCTCACCCGTAATTATTCCATGTTCCTATTCACGTCGTCAATTCTATTCTGATTACTTCTAATATCACTTCTGATCCTATCCGAATTCATTCTGATCCATCTTTCCGTGTGTCTACTTTTGTTTCATCCTGTTCTTTTTTGTAATCACGTGTAATAATTCACCTTAATTGTCCAATTAATCAACTGAAACGGAATAAAAATATAAAAACCCCTAAATCTGTGTCTATTTCTCAACACATTCAATCAGATCAGAACATGCTGCCTATGGAAACGTCTTCTACTACTTCTATTCACCTCCTCCTTTGCTTCCAGTGATTTTTCAATAACACTGTGGCCACTCCGAACTCCGTGTGCTCCTTCCAACTACAGTAACCCACCTTCATCTCTTCCGTTTCCTCCGTCGTTTTTTGTCCTGGCTTCTGGAACGAGATCTGCTCGACAGCGTCGTCTCCACCGTAGTAATCGCGTGTTGCGATCATCCGATCTCCCGGATCCAGATCCATCGTCGATCCGGCCACGTATTCATCGACGAGCACGTCAGCTTCCACGTAGAATCCGCGATCAGCGGATTCAGAAGACGTCGTGAATTCAGAATCTAAGTTCGCGGGTCCAGAAGACGTTGAAGTTGCTAACGGCGTCGATTTTAGTGGGAAAGTGGATCCTGTGGACTCAGAACTTGCAGACGTCTCCACAATCTCTTGATTCCCAGAAGGACGTCGTTTCTCGAGAATCTTCAGATACGTGGGATCCTGACTGAGCATCTTCTCCCCGATCATCGATTCTGTCGAATATCGATCGTTTTCCTGTGGATCCGTCTGTTTGTTCATCTGCTCTCGCTCGTATTCCGCCCATCTTTTGTGAATCTCTCCGACCTGAAATCGAACCTTGACACTACAACACCTTTTGGCTTAGATTCCTAATCGTACTCTTCCCTCAGTTTCCAGCCTCACCTGCGCCGATCTGTTGATCTCTCCTCTCTTTCTGACGCTGTCCAAAGTCTTCCGAATGTCCGTCCGAGTGCTCAAACTTCTCGCCATCCACCAGAATCTTCCAATTTTCAGCATTTCTTCGCCTTTTCGCTCTTCTTCGCCTTCTTCTGATTCTCTTGTTTTTCCGCTTGAACTGGTGTGAATCGCTCGCCGAAATCGTGTTCGATCTCCTGAACTCGGACTTTGGATCCGGTGCAGAAACGGATTCGTACCTGAACGTTATCGAATATTTTGTAGCCGCGGAAGTTCCAGCAGTTGATGAGGAAGATGGTGAAGACGTAGAGGGAGGCGGCCGTCGGAAAGAAGAATCCGATGAACAGCGCCCACAGTTTCGACGGAATGTACGTGATTCCTGAACAAAAGAGGTGGCCTAGGAGAAGAACGGGATGGCCTAGCTTCACAAGCTCAAGCTCACAAGTTCTCACTAACCCAATCGATAGAGTATCGGGACGGGAGTGATCGCCCAGATCAAATAGAGAACGAGAAGCGCCCACGAGACGATGTAGAGTGCGAATCCGTAGATGCCGCGAGCCGGATGCGGTCCCGGCAGATGGATCTCCTCCGACGGAAGCGGTGGACTCCTTTTCCTCCTCGAGTTATCGATTGATTCTGATTGTGATGATGACTTGGCGGGGGGCATCCGAGTAGAGACCACCCGTAAATCGACACTGAAAAGGGGCGGAGCTTCTCAGTAGAGCGAATTTGCAGGAGGCAAGAAATATTACTGTAGCGAAGAGGACTTCAACGCATTTCTCTCAACGTTTCAGCTTGAAACGGGAACAGAGAAGTCATTAAAAGTTTATAAGTTCCATGAAAAAAACCTGCGGAAAAGATTGGGGGAAGCCGTAAAAAATGATTTAAAATCCGAAAGGGGGCAAGTGATGTGTTTTGGAAGGGATGGGAATCACAGATGTTGAGCATTCTAAACGAATAGTTACCTAGTTTGGAAAATGGAAAAATGTACATGAATGAGTGTACTGACAAAAAGAAATGGAAAAAGAAATTACAAAAAAGGGGGAGAGTGATCAATCCCATTCGTCATCGCTCAAGTGGGGCGGCGCCGGAACGGAAGAAGTCGTCGCTTTGGGTTTCGGACCAGATGAGGATGAACGATCGTTGGAGCCGTTGATTGCTGGAAACAAGTCGGAAATTTGTGATGTGAATAGAGAGAAGTGCTGAGGGAACTAGTCGACGGACTCAAAAAAACACTCAAAAAATGCATTCGGATAGTTCAAAAATTTGAAGTAGTAGTACTTACCTTTTCGTCTCGCATCCAATGCCCTCGAAAGAGCCGACATGAGGTCTCCTCCCACTCCTCCAGTTGCTCCATTCGTCTTCTTCCCTTCTTCTTCTCTTCCAGCCAGGGCAGACTCTTCCAGAAGTCCGTCATACTTTCCTCTGCGCTTCTGATTCTGCTGACTCGTCGTCTTGTTCAGTTTCGCGTTTCCGGCTCCTCCGGCAGCGCGAATCGCCGCCATCAAATCGGACCGTCCGCCATCTCCTCCTCGGCCATTATCGATTGATTTGACTGGCGAGAAGGTGACTGACGACGTGGCAGAAGAGTCGCGAGGCGCCGGCACCGGAGTGGAAGTTGGAGGAGGCGGCGGAGGCGGCGGCGGAGGAGGAGGTGGAGGAGAAGAAACTGTAGGCGTGGTGACCGGAGGAACGGGAGGAGATGGCGCTTCGCCTTTCGACGTCATCTTGACACTGATCGGAGGGGGCTCCGGAAGAGAGAAAACGATCGGAGCAGGAGGGCCTCCGTTGAATTCAGCTTCATCGTCGGAAAGGTCCGGGAGCATGTCGGTATCAATTCCCAGATCTCTCAGCGTGAAATCGTGGGCGTATCCCTTGAGATTCGGCAGACTCTCCGGCATATTCACAGTCTCACGCGGTTTCTCTGGCCGGAAAGCTAACGGATGATCATCGTCGAGTGCTCCGTGAGACTCTTCGAGCAGTCCGTTGCTCAGAGCAGTGTCCTCAAGCAGTTGCTCGTGGAGTCTCTGCTGCTCGTACTCTTCTGTGGCATTGCGGCCACTTCGGCGGGTCGAGGTGCCTTCGGCGTCGAGATGTTGTTGGGGGAAGTCCCCGGAGACGCCTTTGTAGGCCGGGATGGAAGTGCCGACGAAGAAAAGCTCAGTGATGTCGACGTCAGTGAGATCGGCAGGAAGCTGGCGAAGACCTGAAAGAAGCAAAGTTTTGGAAGGAGAAACTGTTTCTACTACTCGATCACCGTGGTCTTCTCTTCTATTCTACAGTACTCTCTCACCTGTAATCAGCCGCTTCTTATATTTCTCCCATCGCTTGTTCTCGTACTCTCTCATGACATGGCTCGTCAGATAAAACTTGTCCGCTTTGTTCAGCTCGGCAGTGAAATCGATCGGTTCGCACGGCCTCAGCAGGTGATCGTCGGATCTTTTGTACTCGGGAAGCTCTTCCGACGTCGGCCAACTTACCGAGTCCACGTTGATTCTGAAGAGAGACGAGGAGGACGTCGCGTCTTCTGTATCTGGAGCCGCGGGAAGTTGACGTGGCAAAGTGAAAGTGATCATGTTGTTCGACTGAAAAACAAAGAAAAGGATCACTGTCTGTTTCGTGCCGAGACCGCAGTACTCACTTCCTGAAGTTTCTCCAACTTCCGCTCCAAAATCCCCGTTCTCTCGCTGATGTTATCGGCTTTCGCACGGATTCTGGTGATTCTCGTCTCGACTTTGCCAAAAATTTCGTCGGAAACCTGGAATGCTCTGGAATTTCAGTTGAAATGGCGGTCAGCCGGACCTTCATTATCTTCTGAAGTGACTGATTGATGCGAAACATGGTCTCTTCGTGATCCGCATCTCGCGGAACCAACGGAACATGGTACATTGGTCGGGAATCTGGAAATCAGTGAGAATCTAGAATTGGAATGAAACTAAATCTTTGAAAATATGAGAAAACTGTCATAAAACAGTCAAAATCATGGAACAAGAGGACAAAAAAAGTGAATATAGACTTTTTATAAATATTTGGTGGGAAAATCGATGAAAAATACAAGTGCGTTGGCGCGGGAAAGCTTGAAAAATATGGGAGAAACCGTGCTTTTTCTGCGGAAAGTGATGGAAGCGGATAGAGAAAGAAACGGAGGGATTAGGTGAACTTGATTCGAGAAATGTGATCGTAGGCTCTCTGCGAGACGTTCAGAGCCGGATGGACGGGAGAGACGGCCGGCTCGCCGAGCAACGCAAGAGCCGCGATGGAGAAGTAGGTGTGCAGAAGGTCTGGAAACGAGAAGGTGTTGATTGGGACTGTTCTTTGGGTCTACCTGAATAACCGCCGGGCTCCGGATACTTGCAGAACCCTCCAATGTGCGGATGCTGCGAAATCATCAGGAATTCTCGAAGATGGGCGTGCGAAATCAAGTGGTATGCGTTGAGAATCTAAGAGCAATCAGGTTCTCAGTGCCTTTTTCAATTCAAATCTCAACCTTCAACGTTGCTCCGATCCAGAACGCGTAGCAACTGTCGTCCGGTTTGTGTGCCCGTCCGTGGAATCCGATCTCCTGTTTCTGGACCGCCCATCTGATAAGCCGATCGATCTCCTTTCGGCCTAGAACCTCCCCAGTCCACAGACGATTCGAAAGAGCGAGCGCCGCGACGGCACAGAACGTGGATCCTCCGTGACTCTCGTCGCTCGGCGCCTGTCCGATTCCGCCGTCAATGTTCAGGCTCTGACGGAGAAATGTGCCCAGTTTCGACCAATCGATCGTGTCCGGACTGTCGAGTATCTTGCAAATGGCCGCCGCGCAGAACACGAACCGCATGTCGCTCTCCGACCCTTCGCCTTGACTCCAGAAGCTGAAAATGAATCCCGAATCTATATCAGAACCTCTCGCCCGTTCTCACTCACCACCCATTATCTCTTTGCGCCTCTTTGACCGTCTTCAGAATCGCTTTCCGATTCACGCGACTTAGATCGTCGCCGAGAATCGCCAACGAGAGCAACGCACTGTACGTCTGCGCGAGATTCGCCTCGTCGTATTCACTGTTCTCGCATGAGTGAGATCCACGGAATCCGCATACTTTGCCTGCAAAAAGAGAACGAATTGGAAGGAGAAAATGAGCGAGAAAAGAGATCTAAATGGGTGGGGAAACCAGAAAAATCGATAAAGAATGAAGAGCAGAAGAAGAAGAAGATCCAGACTTTTGAATTCTCACAAAGTACAAAAAACAACAGTGCACAAAAACAAGGGAACATCCTACAAATAAAAAGAAAATGGGTAAAATATGAAAGAAGTTTCTGGCTAGCGAGCAGCTCCTCCGTTCTGCTCGTTTTCCGACTCTTTGATGCGTTCCTCGGCCGCGTTCCACGTGTCCATAGTGATTTTCGAGAGCACACTGTGCACATCGTCGAGAGGGAGCACTTCCAGTTTTTCCGTGATCGAATCGGCGTTCACGTGCCATTTCGCCGCGTTTCGGTGGGCGTTCAGACTGCGATGCGACGTTTTCGCTATGAATTTTCGATCGATGTCAGCGGTTTCGATGGAAAGAAACACTCTGGAAAACAATCGATAATTCATTGATCTGATCGACTGGTACTCACCTCCTCTGCTCTTGTGTCTCTTTGAACTCTTCGTTGATGCCGTCCGAATACACTGGCCGCCACCCCTCTCTCCGCCATCCTTCCGCATTCCGCGTCCTTTCCGCATCGATCCGCTCCACACTTTTCCGCTCGTAAATCACTTTCCGCTTCTCCGACGCCTCCTCATGAACCAATGTTTGCCACCAGATGGCTCCGTCGTCGGTTTGTCGGAACAAAAGTGTCTGTGCAACGCCTTCTTTTCGTCCGGGAAGATTCTCGACGAGAGCGATGGCTCGAGTTGGCTCAGCGAGCACATGATTGCCGGGCTCCGCGTGTTTCCCTCGTCGTGAGATTTGATTGAGCTGAGAGGGTTCGCCGAGTGAGTGAAATGGTTCGACGGAGGAAAAGATTCCAGTGGGATGATGGTAGAACTTTGCGAAAGAGACGGACGAATTGAAGACTGGCAGTTGCTCAAGACAGAATACTGAATAGACCTGAAATAGATACAGTGAAAGCGATTGCGATAATCTAATCTAACACCACAATCAATTTTTTTTTTCCCACTTACATTTCCACCCTCTTCGGGATCGCAGATCGGTTCCGACACCACCATCCGATGGGTTCCCGTCGCGAATCCGTGCTGCACCGCGAACACCGACTTCCCCGGAAACCGATCGTCGATCAGATGGAGCCTTCGATCGGTCATCACTAAGTAGTTGTTCGGAGTTCCAGGAACTCGAAGAAGGTGTCGAAGGACTGCCGGCCCGGGAGCTCTCTCCTGCACATACAGAGATTCTTTGTATCCGCGAGTCGAGAACGCAGGGCTCCTCCAGAGCTCACCGCAGACTCTCGACTGTCCCGTGCATCTAGTGTCGACTGTTTCCACGTGGAACATCGATCCGATCGCCATCATCTTCGGATGATCGCAGAAAATCGCCATCTGATATGTCTCCGCGTCATTCGCCACGAGCTTCTCGGGCCTCTGAGCAGCTCCTCTAGAGATATCATGAAGCCACGTTTGTCCTCCGTAATCCACAACCGCAACGACGCCTTGCAGAAGGTGCGATTCGGCGAACGACTTGGCGGCAGTGTGGAAGATCGGCGTCAGAGATTCAGAAGACTCGTCGAACACCTGGAGAAGAGAAGCACTGCGCACGAACAGATTCGATTCGTTCCAGAAGGAGCCACGAATCTCCAGAAGCGGTTCTTTCTTATTTTGGGTGGTGGATTCGGTATCCGGTTTGACAGGAGGCACCAATTTCAGCTTCTTCTCGCTGATAAGTTCCACGGATTCCGGTTGAGGACGACCTTTCCGATCGAGCTGGAATTTCAGGTTTACAGCAAAATTCGTTCAAAAAGAGCTCACCAAAACTCGAAAACACTCAAGTCTCTGCCTTTTTGATCTCTCGCTGACTGTCCAGACCTTCAGAAATGGCTCTGCTCCATCAAAATGTCGAACTTCAAGAAGATTCCGATGATAGAGTTCAAATTCAGGTGTTCGATCAGGAAAATGACCGGGCAGACGTGAGAAGTCGTCGGGCTGAAACAAAAACAGATTGACATCTTCCGGAACGAAAACGCTTACAGATCGGAATCTGGGTGGAATGAGCGGTTCGATGAGGCCGACTGGAAGAGGTGGAATCTGACGTCTGGAACGCAATTTCAGTTTAGTTTCTGACGGTTTTTAGGCGGGAGACCTCCAAAAGTGCTGCAAATTGTACTGCGGGATCCATCGTGTCGACCCGTCCGCGGATCCTCGCCAATCTTCGAGTAGGCCGCCGAATCCACGTTGTCCGAACCATCTCGTACCGAAATCTCGGCACGAGGGCTCGCAGAAAAGAGCCGGAGCAGGGGGAAAAGATTGGGAAGAAGAAGAAGAAGTGGAAGGATCAAAAGACATGATAGGGAGCGGGTAAATGACAATGAAACGAGTGAAAGAGAGAAGGGAATTGAGAATAAATCAGAAGACGTCAGATACCGTTAGTGAACTGAAGGGCGTAGATCCAGTCGATGTATGATTGACGACGTTCCGGAGTTAGCAGAGGATCGAGTTGGTCGAGAAGATCCAGAGAAGAGATCGCGAACAGGAATATCGTGTTCCTGAAAAAGAAGAGATGCACTGGAAACGCGTCAGGCTCGGAGAATGTGTCAAGAAATGACAGAAACATTTCGATCCTAACCTAGACGTCTCCAGCGAATTGTAGGGCGACGGGAACACGTTCAGATGACGAATCAGGAATCCGATGTGCTTCTTGTACTCGAAATTCAGCGACTCTCCCGATTCGGCGGCTGAAAACCCATGTTTTTCCAGTGAACTCGAATCAATTCTCACCTGTTTTCGCGATATCCAGCAACTGTTCCACAGTACTGATATCGCACATTTATGCGATAGGAAAGAGGCTGAAAATCAGGTTTAAAATGGGAAGAAAGCATGCGAAAAGTATGAAGAATGGCTTGAAAACCATATAAAATTGAAACAAAATAGGGCAGGAAAATAGTAAAAATATGTTTTCAAACGAACAAAAAACAAAGAGAAATGAGCAAAAAACAATAAATTTTTTCGATTTCTACCTACAAAACGGCTAAAAACGGGCTCAGTGAGCATGCGGAGCCCCGAATCCGAGCATCAGAGCCACGAATTTGCGGAACACGTCCATGTCGAGCTTTTCGACGACTTCCATCTGCTCGTAGTACGGTTTCGGCTTGTAGAGACGGATTCCTGCAAGAAAATCAATGAAAATTCCAGAAAAAAGCTGGAAATCAGCAGAAATGGTTACCTTTCTCGATCCAAATGATGTTTTTCTCGGTGTTCTCCCCGTTTTCAGTTAATTTCAGCGTGTTCAGCTGGAAAGCGACGAGATCCAGACGGCCGTTCACCAATTGCACTCCACGAACGAGCTGAAACGAGGAATTTCGGTGTTTCAGATCGAACTTCCGCCTCACCAATGGCTTTTTCAGTTCAGATTGTCCATTCCTCGTCGCTTCCGCAATTGCGGCCGCATAAGTCGTCAGAATGGCATTCGCCGCGTTTTGCTCGCTGAAAATGAGTTTTCTGTTTGCGTTCGCTCGGAAACGTCTGAGAAAACTGCGACTTTCTTCGTTTTTTCTCGATTTCCCATAAGAATCGCCTCATTTGCTTTTCGAAGTTCAACATTTACCTGGTCCACGGGTACTTTTGGTCCTGTTCTCGGGCCCAAAGGATCGAATGCACATGAGCCGGCTGCTCGTTTCTCGTGAGCAACAGATCGTCGTTGTAGATCGAATCCTTCTCGAAGTCGATGATCGGAGAGATCGGATAAATGTCCGGCAGCGGCTCCGAGCTGCAAAAATACCGTTTTTGGCATGGTTTTGATGATTGCGAGTTCTAAAATTTAGTGTGAAAGTGTTTTTCGGGAAATTTTTAATCATTGTTCAGACGTATCATTCTTCATAGTTTTGCATTGAGAACTACACAGAAAAGAGATTTTCCCGTTGATAATTTTAATATTTTTCTACCTGGCGGCCTGAACATCAAGCTGTCCTGCCCATGGCATCGTGACGGTGGAATCGGTCGTCTGGACGGTGAGATGTGGCTGAGCACGGAGCACGAGCGGGCTCCCGCTGAAATATTTGCCACCGGAGAGCAATACTGAAAGCGGAGCATCCCGATCAACTCTGAAAATCGATTATTTTTCCGGAAATTCAATATTTTGCTAACTGTAAATTGTGCTTCAAGGCTTGTGTGCGGAGACCGGCGAAAATGACGTGGCGGAGGAGGTTGTTGAGGATTATGTTGCTAAAACTCTGCATTTTCAGACGATTTCAGCCGGAAACTGACTTTCTTTTGATGACCGGAGTGCCGTGAAGACGGACGTGACGAATCCAGAACATCACCGGATCGAACCGTGCCGGCAGCTTCTCCAATGTCGGATTGTACCGTTCTCCGTGCAAAATGGCGTCTCGCACCTTAAAAACCCGCACATTCTTTCAAATTCTAAACTAATTACTACCATTTCCTCGTCGATTTCCAATTTGGTGCTAGAATTGTTAAGGATCGTATCGGGAAGACCGTTTCGGACGACACTCCGCGTCAAAAGAGCCGCCTGAGCAATTCCATCGCTCATCGGCTCGGCTCCTTCGAAAACGTAGGCTGGTTGGCTCTGTTGAAGAGGATGCTGCTGCTCAATAAACTGAAATTTTCGAAAAACTCGAACAGTCCTGACTTTTTATTGAGAAAACGCACCCTTGGCTCAATTTCCGCCTCGCTTTTCGCATTTTCCACGAGATTTTTGCGATTTGAAAGCGTGAAAAGCTCGTTTGGTTCGAAAATCGGCACTCCGAGAGCTTTTACCGCTTCGGGAACTTCAAAAACCGGCATTTTCCTTTTGTTCCGCGAATTGTAGATCTCTTTGAAAATCCGTGTGTCCATTTTGCCCCATTGTTTGACGGCACGATATTTACGAAATACCATTCTGAAAATTCAGACTTATCGTAAATTTTTCAGGTGGGAATGGGAAGAAACGCTGAAAAAATCGAAGGTCTGAAAAAAAATTAATTGTTTTGTGTTCGTTGCGAGACCTCAAAAAGATCAGTTCTGCGCCTTTAAGCTACTGTAACAGCATTTTTTTTTAATTTTTGGGATTCATCAATTCTTCCTGAAATTCCATAAAGTTTCAACAAAAATGCTGAAATTTTTTTCAAATTTTCAAATATTTTGAGCAAAATCAAAAATTTCGTCACCGTGAAAAAAGTTTGTGTTTTAACTTTTTGTTGTGACTGTGGCGATTTGCAATCGGGTGAACGAGCGCGCGCGCGCCTCACTGCGTCTGTGTCTCTAGTGGACGGAAGAGAGCAGTCGCAAGCGCGCTCTATCGATCTCCGCTCGCAAACACACGGCGACAGCCAACAAACGCCCTTGGGAAAGGGGGACCCTCGCCGTCTGGCGCTCTCTCCGTCCGTCACACTCTCCCGCCCCCTCGAAGACTCGCTTTTATTCGCGCTCCGTCGCATTCTGCCCCACCGCAAGCCTCATATTCGCACCAATTTGAATTTTTGTTTCTGCACTTCTTGAAGATTTTCAGCTTTTCTCAAAATAAAATCCATTTTCCATTTTTTCAGATCAATGTCTTTGTCAGAAACGTTAGATGAGATGGGTGAGTTGGAATTTTATAAAATTCGTTAATAATTTTCCAAATTTTTTTCAGACACGTTTCCTGTCGGCGACGATTCGAGCGGTCTCCTCGTGGATCCGAACATGATACCGACGGTGGCAACGGAAGTTGTGATGGGCGGAGACGGCATCGAGAGGGTGAGCGAGCCGTCTTCGAGCCGATAAACGAGAAGAAGATTCAGGAGTTCGGCGGTAACGGGGACGAGTACCACGAGTACGAGTACGCCTACGACGACGAAGATCACGACGACCCCCACAATCACCACCCACATCATCTTCACGCACATCTAGAAGAAGAAGAAGTCGTCGTCGGCGAGGAGGAGTACCCTGACGACTGGAAAGACAAGTGGGCTTTTCAATTGTCTACCAAAATCCTGACTAACTCAGAAAATAAAAACTGTAATTTTCGGATTCTCAAAATGAAAACGACTAAATCTTGCCAAAAAACAAGCTTTTTGTAAAAACATTTTGGTGCGGAACCCACGAGTTCGTTCAAAGCATACGCCTTCAATGCGACATTTTTGAAAAATATTTCAGATTTTGAAGATTTTGATAATCTTTATGTGAATAACTTCAACTTTTAAAAAGTGTTAGCAACTCTGTGTTTTTCCAGAAAAGTGAATCTGTACGATGCGCTCGACGGAAAGATGTATTTGGAAGAAAAGCCGTCGAAAAACCAGCAGTTCGTGTACCAAACGAGCTCCGGGACTCCAGGAGGCGTCGAATGGCCGCAGGAAGTGGATGAGTACCGGGAGTACATCTACACTACGCCGAACCGGCCGACGACGACGGGAAACGCGGACCGCCCGTGTCCCGGCTGTGGGATGACTCTGCGACGCTCCGTCTTCTACCATCACGCTCGAATGATTCGCGAGAAGGGCGCGTGCAATCTGTTCACCCCGCAAAGGTTTCCCTGCCCCCAGGTACGCCCATTCACCCGCAAACCTCTTCGAACTCTCTCCATTGCAGTGCGATTCTCGGATAGGAACACTCGAGAAGCTGTGCCAGCACATGGAGCAGATACACAACGCGCCGACGCAAATCAAAACGATCACCTTCCCGAATCATGACGCATTTTTGGTGTTTCGCACCGAATTGGAGGGCAAAGGAGGCAATTTCAGGATGGCGAGAGGAAACAAGAAGAATAAGGTGTGACTCTGAACTAGTTCGAAAGAGCTCATGCTCTGTTTCTTCCAGAAGGGAGGCATCGTCCAATACTACCGCTGCAACCGACTCCAGACGCTGGCCCGCTCGCAGACGTTCCGTCCCGTGGACAATCCGGCCAACGACGACCTGCCCTCGAACCGGAGACGCGGCCGTCTCCATCAGCAAGACAAACGGACTCAGAGTGCCAAACAGGTCATACGGACCGAGAACTCGTGCACCGCCTTCTACAACAAGGCCTACTTGCCGGATGGGTCCGTTCTCCGGAGCTCGTTTCCTGCTCAAACTTCCATTCTCTTGCAGAAGCATTGAGGTCCGCTACTGTGATCATCATTTGCACGACGACGAAAAACTGCGGCTGCCGGACGCGGTCCGCAAACGAGTCATCGATTTGGCCAAGAAGAATCTGCCTCATATTGTCATCTTGATGATCGTCAAAGGTGATTTCCTATATGTTTTTCGAAGATAAATCCGTGATGTATTGAGGGGAAACTGAATATCTCTTCTTTCAGACGAGCGCTTCAGGTACTGCGAACGGAATTCGGCGAACGACCGTCGAATTCAGGAAATGAAAACTCAGGACATCCGACAAGTGCTCGCCGGAAACACGAGAGCCGAGAAAAGTGAGAATTCTCCGACGTTTTGACGTACCTTACTGAACGAGT